>OU860790.2:4482528-4997195 GCA_917862395.2 Heliconius sara
TTAAGTTCAACATCGTGCAACTAAACTGAAGTATTTTTCAAACATTTTTAAGTGTTAATCCACACTAAGAAAAGAAAAATACTTATTTAGAAAACGTATAAAAATTGAACGTAGCGGGACTCCAACCCGCGCCTCTTGCAAACCGACCAGGAGCAGGAGGCGCGGGTTGGAGTACCCCCTACGTTCAAATTATTAAATTAAATAAGTATATAACTGAAGTAGATACAATTCGCGAGGCGAACGCTAAGCTTTTCATTTGTGTGAGTAATCACCAGAAGTAGAAGCAGAAAAAAAACTTTTAAAAATAAATTTTTTTATTAGTCATCAATAACATCTCACTCGGGAACGGAAGTGTTTTAAGTAGAATGGAGTGCTTCAATATCAATTCTTCAACACCGAACTTGCATCATAATTATTTTCACTCTCGTCTATTGTGTTGAATATGGTAAACAATAAACTGTATTTTATCCATTCTGTTTAGTTCTGTTCTAATTTTATGGCGCTCCGAGCGATAATTTCGCTCATATGAAGAACAGCGTGAAGAACTACAATTTTTTTCCATGAAGAATGAAGTATAGTTCACGTAAGGGATGCGCCACGCTTCGGGCCGGTAGACAAAAAAATATCATTAACCAGGTCAGTTGACGCGCAGGGGCACAAAGTTTGACTGTACAAGGAACTCGAGGAAATGAAATATTTATTTAAATTTATATTTCCATTTCTTTGCTCTAATAAAGCGCGGAGCTGAGTTCTGCCACTCAACACGCAATGCCTTCAGAATTCGAAAAGTGTAAAACGGAGTGTCTTAACAATAGGTTCCCTTTACCTACTCTGCGGTGTGCGGGATGCGTCCCAAGCAGTCATCACAACTACACTATCTGTGTATACTCACACAAATGCAAAACTCGGTTTACGCCGCGCCGCGCGCGAACTGTACCTACATAACGTTGTGCGTATAGTTTTCGTAATGTTGTCTTATTGGTACATGTACCAATTATTGATAATATAAAGTTTATAAATATAAACTGTTATTAATATACAGGTCAGAAGATAATAATATCTCAAGCGCATATTATACTTTTATCTTTCCTTTATTTACGAAAGGAATTTATTGTGATGCCAGTGTAAACTGTTGTCAATACAAACTAGAAGATTTATTTATTTATATATCCTGTATCGCACACAATTATAAAAAAAGAGCATTCTCTCCCAGCCAACTTTGTCATATGTGATAGTAGCGTGCATGTGTACAGAAGTATAAAATATATTATAATACATTTTCCTATATACTTTCTTGATTAAAAATATCTCATCAGTTATTAGACCTTTAGTACGTAAACCTTTTTTTGATTGTCTTTATTTGTATTAATTTATCAGTTACTTAGGTAGGTATAACAAAATCGTTAAAAACATTTTATAATATTGTGTTAATATTTTAATATTTTCAGATATTTTTTACTAAAAAAACATGGATTACTTTTGTAACTGGTGTAAAAGTCAAAGAACCTTAGAGGGATACACGGTTGTCGTTACTGGTTGCAACACTGGAATTGGAAAGGAAACATGTATTGATTTATATAAAAGAGGTATTTTATAAAATCATGACTAGTTGTTGAATATAAAATTGAAATATTTATACAGGGGATAACGCGATCGACAGATCAACAGCTGTCTATGGGTAGATGACCTCAGTATTTATTTATTTCACTCTCATATATGTTAGTAGTTCTGCAGATGTTTAAGAATTTGTGATTTTTTGGAAAAAATTGGAGACTTGAATAAAATTAGAAAACATAGCCCGGCTGTTGAGTTAGCTCTCATATTTTTTTTGTGAATATAGTAAGCCTTTTTTAATTTAATTGTAATTTCAAAACTATTGGCTTATTAATCTTGGACATACGCGTTACACTTTGTATATATTTATAGCCCTAGCTCCTAGCCCTAGCTTCTAGCGCTAGTGTGTTCTTGGACCCTAGCTTTCAACGATATGTTCGGGTAAGTATTGTTTTTTTTGTTAGTAAATTTTCTGTGGTGAACTATTCTGGGGGGGGTACGGACCAACCAGCCCATCCCATCTTCCTACGCCCATGCTCTTATCGCCACTTTTCTTTCAATTATAAGATAATGCATATTGCGAATGACAAATAATTTTATTTCAACAATTCCCCAAGGCGTAACTAAATACACATTCAATTATAATTATTCTTAAATATAATTTCAGGTGCAAATATAATAATGGCGTGCCGAGACATACAAAAAGCTTCACAAGCCAAAGAAGATATAATTAAGCAGGTGAATTTTGATGGGCATAAGGGTTGTATAACAATTGAGAAACTCGATTTAAGTAGCCTCAAATCTGTAAGAGAGTGTGCATTTAGTATTTTAAAGAGAGAAAATAAAATTAATATACTAATAAATAATGCTGGAGTGATGATGTGTCCTAAAGCTACAACCGAAGACGGTTTTGAAATGCAAATGGGAACAAACCATTTTGGTCACGCCTTGTTAACTTTACTGCTGCTACCAACAATTATAACGAGTGCTCCTTGCAAAATAATAAATTTATCTTCTGTTGCACATAACTGTAAGTATTTATAATATGTTATTTACATTGCGTGATAAAAAATCTCATTATATGAGATATATTGCTTCCCGGCTGTATAATTGTTTTAATAGAAAATTGCTATGATGTACTAAAAGGGGATAAATATGTATTTCTTGAGTCCGTCGTCTTGTTGCAGGGTACAGCTCTGTGTAAAAGCAACACGAACCAGTTGTGGGTTCGATTCTCACTCAAGGGAATTAATTATTTTTATTTTCTCGCTCCGATAAAAAAAACACAAAGCGCGAAAAATGCGCGGCAGTAGTTTCGAAAACGCTGCGTGGTGAACGGAGTGTTCTAAATCCTAACACAAGATTCCCTCTCTCTTCCTTGTTATATGTGGGATAATCATGGTGGCAAAAATATAGATTATTTATATACTCGTTTGGGCATCAATATTCCAATTTTAATTATAAAGTAAACGAATTTTAGTTGCCAAGTTGGATTTCGATGATATAAATAGTGAAAACTATCACTATTCAGCAGCTAAATGTTACGCGAGAAGTAAAATTGCAAATATTCTATTTGCGCGGGCCCTTCATCTGAAATTAAGAGTAAGTATTAAAATTAATCGATATTAGATAAGAAGAGACAGTTTAGTAGTATTGAAATTATAATCCTTAATAGCTTTGCTGTAAAAGGACGTGGAAACAAAAATGAAAGGCTAAAACTTAATAATTGATTATATTATATATTAATATATATTGAGATTTTATTATATATTAATAAAATGGTACTATTATTTAAATCCCTAACTTACGAAGCTTATTAGATATTATTTTCATTTCCTTATCAATATCGTGTTAATTAGTAAATTTTAAAATATTATAGCATTTCGTTCATACAGGAACATTCCATAGAAAACGTGAACACATACAGCGTACACCCGGGAATAGTTCGTACGGAACTGAGCAGGTATTACAACCAAACTATAATACCCGGTGGTACATGGTTCTACAATAATATCATGGGCTTATTCTTAAGATCATCTCAATGCGGAGCACAAACTGTAATTTATTGTGCTGTGGATGAAGCTTGTGACAACCAGAGTGGACAGTATTACGAGTAAGTACTTAACTTTCACTTATTTTATTCACCATTTGTCATACATAACTCATTGCCATATTATTTCACAATTTGTCAAAACTCATTGTCATATTAATTTCACTATTAGTCATAACTCATTGCCATTTCCGCTAAAGTTGTAAATCAGTGCTTTTAGACCTATGATCTTAAAGTTTTAAATTATATTAAAATCTTTCTATATGTTTAATTTTACACAAATAATTAGATTATTTATATGCTATAGCCTTTTAAATTTAAGTACTTTTTTTTTTTTAAACATTTTTAAAGTGTTAATCCACACTTAGGAAAGACACTAATTAAGTATTCTAATTAAGTAACATTTAAGTACTTATATGAATAATGACCATTGGCGTGCAAAATATTATTTCTAGTGACTGCCAAATCAAGGATCCAAGTCAGCAATGCAGTGATGATGAAACGGCACTCAAATTCTTTGATTTAACTGTTCAAATTCTTAAGTTACAAAATTACAATCCGTTTGGCGAATTGGATCCAATTGATATATTTGAAGCGAACATAATTGAAGCTGTTAAGAAATCATCAATTTAGGAACAAAATATGTCCAATTATTGGTGGTATTTAATAGAAAGTCAGCATTCAGCACCGATAATTCCGTATCATCCAGCTATATTTTTTTAAATATACTTTCTTTCTTAAATATACTTATAAGAAATCTATCGAATGTTTTATTCAATTATATTATTCTTATTTAATTATTTATATGTTTTTTTTGTCTGAGGCTGTATTTCATATACAGCAGGGTAGAGAAGTAACTAGTGTTAAGTCAATCCATTGCCATTAAGGCACTTCCATTCCCCATCTTTCGCCTTAAGTTCGAGGCATTGCGTATTGAGTGTCGGAACTGAACCCCATGTTTTGCCTTGTTATAACAGCGATAAAATGAAAATATTATGTTAAATAATTTATACTCTGAATGGAAATCAAAGCCACAATTTTCTCATTTACCATTTATGGTGCCACTGCGGAACCAAAAAAATATACATGTAGGTACAACACTAAATGTCAATTCGATTGTTTACCAAGGCGTGACGTAAATCGCACTAACTTTCGTTCAACATTATCACTTGCGAAAAGTATTACATTGTCTAAATAATTATTAATCCTACTTATTAATAAAATGAATATGTATTTTGTCATATTTAATAGAGTTTTATTAATTAAATACCCGGGCGCTACACACAAAGGGGCGTCAAAAGGTCTGCAAAACTATTTAAATATATTAAATTGGGAGTATATTTTATGTATACAATTATATGATGTCCGTCTGGGGGGCGCTGAATAGGTATTATGCACCGGGCGCGAGTTACGCCCGCTACACCACTGAACAAAGTACAAATTTTAATTAAGGTTTCCTCTTAGAGGAAATCCAGATCGTCTGCATAATCATCCTTACGGTGGATCTGTTTACGTAAGTTCCTAGCTTTGAATGTGCCACTCGCTGGTTTTTCACAAAAAAACATGTGTGGTACATCACAAACTCCAGTAGCTAGCAAACCACTTCGCTTGAATCCTCCGCAACGTTTTTCTGGTGACGAAAAGTTGCCTGGACACTTGAAATCCCCATCCAATTGGCTATCTTCTAAATGTTCACCTTGTTAAAATAGATAGATAGATTAACTTTATTGCAATCAGAATCAATATAACAAAATGCAGAAATTTTTAAAAATAAATAAAAACAGAGCATGGAAAGGCAGGTTTATTGGTCAATAATTGCAAAAAAACTGTTTACGTAATACTTGAATGGCCCCACACCTATCAAAGGGAAACCGCCATATGCGCCTCATTCCGAAACCGAGTCGTAGGTATTGGCGGCAAAATTCAAAGTTGCTTAACATTTAGTAGTATTTTGTAGTAATATGTGTTTACGTTATTGGTATCTATGCGTAATGTGTCACACGAAATACAGGTATGGATAAACGTCGTGAAATGAAAAAAAATCCTACGTCTAAACTGTTGAGATATCTTGATTAATTTCTTTAGATATGGGTTTAAAATATTTTACCCTATATGCTGTTCCCGAAAAAGGAACGCTTCCACCTGTATGTAAAATGACTCGGTCGATTGTACCTATTGCATTAAATCTAAGTAGTTAAAATTGAGATAGAATTAAAATAAATACACTGTTTTAAAGGCTTTCTCTTCCATCAACTATACACGAATAGTTGGCATTTACGCACAAAATTATATTGGTCGTAGATCTTTTTACAGTTATAACCTACTCTAAACTAACTTTATATTCCTATACATTAGGTATATCGTCATAATATTTTTAAGATATTAGTCTGTAAAATAAAAAAGAAAATCAAAATTTACCAAGAACAGTTCTATAGTGGTATCTTTGAAATAAATCGCTGAATCCTAGAAAAGCAAAATCCCCTGGTGTTTTATGCTGATCTACTTGTTTGAACACATCACGAATGTACTCGGATTCCTCTTTGGAGTTTAAAATAGCGAGATGTCCCCCAGCCGAATAGCAGGTTGCATATGCTTCGTACCACGTCTGTGGTTCGACGTGCGTTATATAGCACGTTGCGTTTAGCCCTAACTTCCACCCTATGAAATAAATAAAGTTTTGATAGGTGCCTTTAAATATATTACATATTTACTACTTCTTCTTTTGTATTCAAGTGAAAAAAGTGTAATTAATATAATGAAATCAAATAAGAAAATTATATTCAGGTATACTAAAAAATCTTTACAATAAGTCAATTTTAAGGGTAAAGCTTATAAGTATAGCTATAAGTTCTCGTTAATATAAAGACTATAATTTATTACAAAAGTAAAAGTAGATACCTGATGTGGAACCCTGAGAGCTCAACACAATATCCACGTAAATTAAGTTATAAGGGGCCACTATTGGTTAGTACCAATAGTGGCCCCTTATAACTTAATTTACGTGGAGATTCCTCTTTCGAGTTAGCAATAGTTGCCCCTTATAACCAACCAACGAACGGAAGATACCAAGGAATGAGAACACAGTGTCAAGCAAGAGTCTTTTTTGAGACTCGGACCGCGGCTTGCGTACACCGTTTACAGTGTAGGCTTCGCCTGGTCCGAGAATAAAATTATATTTAGAAAGGTAAAACAGCTAACAAGAAGTAAAAATGTTGCTTACGTGAATCGAAAGTGTCGCAATTTGGATAATATACTATATTAGAAGCTTTAATTTTGCACACGAAAGGCAGGCTATCTATACAAGGATTTACAAATAGCCTTCCGTTACGACGCGACGCTACACACCGACCGCTACCATATAAGGGCTGCTTTAGTTCCCATAGTAGCTCCAAAATACTGTCTTGTAAATAGCTACCTAAAACGTAAATTTAAATGAATTATCGTATCTATACTAACATATAACATACTAATTTAGTAGTTACTTAGTAGTTTTGATTTTTAAGAACATTTTGCACTTGCAATGAACACTTCCTTATACACTTACCTCCATGTATTTCTAAATCTTTTTTGTATACTAATACAAAAATTTACCTTTGATAGTGACAAAAGTTCTTTCAGAGTATAAATCATGCATGCCCACATATACACCGCTATACTTATTTAAGATTGGGGCTGCGAGCAATGGTACACTATCAGCCTCATCGAGATTCTCCGGAACAAGCAGTTGGGTCCCTTCAGCCTCACATCTCATACGCGCGTGATACCAACTTACTGCTTCTGGATGCAATTTGTAAAAATTCCCAAATGCCTTTTCGTATCTATAGTCCACACGAAAGTCTGGCCTCTTCGATTCTGCTATGAGTTCATGAAGCTGATCTAGTTTGTATATTTGAAATACTTTAGAAACAAAAAAAGTGTGTCTGTTCTAATGTAACAACTTTATAAATTTATCGTTTGTTTTATTATATTTTGTGGAAATATTGTTTTATATTAATAGTAATGTAGACATGAATTCATTATCATCATCAAATAGAACATATATCACTATAATTAGTTCAGTCAAATTCGATTTTCCAATTTTAATCAATGAATTTTAATAACTTATAAAATATAATTCAATACGAGATAAAACTTCTTACCAATAATAATAAAAGTTAATAACAAAATACAAAATCGAGTATTCGAATCGATCGAATTATATTTTTTCATTGCTCTCTACTTTTACCCACGCACACACACACACATGTATTCAGCCATTTTATTAACATGTTAAGAAAAGTTAATAAAACGCATTATTAATTGCAAGAAATTTTATTTCTTTTTTAGGTTCTACTGAAATAGTGAGTTATAAATGATATTCAAGCTAGTGAGTTGTACATCTATAAATCACTAATTGGCTATTGTTTTACATTATTGCAAAAATTTTGAGCCCCAGTAAAAAAATCCCATTATAATAGTAGATAAATATTGTTTGGTAATAATAAATAGATTTTATAACAGATTTTATTAAGATTGATTTACGTAACATTTAAAATCTTATCACAAGATATAATTCCATGATAACTATCACAATTATTCAAATACATAGCTTTATACATTATCGACATGTAAATGCTGTACATCTTAATAATAAAATTCTACTTAAAAACATTTTCATAATACTCAATTAATAAACCATAATATACACATTTGATGAGAAATTGTATTATAAAACAAATAACAACATTCAACATAAAAACAATGCATGACTAGGAATATAAAATTTTCCTAAAGACTTCATATGAAGCATTTATTATGCCCCAGCTAAGGAATGCTCTTGAAATGTTTAATAGAGCACCGTGGTAGAAATTTTTGAACTTAGAACCACGCTTCCGAAGTATGTAGTTAAATTCATAAATAAGTGTCCTATGGGGTCCGCCCAGTTGACATTGCATGGTGATTTTAATTACATTCAGAGGATAAAATAATGTACTCAAGAGAGCACCTATTGAAGCACCAGCTATAAAATTCTGCAAACTATCATAAAGAATATTATCTTGCTTAGGCAATTTTTCACGAATTTCATCACGAATTATAAAAAACATAGCATTAGACGGCCCATTCCTTAACAAGATTGGCACAAGTCCTCTATAGAATTCTTTTATTCCATAGTATCTAGCAATATGACTAGCGGCATGAGCAGTGTTTTTGAACTCTTTGTGATATTTAGGATGTATCAATAAAGTTTGGAGTCTCTCAAAAGGAGAAAGTGTTGCTTCAAAACAGCCAGCCACCATACCTGCTATGGTTTTGGCAACATATGGATTAGTCTTGTACTCTAACAAAGGTTGTAAACATTCGTCATAAACACCAAACATAAGAGACATTGACATAGACCTCTGTAATAACGGTGGAAGCATACCACGATACAAGTACCCTAAGCCTTCTTTTTGTAACTGATTCAATGCAAATGTTGCTTCCACTCCATGCATCATCTGTAATAAATATGCACTTATTTCACACAAAACTTCATATATTAATTTGAAGCTTTTAGCAAATATATATTTATTATTATATAAAATAAACACAAAATTTGCAAACGAAGAGGTATAAATACAAAAATCTTAGTTACCTTTCTAAATAAGTTTGTTAAGAGAGTAACAAATAAGAATATTACAAAATGCTGCACCACAACAACATAGACATTCTTTTCATAATAATAGCTATTATATATTTATTATTATATAAATTAAACAGTAAATTTGCAATACAAAGATTTTTAAATAATAAAATTTAGTTACCTGTCTAAATATAAGTTTGTTGAGAGGGTAACTAATGAGAATATTACAAAATGCTGCACCACCACCACATACAAATTCTTTCCAATGCTGTTGAAAATTATTAACCCTGACTGGGACAGACATTCTGTCCTCATTAAGACAGGTTCTCTCCAGTATCTGACGCTCTGACATATCAGAGTTAGCTTAATTACTTGTATAAAATCATTTGACAAATGCCATCCTTAAATATAAATAATTTCCATGTTTCTTAACATTATATTTTTAAAATTAATTATAAGAAAAGCAAACGTAGTAAAAAATCGAAAAAAAAAAACAAATTAAGCATCATAATATGATGAATTTTGCAGAATTATAAAGGTAATTTTACAAATAAAAACTTTGTAACTTACTTTTATCTTGCAAAAAATATTTTAACACACAATTATATACAGTTAGGAAAAAAACTATTTTCTGTCCCCATCAATTTCATTCTTTGTAGGTAACCTACATTTATGAATAGTTTTTTATTAAATATTTTTACAATCTTTCAAGTAGTCGCTTCTAATATAAAGTCTTTATAACTAAATATCTGTTCAATTTTAGTTATTATTTCAAGTCGAATAGGGAATTTATAATTTACAACCTCTTGAACAATTTTCATGACATAATGACAATTCTTATCAATTATGACATAACTTTGACAGTCAATTGATACTTGTTATTCTGTGACAAAATAAATAAAAAAAAAACTATAAAGAAGACCGGTAGATATATAGAGACCGTAAAATACTGTATGAGGTGAATAGAACAAAATGCTAAGGTTACTACAATTATACTTGTGAAATGTGTGTGTGTTTTAAAATAAAACTAAATATCAGTCAGTCAGTCAGTCAGTCATACAGTCATTATAATTATTAGCTTTACTGTATGTTTTAATTATTTTACTTATGGCATTTGCATAATTTTTAGTATTTATCCTGTGATTCTATTGAATTACACGATTATTTATTTTAAAAAATTAACGGTATTTACATTCCAATATATCACTTACATAGAAAACAATTAGGGCTCTTGAGCTCTGTGAAACTCTAACTCCTAAGATAAGCAAACAAAGTCTTTACTTCATAATATAAAAAAGCATAGAAGTATATATATAGTAAACACATCTTTTGCCCATTGGCTCAGCTTTGTATATACGCGGCGTGTTAATGTATAAAATTAACTTTGCATACTTATTTACATTAAATATAAAGAACGCCACAAATTAATACCATTTAAGAGTATTTAAGTAACTGTTAATTTATTTTTCCTTTTTCATGTAAATACAGGGCTTAACAGTATGTAATTTTTTTTTCTGTAAGGAATCAAAATAATAAACTTACTAACAAAAGTGATTCGACATTGTGATATAAAATACTATCCTGTCTGTGAGTCTACTCACCCCATTTCCTAGTACTATCTATTTGTTGTTTTTGTTTATCTTGTTATCTGTTTTATCAAAGCATTATGTGTTCTGTACAGCTGTAGTAGTCACAATCACAAGTGTGATACATTCACCCCACAGAGTACATTCTAATCCCTTTGGAAGTTGGGTATATGTGTTCTGTGGTCACAACTTACGGCTTTCCAAGCTGTCAAAACTTCTTTTTATTTTCGTTTTGTATGTTTACGATTGATAAATAAAATATTCTCTATTTAATTTTATATTTGTGACCTTAGCTAAAATGGCAGCAGTTTTAAAAAAAAGAGCATTAGCAGAATATAATAAATCATTTCAGGTGCTTTTGAAAAATTATTTATTTTATTTTTCCTAATATCTGCTAATAACTATGCTTAATTAAAGTTAATGTTTCTAATGTTTATTAATATTTAATTTATAGGATGGCCCTTCCTCCAAAAAATTACACTTAGCCAAGAAACCTTTGATAGGCAGTTCAGCGGCAGCATTTGTTGGCCTTTTAGAAAAGTGCAAGTCGAGCGACGAGGCATTGCAGTTGCTATTACGCATATCTGATTGTCTTCAATTTCAAGAATCTGATGTTGAGGAAGCTATCAAAAAGTTATCTGAACATTTTCAAAGCCAAGAAGAGTCTGTTGTTAGGGTTAAAATCTTATGGTTATTTTGTGATATAGGACTAGAGTGCCCTGGAGCAAATTTAAACAATTTGCTAGATGAAACAATACATTTGATCAAGAATGAAACTTCACATAAAGTAAGAAATATTTGTTTTTTTTTTAAATTTTATTTTAATAATTATAATTATTGACTCAAAAGATGTTTATGTATATTGATGAGCAAGTTGCCTATAGCAGTATACACTTGATGCAGCACATTCACTGATCTTGCCACTAACAAGCATGTTATCAATGCCCACTGTCCATTAGAATTGCTTGTTAACAATTATAAGAATGCTGGTAGGTGTGCATTGGGCAGTCTGTCCTTTTGTTGGTGTGACTTTATGCATAAATCATACTTTCCTGTTGGCTCACCTCGACTATTTTGATAATTAATTCCACTACTCTGGTAATCAAAGTGTGGTTTTAAGTTCCACCACTAGATGCTTACAATGTTTTGAAAATTAAATTGAAAGTGAGGAAAGGCGACTAGTGTTAAGACAACACAAGTTTGACAATGGTGATTCTGCTATGCAAGGAAAAATGTTAATTTGCCATTGTGGTTTTATTTTAATTAGAAAAAATACATATTTTAATAATGATTAATTCTTGCAGTGTTATCTCTCTGGTATTAAATCAAATATTTTTTCCTGTTTTAAGGTTATAGCTCAAGGTATAGCAACATTACTTAAATTAGGCAACAAGCTCAGCGACGACAAGATTCTCATGATGAGACTAGTGACAGTTGCCAAAGACAATCTAAAGGACACCAGCCATCAAGTGAAGTGCCGATGCTTACAACTTATAAGCAAACTTTATCCAATAATTCCAGAACTCGATAGAACAACAGAAATGATAAGCGAAGCTAACGCTATTGTTAAATTACTTGGAGATTATAGTAATGCTGAGGTAAGTTATGTACTTTATTTTAGATGTAGACTGTTTCCTCATATAGCAGGGTGGAGATGATGTTGAGCTGTCTTCTTACTAGAGTAGGGAAATGACAATAAATGTGTAATAATCATGCCTAGGTCACACACTTGTGCTCCTCCACAAAAACTCAACCTGCTGATTAATACTATTGTCATATATAAAGTAGTATAACTTATTGAATTGTTGAAGATTATTATTTTAGAAGGTACTTATTTGCTTTGTTAAGTAATAAAGTGAATTTAAGTGGGTAAGCTGGAATTGTGTATGACAAGTTTAGTTCATTGGCAGGCTACTTAGCTAATACAATATTTGTTGTGAACTCAGTGTTTTATTTATGTTACATATCTAATAACTATATAGGATGGAAGTGTCAGCGCTCCTTTTATGGGAACAGCATATAGGGTAAAATATTTAAAACTCATATCTAAAGAAATTATTCAAGATACCTCAGCAGCTTAGACATAGGATTTTTTTCATTTCACGATGTTAATCTATACCTGTATTTTGTGTGACGGAGTAATGCATAGATACCAATAACGTAAATACATACTACTACAAAAATACTACTAAGGTTTATCAGCTTTGAACTTTGCCGCGCAGTGGTTTATAGAGGTGCGTGCGTCTTTCTTGACAAATAGCGTTTTATTTTAAAACAATAATGTTAGTATTTATTTTGTTCTTTTCTGTTATTAAATATTTAGGTACTACTCTACTAGCTTTGTCACAGAAATAAAAATCATAAGGCAAACTTAATCGGAAGCCATTGTGGAGTAGTGGATCAATGGTGCAGGTTCAATCCCTACTTGAAGAAATAATCATATTTACATTATATTGATTCCTCTGCTCTGTTAAAGCGCTCATGGACTTAAGCGACACAGAATATCTCTTAAAATTAGATGATGCGTGGGGAACGAATTATATTAACACTAGGTACTGTCGGCGTACTCTGCTATGCGGGAAAAAGCGAAAAAGTACTTTTTTTGCAATTTTTTCAATTTTGATTGATGATTTTCATAATAATTTTAATTATAGCCTAATTAATTTCATCTTACAGGATGCTAGAGTACGATGTGAGTCTTTTCAATCTTTACTGACATTACATGAGCGCGGCCTCATGCTCAGTGCGGATTTGTATGAGCCGGCGTGTGCTGCACTTGCCGACGACTACGAGATAGTCCGGGAGGTAGCACTCAAATTGGTTTGGTTGCTTGGGAATAAATATCCAGAGAAGTAAGTATTCAGTTATATAATTATGTACAATTGTTAATTATTGTGTGTAGCAGAAAATACGATATTCATATATACAAATTTTATATTTTTAAAGATAAGCTTCACGCTGTATCCCGCACACAGCTGGGTAGGCAGAAGGAACCTAGTGTTAAGACACTACGTTCCCCACTTTGTGCCGAATTCTGGAGGCATTGTGCGTTGAGTGGCAGTACTCAACACCGCGCTCTGCTCGACCCCAGAGATAAGAAATAGAAATATAAATTTAAGTAAATATTTCGTTTGCTCCAGTGGGGATCAAACCCACAACCAGTCGGTTTTAGAGTCACACTTTGGGCCTTTGCACCACGACTGGTCTCTATTTTAAAAGTACAAATTAAATTTAATCTAATTTACATAGACTATTGTCTTTGATATTAGAAGAAACAATAGTCCGTCTAAACTTAGTCAAGACATAATTACTCAATATTTGAATAATATGTGTGGAAAGGTGGAAATTTCCTTCCTTCCGGCGCCATATCCGGTAACATCTGAGAAACTGATTGATTTTGCTTGAAATTCATATAGCAGATTTGTACAGCGAAATACGTAATTAATAAAATAATATACAAGGGAATTATTGAGTAATATGGCCTCACAAAATTGTACTACTACTACTACTACTAGCTTTCACATTTTATCTCTAGCGGGGTAGTCAGAGAGAACAGAGCGTCAAAAGGTACGGTCTCGGTCTCGGTATATACCTCTGTCGCCCTCGTTCACTGTCATCAACCTCTTCATACTTTTCTCATGCTTTTTACGTGACCTTCTTCCAGTATATTTGATACTGTGTTTTCGAAAATCAAGCGACGACATAAATTGTATTAAATAAAAATCCTTTTTTTTATTCCTATAAGCTACAGGAATAACAAAAAAAAAACGATTATCACGGTTATGTTTCTAATATGTGCATGTAAACATTGTTTTTTTTTTCGGGGCTTTTTTTATTATTAAAACGGTGGGGCTCCAGACAATTCTGGGGTGGACACGGACTAGATTCTTACGCATATAAAGACGGCTATTTAATTAATTAATTAATTTAGCTCAGCAACCCTCCAAGACGGTGAAACAACAATACGTTTAGTGGACGACGCGTTCATCCGCATATGCTCAGCGGTTAACGATCTGTGCATGCAAGTGAGAGCCCTCGCGTGCTCCCTACTGGGAACCACTAGAGCAGTGTCCGATAGGTTCCTGTTACAGACACTAGATAAACAGCTTATGAGCAATATGAAGGTAATTGTAGATTCTATCATCGCATTTCAATAATTATCATGTAAATGTTACATGTGTTTATTAAATAAAATTGTGTGAAGAATTTTTCATAGATATTTATTGCGAAATTTATTATCTTAATCTAATGTATTGAAGCCATAAAGTTTTGTGACACGGTCAAGTTTAATGTGTCTATGTTCTGTGTTTCTTACCATATATTTTTTAATTCATTAAAAATAATATCTCTATATCAAACTTATTATAATAACGTTTTGCCTTAAAATTGTAACCATTCGCAGAAAAAGCGTACGGCCCACGAGCGTGGCGCAGAGCTGGTGCGGTCGGGCGCGTGGGCGAGCGGGCGGCGGTGGGCGGACGACGCGCCCGGACAGCTCATCGAGGAGGCCTCCGTGCAGCTGCTGCCGGGCGGCGCCGCCGGGGCCTTCGTGCACGGCCTGGAGGACGAACTCATGGGTGAGTGAGTGTGATGTGACGCGTGACCGCCCTGAAGTGAAACTTACTGATAATTTTTCAATATACATAAATAATAAAAAAAAAACCTCAGCTTCACGCTGTATCCCGCAAGCAGCGGGGTAGGCTGACGAGTCAAAATGAAATGAAATTCCTAAAATAATATATTTGCAGCCGGCCAACAAGTCGTCCTTTTTAGATTTTTTTTTAACTTTTTATTATTTTCTTCTTGATTTAACAATGCGCAGAAAGCAGCTCAGGTGGCCACGACTCGTCGACCGTACGTGGTATATGTTTATGCTTTAATTTTGTTGCAGAGGTCCGCACGGCGGCGGTGGAAGCGGTTTGCCAACTGTCCATAGAGTACCCGGTGTTTGCGACTACGTCGTTAGATTTCCTCGTGGACATGTTCAACGATGAAATAGAAGATGTTAGACTGCGAGCTATCGACAGTCTAACGAGAATATCTCATCATATCATACTTAGAGAGGATCAGTTGGAAATTATTTTAAGTGCTTTGGAGGTAAGCTTTTAATAGGAATAATTATAGAATCAAATATTATGATAGTTTTCAATTAGAATTTTTAATATTAAATATTTCATTTTCTCGAGTGGGAATCGAAGCCACAACCGTATCGCTTAGAATCGCACGTTTGAGCCTCTGCGCCACGACTGGCTTCATATTTATTTTATTGGATATACTTATGTACATATGTAACACAATATGAATTATATCATTCTTTTTTTCGTACAGGATTACTCGATGGATGTCAGAGAGGGTTTACACAGAATGTTGGGCTCGTGTACTGTTGCTTCTAAAACATGCCTCGAAATGTGCATCGATAAAATATTAGAGAATGTCAAGCGATACCCGCAAGTACGTAAGTAAGAGAATATAATATTTATTATATTATATTCTCTTACTTTTCTTTTTACTCAACACGCAATGCCTCCAGAACGCGACGGCATGTGCAGAATGGAGTGTCTTAATACAGGTTCCCTCTGCCTATCCTGCTGTGTGCTGGATACAGCGTGAAGCTGATTTATTTTTAATTTTTTTGATGGCTTGGCTTTTGATGGCAGAAATAAATTTCCGAGTGCCTCATAGTGATATCAAAAACTTACGTATTTATGACGAAAAACATACAAAATTTATTTTATCCTACGTCGTAAATACAATAAAGTGGTTATTTACAGTTCAGCATGTTTCATAATTTGATTTTTTCTGGAAAATATATATTAAAAAAAAATGACAATAATCTTTAGGACAAGCGTTCAACATTCCGTTGTGTGCAGCAAATGGGTAGCAAACACGCGACTTTAGTACTACCTCTGACTACGCGTCTACTTGCAGTGCATCCGTTCTTCGATATGCCTGAACCAGATGTTGAGGATCCAGCTTGTATCCTTTTTAAAATAGTCTTTATGATTCAATATATGATATTGAAAAGTTATACGGCTTATATTTATTATGTATATGATTAATATAATGTTAACAAAACCGAACGAAGTGTAAGTCGGACCCACACACCAAGGGTTCCGTACCAATTTCAGGATTATATGTCAACAGGAAGTACAACTCGTGGCGTCCCAGCCCAGGCGGCCCAGTCGTGGCGCAGTGGCACAAGGTGTGACTGTAAAACCGACTGGTTGTGTTGTACAATAGAAACGATGATTAATGTTTTTTTTATAATTATCTTAATAATACGAAAAAATATATATATATGTATAATAGCGGCCAGTCGTGGCGCAGGAGCACACAGTGTGACTGTGAAATTGAATGGTCGTGAGTTCGATCCTCACTCGAGGAAATGAAATATTTATTTATATTTATATTTTGATTTCTTCGTTCAGGTGTTGAGGCAAAGAGCGGCGATGAGTTCCACCACTCAGCACGCAATGCCTACAGAACTCGACGGAAAGTGTGTGAAATAACGGAGTGTCTTAACGCTAGGTTCCCTCTGTATACCCTGCTGTGTCCGGGATACAGCATGAAGCTGATTTATTTATTTTATTTTACATATATAATAAAATAATTCTTAACCTAAGACAAATAACAGATATGTGTGTACTAATACTAGTACTGAATGCAGCGCAACATTGCACCACAATGTTGCCGCTGTTTGAGGAGCACACCGTCAAGCATTACACGTATTTGAGGGACACTATGCCACATTTAGTGCCTTATCTACCTATAGGTGAAGTTTTGTATATTTTTCATATACATATATATACATATATATATATATACATATCTGAGTATGTGATATATGTTATGTGAAACATACAACATAATATCAATGATACAAACGATATTTTAACCTAACTTTTTTTAATTAAACTCTGTGTGAATTTTTAGTTCAAGTTCAAGTTATATTTTTTTTGTATAAAATTTATATGTATTTAAATCTTGCTTCTGCATAGAAACTATTTGTTTTTTAACAAAATATTTAAAAATACCTGACATTTAATTAAAAAATCTACGGTTCTTCATTTCATTGCATTTGGTGTTGTGTTTTAAGTAGACAAGGAATTATTTTGTTATGTCGATAGAATTACCGTATAACCGTACTGGTCGATGAGTCTTGGCCGCCCTGATGTTTTCTAATCTTTTGGGCATTATTCACTCGAATAGAAAATAATCAAATATATGAAAAATTCTAAAAACGTGTCGCCCGATCCATCTGCAGCTAACTTCAGAGCGGCCACGACTCGTTGACCGTACTATATAAAGTAAAATATTGACATATATTTTCAGGTGCCGCACAACAATCAAGATGCGAAAAGAGGGAGGCCGAAATGGATGATAGCGCAGTACGAAGATTCTTCGATTCAGTCTTACAACATATCGATAACGTAACCCTCTCGACTGCAGTGCGTCTAAAAATGTTACAGTCAGCCGAAGAACAGTTAAATAAGTAAATAAACATATTATTGAATTCATATAATTGTTAAACACTATTCGTAAATAACATTTTACACATATTGATAGATATAACACTCTTATAATTTTTATTTTGTACATTTATAGGAAAATATTAAATATTGAAGATTTAAGAAATTCAAATTACATATGTATGTACACGTGAAATTAAACGTGGATTAATATTTAACATTTTTTTTCTTCTAATTGTTATTAGATTGTCGGAAATGGAGCCGATGGTGTCAGGAGCCGCCAACTTTACAGCTCTGTTTGCACGTTGCGTGCTCTCCCTGCACGCGGCGCTTAACTCTACAAATGGACCTCCAGCGCATGCGCTACAACAGCTTACCACTGATTGTCTTAGGTACAGATATTACATTTAAATGCATTTAATCAGGAAGGAATTATATCTGTTTAATAAAGTTTAATGTTTTAAAGTCAAAAAAAGAGACAAAAAATACTAAGCAGAGTAGAGCAGAACGGACGAGAATAACAAATTAAAATTAATTCATCTTCGCAGATTACAACACCAGTTCAGCGGTGTAACGGAGCAAGAGAACGCGTGCGTGTGGCAGCTGGCGCTGCGCGTGTGCGCGCTGCGGCTGGTGGCGGCCGTGGAGGGCGGCGCCGCGCCCTCCGCCGGCGCGCTGTCGGCCGCCGCCGCGCTCACGCACCACGCCGAGCTGCTGGACCGCCTGCTGGCGGCCGCCGGTGAGTGCGGGCCGCTTTCAAAATGAATTGGTGGTACATTCTAAGAGCGTGTGTTCGACTTCATTCTTTATTTATTTGTGGTAAACTTGATGTGAACTACCACTGCCCGCACTTACTTGTTTATTGATTTGTCTTTTGAAGTTTTGGTATTTATAATTTGACAAAGATGTGCTCTTGCCTTGATGCTTTGTTAAGTCGCGGTGTCTTTTTAACACTCGCCATATTTTTAATTTAGCTGTAAAATAAAGCACTGGATTTCAATTTTTGTTAAGTTGTGCTCTAGGATAGTAGGTGAGAGACACTTGATTATTTTTGTACTATGAGACGTTGGTATGTTATTAAATTTATTTTTTATTGAATTGTGTAAATATTGTTCATAGAATATGTGATAGAGAAATGCACAGTGCATTTCTTGTTTTCACGTCATAGAATAATATTTTTATTCATATTGCAGGTGCGGAACCTGATCCATTCACGATAGCAGTGTTCCAGCAATTGTCTCAAAGCGGCGAGCATAAACCTTCGGCTGTTGCGAGAGCGATGCAGCCTCTGTTGCTGTCGGCTCCTCTGCCTGTTATACCGAAACCAAACCTTAGAGTATGATTATTTTGTATTATTCCTTTTTCGATATTTTGTTTATTCTTAATATATAACTACCTATATTAGCAGTTATGTTAGCAGTATGACTTCTTTTTTAAGTTAAAAAGGAGACGTAAATAAAATCTTTAAATCCTAACAAACGGAAAATCAAAGATAATAAGAACATCAAAATATGTTTAGCTAGTATAATTGAGCCGGCCACAGACGAATACACATTATTAACTATCTGTGCCGGTTTATTAGATTACATAAATAACTTATCTAAACCAAATTATGCTATTGTCAAAGTAATATAAGTCTTATTTTTGTAATGTACAGATCAGAATGTGTTCAGCCAACATCATCGCGCTGGCTACAGACAACGACACTCTATTTACTTATAAAATATATTAAAAAAATATAAACTTATATATTTTTTCCCATCCACAGATCCGAATGTGCTCGGCCAGCATCATCGAGCCGGCCACGGACAACGACACGGTGCTGCGCTTCTGCGCGGGGCTGATCACGGGCGTGGCGCTGGAGGCGGAGGTGCAGCGCGTGCGCGACCCCGCCGCGCTGCGCGTGCGCGTGGCCTACCCCGACACGCGCGTGCACGCGCTCGTGCCGCCGCGCGACCACCTGCGCCGCCTCGACCACACCGACTCCAGTATGTCAGCTTCGTTCACGGCGACCGCCGATATTTCATTACCTCGAATTTCACGCTCTAGTTCGTGTAGCAGTTTTAAAATAGTCTGTTCCCCGCTTCGAACAATTTTCGACACATTGTTTGAATTACAGTGTTTGCAGTAGGAGATGCAAATTTTCTTTGACATACATAGATTATTTCAAATTTCAAAGCAGTTACTTAATTATTGCTCAAAAACTTATTTTTTCATTTATGACATTTATAAAGAAAACATTGAATACAGACTTATTAATTAAGCATTAAATAATTTTGCCAGACATATAGGACATATACTATTATATTGGTTCAATCTACACTCCAAGAAATTATATTAAAATTGTCTCTATTTTCCTACATTCACAATACAAATTGAATTATTGAGTTTGCCACTCTATTTAATATGTCTCGTATTCAGTCGAGAGCGGAAAACGTGTCATGACACTCTGCTTCCCTGCTAAAAGCGATTAAGCATAAACCTAAAAAGAAGCCTAACATATCAGTTTGAACAAATGTTTTCTATAATTCTATAGAATCAATGATGATATTTATCAATTGTTTAACTTAATAATTTCTATTCCAGACGACGATGGAACTCAAAACGTGCGTCTTCTAACGAAAGTTCTCATATCACACGGCGTGTGGACGGAGCCGTGTGGAGTTGATATATCTGTGTGTCTGGCGGTAGACGAGGGTGGTAGTAGGGAAGCTGCACCACTGGTGGAACTGTGTCGACCCTGTCCGGGTGACTGTAGCTCCGAAACCAATTAAACGAGGCATATAGGTTATGCCTATTAATAATTCTATTAAAAAAATTGTGTACTAAGTTTTTAACAATTTTTATTATGAACGCATTTCATGTGACCTAGATCCTGCCCATACATAAATAGCTACATAAAAAAAAATCATTAAATCAGTCCAGTTGTCCTTGTGTGTGCATATTTTAATAATTATGTAGACACTTAGATTCATATTTTATTAGTCCCCAACCCTCCTACAGTGTTTTTTTAACATGATTTAATGTATTAGAGGCCGGCCGTGGCGCAGTGGCACGACGTGTGACTGTAAAACCGACTGGTTGTGGGTTCGATCCCCACTCGAGGAGATGAAATATTTACTTAAATTTATATTTCCATTTCTTCGCTCTGGTGTCAAGGCAAAGCGCGGCGTTGAGTTCTGCCACTCAACACGCAATGCCTCCAAAATTCGGCAGAAAGTGGGGAACGGAGTGTCTTAACACTAGGTTCCCTCTGCCTACCCTGCTGTGTGCGGGATATAGCGTGAAGCTAATTTAATTTATTTTAATTTTTTAATTATTTAATGTATTCAATGTGCAGGCACATTTTTTCACTGTTTTATTATAGTACAGATTAGGTAATAGCTTCACTTTAGTATTTGTTTTCAAAGAATGTAAAACATATACATTTTTTTGACTAATCTAGGAGTAGTATGTGTTTTTTTTATTGGACTTTAACAGTATAACTCAAAATATCTCATGTATATATGCTTTTAAGTCAAAAATACATTTAGTAAGTAATGAAATTTGTGATATTCTTATTTCAAATAAAAGAGAATTAATAATAATAAACTAAACAGTAAACTTATTAATGGTTGGTGTAAGAGAGGTTTCTAAATAAAATATATATTAAGTAAATATGTGTATATTTATTTACAATTTACACCCATAATATTTTGAATATGGCTATTTATTATTTGTATTTAAATTATAATTATTTACTAAGCAGAAGTCACAGTTAATTAAAATTACCAAATCACAAAGTCATTTATTTACAAACATTTTTTTATATGAAGCATAAATATTCATCATAAAATCACATGCGACTATGCTAGGTATATACAATAATAATACCATATTACAAATTAATTAAACAAAAAAGTGGCATAATTCTTAAATTTTCGAAATTATTCGCTCAAACAAGCCTACATTTTTTTTATGGGAAATGCATTATATTCATATTTTTAAAACTTGTTTTTTTTCATCCAACAAGAAATAAGTTTTTTACAGAACAATAAAAGTTGAAGAGAATAATTTTTTATATGTGGTTATCCTTAAAATAAAAGAACTTATATTATTATAACAATATGGCATGGCATAATATTTATTTAAAAAGAAATGTCTTTGCCCTTCATTTAATAGATATACCACCTAATATTTATATAATTACCTTTACAACTATATCTTAACCTATTTAATATTAAACTTTCAGGAAAAAATTATGTAAGGTAGCTGATGCTGTAAAACTCAAGTTTTTAGGATAATGTCACTCTTCTATTTAAATAATAAAAAAAAAATTATGCTGCATAGTATAACTTAGTCCTTATCCATTGCAAGTAATTCTGTTCGGGCAATACAGTGGTATATAAGTTGTTTTACTCCCGGCATCCACGCACTGACAGCACTCACATGATCCACCATTAAAGCTTTATGAATGTCATCAGCTTTATTAGGGGTATTATCTCTTAGTGCTGAAAGAAAGGGTTATTATTATTTTTAACTTTAATAGTATATCAATCATTAATTTTAATATTTAAAATATAGCATAATGAGGCCAGTCATAGAACAGGGGCACAAGCATGTGTTGGTAACCTGTTGTGGGTTCAATTCAATTGATGTTGAGGCAAGGCATGGTTTTTACTCAAATCATAATGCCTCCAGAATTAGACAGAAAATGAATAGATAAGTTTCATCTGTTTACACACTTGTGTGAGGGATACATTGAGTAAGAATGATAAAATATACACAATTTTTTAAGAATAAGAATAATTTTGACAGTTTTTTATGATAAAATTCTTACCATATGCTAGGTCTTTCATTTGTATTTGGACTGTATTATTTAATTTTCCATTTAACCACATGTCTTCCATTGTTCCTATCCTCTTCTTAATACTATCAGCTTTAGACCCCAATTCATTACTTGACTCTAATAATGATAGTAAAATGTCTTTCACTTCCTTCAGTGTACTTTCACTGTCAATTTCTATATTACCTTGAGAATTTATCTCAGGTGTAATATTTGGAATAGGAGGAACAGAACACGTAGGCAGTGGCGGCATATTCGAAGAAGGCGACGCACTGGCAGCAGAACCGCCACCAGATAAAGGAAAAGCAACTCGTTTATTTAGAAAGTTTCTTGGTCGATTTGGAGGAGTTTGCAGGCTATTGTAAGCTAATTTTGGTGGATCATTCCAACCGGGATCGTAAGGTACTAGAAAACAAAACAATATCAAAAAATAATTACTTAAATGTAAATTTTCTTTATGTGAGATTTAAATTTGTTTTCCTACCTTTATTATTAGTAATTGAAGTATTACCACAGTTTTCCATGATTTTTACTATTTATGCCAGTACTTAATTAAGTTTGATGAAAAACAGACGTAAATAAATATTAATTACATTAATTTCAATGTTGCACTTGTACTCTTTGAGTGAAAATATGTCAAATTAAATGACAACTTTCCATTGTGAAGTAAGAAATGGCAAATTAACAAAAGTTTGAAATCAGACAAACAGTAAAATTTTTGCTTATAGAAATTAATTTAAAATTTTGCAATTTTACACAACAAACAATTATTTAGTAAAATTTAACTTACTTCTTGTTTAATATTATTATAACTTCAAGTTCTATGTTTTTGCGTTATTGCTCATATTTAAAATACAGTATCGTATGCTGTTACTATAAAATACTATACATTTTAAAAAATAAATTTAATAAGATAAACAACTTATAATTTTATTGTGTTTGTCTTTTTATATATAATCTAGTGGATTTTTTTAACCTGTAGTTGAATTAATTTCTTATTGACAATCGGAGGTGCTCGCGTAAAATTGCGCAGAATAACTATGCGCAGAAAACGTTCGATCAGTGTTACCCTGTTATGTTGTTTTACCCAACGCTTAGCAAATCATAATTAAAAGGTAATTGAAATATCTGATCATCTTTATGTTCTTATAATTATACAAAACGAAAATTTTATGAGGATATCTATAAAATTTAGCAGTTCCATACATCGTTGTCGAGAATAAAATTTTAGAGAAAAGTATTTTTTTTTAGTAATGAACAGGAGTCATTTCAAACTAAACTAAAATAAACTTCTGCTAACATAACTAATGAAACATGATATTTATTTATATACTGTATACACCTATGTACAACATAAATATTCAGTATGCGTATTATACAGTACTATACAATATGGACAAAGAAAGATCTGGCAATATTTAAACTTCTTAAAGGTTATATTAAAAAAAAATATTGGGTAAATTATAAAAATTAATTTTGAGATACAAAAAATAACAGTCTGGTATCCCTTTGCCTTATCGCTACTGTGCGTCAGTGTGACCGCTACGTCTTTACAGAAAATTCGTACCCACACATCTTTATAAGTACAATCGAGCTCACACTATATATGTACATATGGTTCAAACAAAAATATAATTAATTGTATACAAAAATGCCTTTTATCGTTTTCATTGCTTGCATCAATAAAAAGTTATTAATGTTTTAATTAAAACGGTAATAAATATTTTTTTATTTGATTTATTTGATTGAATTGATGAAGATATCTAATTATTTTTATAAATTAACACTGTAGCTGAACGCCATTCCTTTTAATTTTTGCTTTTATATTTAATATTTTATTTATTTAAACTTTATTTTTTACACCTTCTTTGCATATATTTTATATTTAAAAAAATAAAAGGTAATTTTAATATGGTTTTACATAAAATCATACTTTTTTATTATTTTACGTAAAACCATATTAAAATTACCTTTTCAATTTTACTTTTTTATTGAACTTGAATTGATGAGGACTTTGATGAGGCCCCATTATAATAATTACAATTCAGTACTTAATTTAATTTTTAAATTAGCTTATCCATAACTTGATTTTGCATGTCGTTTAATCTAACACGCTAATTATTATAACATTACTAGACAAATATGCTTTACTGCGCCATTCTGTATATATGACACTATCATATATAATAATATATAATATATTCATATTTCATAGCAATAAACTGACAGCGTTGCGCTCGACTGTACCGTAGTGATGTGACCGCCCGCGCTCACGCCGCACCGATCCCCCGCGAGCCCTCGCGGAGAATCGGTGCGGCGTGAGAGGGTGTCTATGTGCAGATATCGAAATACGCGTTCTGCGCAATTCTACCGCGCGTGCTTCCCATACGCAATAACGATAATGTCGGACTATATCAATTATCAAATGTCAGTTACAGTCAATGATCAATCTGTCACGACGCACGGTGCTCTATTAGAAAATATAAAATGGCATTTTTGAATTTTAGTAGTTTTTTCACTTTCTTTCCTGTGTTATTATTTATAATATTCGTATGGGGAACACGAATAGTTGAAGGTATTTATAAATCCTTAAACTACTTTAAAAGAGGTCGTAATTTAAGAAATTTTGTTATTGCATTGGGATTGTTTATCTCTTCTTAACAATTACGTGGCCCAATATTATGGGAGGATTATTAAAAGTTTTTAAATCAAACCACAATTTTTACTAATAATAATTTTATCTCTGTTTTCTTTTAACAGGCTCGAAAGCAGAATTTGTCACATGTGGGACTATTCTAAAAATAATGAACACAGATTTGCGGTTGCGGCTTCATTCTCATGATGTAAAATATGGTTCAGGATCAGGCCAACAGTCGGTTACTGCACTCGATTTATCAGACGATCACAATAGCCATTGGTTAGTTCGACCTGGTATGGGAGAAACATGTAAAAGAGGGTGAGATGCTTAATCATGAAATAAGGAATATTTTTTTGTATGCATTAAGACATACTTAAATTTCAAATGTCTGTATATTTGTTTTAGAGCTCCGATCAAATGTAATACTAATATAAGATTGCAACATGTAAGCACTAAAAAGAATTTGCACTCACACTATTTTACATCACCTTTGTCTGGGAACCAAGAGGTATCCTGCTATGGAGATGAAGATGGAGAAGGTGATAGTGGGGACAATTGGACTGTTGTCTGTAACAATGATTACTGGAGGAGAGATACTGCTGTTAAATTAAGACATGTTGACACTGCAGCGTGAGTTTTTTTAAGTTTAAATAATTAAATATAAACTTATATAAGATTGCAAGATGTAAGCAATAAAAAGTTTCAAACTTTTAACTAGTTTTTGATGATTTGAATGAAATAAGTATATTTTATTCTTAGTGAAATTCAAAAGCATAATTTCACCATTCAGTTAGATTTTCACTTATGCAAGAATATATGTATATTTAGTGGAACTTTCTCATCCATCCTCTATTCAAGAAGGCCATTAAGAGTAATGGGATGGTATTTAACATTAAAAAAAGTATTTTTATTACTAACATGGTTGTCTAAATGTAGCATTTAGTTTTGCCACTCCACATGACACAGGTTCAAGAGGAAAGAAAGCAAATGATAATGTGTGTATATGAAGGACAAACTGTGAAGCTAACAAAAAGAATTTTCCCTATTCGCTCCGGGGATTTATACATATCATTATATATATAACTGAGTTTTCATTGTTTATGCTGTATATAATACAGAAGATAACAATAAAAAGAAAATATTATTACATTATACAAAATTAATAAATTACTCAATGGTCCCTTTTATATTCTTCAGGTATCTTGCTGGTTCAGGAAGAACGTTTGGAAGGCCTATTAGTGGTCAAGGAGAAGTGGTCGGAGTGACCGGTCAATATGGAGCATATACAGACTGGCAGGCACAAGAAGGACTGTTCATACATCCCAGTGATAACCTTCCACACATGCAAAACGCAATACACACTGAATTATAAGTTGTAAATACAATTATTAGAGTAATTTAAATATATTTATGGATGACAACATGGATAAGTGAATAAATTATTAATTTTCTCATTTTATTTACTTTACTATGAATCTAAGCATCAATTACTTATCCATATTAAGTGTTAAATGCCCCTTAAATTATTGTGTTCACAAATTTTTTTATTTACTGATAAAAATAAGCTATACAGCTAGTTTAAAATTGCTAAAACAGATTTCACACATCTATAATAAATTAATGGTTATATGTCAATTTATAAATGATAATTTTGTAGACCATTATTTCATGTTGTCACTACCACTACCCTAAGTTTGTAAAACCATCTACTTTGGGACATCTAGTTCAAGACCTTTGTTATTCCATGTTATTTGTTACTTCAACACTTGGGTGATCAGAAGTCGATTAATTTATCTCATTTACGGCACAGCATTTCAAACCAGTTTGAATAAAAAGAATTTAGTAAAGATTTAAAACTGCCAAGTGAAGCTATTTTTTTCATATAAATAATTATATGAATATGTCTATTCTTTCATTTGTATAACCTCACTTTTTATAAATATCTAATAAAAATAAGGATAAGGATGTAATTGAAAATAAGTTAATTTGTATTAATACTTTATTGTCAAACGTTACATGAAGTGAAAAATTTTCAAGTTACAAATTTGCAGTGCTTCAAGAGCATCAAATTTATAATATATAATACTGACAAACATACTTTTAGTAAATATAGAATTGGATACTTTGCATTTTACCACTTGTATTTAATTTTAGAATATTTTTTTAAATAAGTGAAAAATACATATAAAAACATATAACATGTAGCTGTGACAGAGGAAAAAAAACATGGAATAAAATCTTTTATGCCAGTTAAATTTTTTGTGTTAATTTAACGATGCTACTGAAGCACAAAAATAATGTTTAAAAATATCTCTAAAACTAAATAAAAAGATAGAAAATAATCAAAAGTTGCTAGCACCTGGCTGCTCAGTCACGGTGCTACTGCTTCGCAATGGTCAAACAAGAAACCAAACAAAAATTTTAAATTGAATCTTTCTATTGAAATATAACATTCTAAGGCACATATAGAATGCAGAATGCATTCATAATTATAAGTACGATCATTAATTGCAAGTGTAAATCTTTTATTTGGATATTGACCACAGTCTTAATTTTTTCAGCCATATCTCTTAATGTCATAAATGGTCTGTTCTGGTGCATGTTTGGTACAATTGATTATTATGTAATTTGGTAGACATTGTATGTAAACGAATGACTTTGTAATAAATAAACAGAAAATTGAGTCACCATTAGGATGTAGTAAGTGCATTTGGTTGATTTAATGCTAGTGTTTGCAATAAATCCAATACAATACAAAATGATTAGAATCCATATAAGAGTGCACAAAATAAGCAAAATTATGCTTTGCATTTATATTTGTGCAAATCAATTCATTTAATAATCATACAAACTATATCCTGGGTCATTCATAATTTATATTAGGTAGCTAGCATAATTTATTTGCTAGCACACTGTTAAGTTTCTCTAGTGCGTATGTCAGATTGGTGTACAATTTTTTATCACAGCCGTACTCTTCAATTGTGCTGAAACGGAATGTTCGGAAGTTCTTCTCGACATCTATATACGTAACGGCTTGCATCAATGGACATAAGATTATTTTCGTATGATCTTGGAAGTTAATCTGAAAATATAATAATATTTCATGAATAAATTCTTATCCTCTAATATATTTTTAAAAATATATTTAATATACAGTTCATCAGTTGATTCGAATTCAACCATAAATATATTTTTAAGAATATTCACCTGTAAAGTTCCATTAGTCAGGTACATAATAACAGCTAAGGTGGTCCTGAACCACTGATGTAAGTGCGGCAACCGAGACAAACCGTCACTCTCTCTCACTTGCACTGATGCACCTAGTGAAGTAAATAAGATATTTTATACACAAAAAATTAAAAATTAAGTTAATTAGTATAAAAAATATTGTAGTGTATTTATAGCGTCAAGTGCTGAGTTTTCCGCTTTCTGCCCACATTAGGGATATTGACGCTTTTTCTTGACAGCAAGTAAATAAAAATCATAGCCCAAGTAAGAGTCGAACCCCTATCTATCGCCCTTACAGGATTCCAACCATCCAACAACACCATTGATTGTAACCTCTATACAAAATGTAATATGCTAAATTTTTGTAAAAAATACAATTTATAAATGCTAACCAGCTTTCATTAAATGTTCAGTCATATAACGTCTAAAGTAGGTAAGAAGCTTCATCTTCTTGTCCAATTCTTGTGGATATTCACGCATTGTCATATACTGCTCCTGGCCCTGCCGGTTGATGTAATGCACATTTCTGTAAATATAAGAGAATATTGATTTTAATACAATAGTGCATTAAAATGTTTTATGAATAGTATGAAGAAAATATATATTATCATAATATATTTTTTTATTTATTAATTACATTACGTTTTAAAGAGAGGTAAACAACAGTTCTTCATGTATTATACCTATCTTCTACTGGTGTACATTTCAAAATGTAACATGAATATTTTTGTATACTAATAGTGTATATATACCTGTATTAGTTAGACTAAGACTGTAAATTTTCGGTAACTGGATATTAAAATACTGATATTTCATATAAAAGTTTCAATACGTCAGCATTGAACTTGCACTTCACAGTGTCATGTAGCTATGAGACCGACATTTGACCTTACCAATTTTTATTAGTTTTCTTTTAAAATATAATTTAATTCTTAATATTATAAACGTGAAAGAGAGTTACGTTGTTATCTTTCATGACTAAAAAATTCAAGTGATCAACATGAAATTTTGCACATATATTTATGAAAGCATAGTCAAGGCACATGATATTGTTTATTTCTTTAAATAAACAATATTAATAAAAAAATATAAACAAAAAAACTCTTATTTGACTTTGTTACGTTCATGAAAATGATTATATTTAATGATTGCTGATCTTCTTACGTTAGGTAATCACTGGAGTGAAGCTGGTGGTAAAAATTACTATAGAATAATGTCAGCAATATATTTACTACTTACACTCCATTAGACAGCATAATCAGTTTAGTAGTATCATTGAACATTACGCCGACACTCTCGTCGCACAGCTGGTAGCCGAACCCGTACTTGTCGCTGTAGTCCACCCACTTGCCCACCCATACTAGCGGCTGAGCGGCGGGGTCGCTCATATCATCGTTTAGGCACTCGCGACGGCATTTTAGCTGGAAATTATATATACATCTCTTTAAAATTTTCTATTTAAAGCATTTACTAACACAAAAAAGTCTTATATACTTTCTTAAAAGGCTGTCCAAAATGGGCTTTGATAAAGGTAACATTCAGATCTTTTTAATATAAAGCAATATTTTGTTTCAAGATAAATCTTTGAAATATGTTTGCAAATTTATTAATATACATGACTCTTCCTGGCTTAATGCCATTGACGATACCTTTAACTTAAGGCGAAGTTTTCCGTCAATATAATATTATAATAAATTATTTAATTACTCATATGCATCTTAATCCCTAATTTATGTATAGAACAAAGAAAATACAAAATATATTGCAATTTACCTTATTAGTAAGCAACGCGGATAGCTGATCGCGCAACGCGAGAAGGTTCTGTCTGTGGGAAGTGGGTTCGACCGCTCGCGGCTCGGCAGCGGGCGCGCGCTTCACTGGTGAGTCTACCGCCATAATCTCTGTTGGTAGAGGAAAAATATTAGAAACTTTAATAGACGTAAACTATGAACTAAGGTCTCGAAATAAAAAATGTAAATGTTATATAGGAGGTACTTCGATCTAAAAAAAGAAAAAAGATAAACAAAAAAAAAACAACCAACCATTACTATTAACTTCAAGCAGCGGCCGTCTATGCACCGACAGGCACTCAAGCTGATCAGTCCTAGGCGCTGTAGTGAGACAGGACAGCGGCAATGCTGCAGGCATTATGCCCGCAGTGAAGAACTCATGCTGGAGTAGCTTGTCTACGGATGGACGGCTCGATGGGTTGGATTGGAGTTGAAGAACAATCATTGATATGGCCGGCTTACGGAGTGTTGATGGTATTCTGTACACAAAATAAAAAAATAAAATATATTTAGAAGTGGTTATTATTCTATACAAGGAGTAAAAACTTTCAGATGGCATAGACATGCTAACATGTTGATTATGTTTAAATTTGGAAAGAATTAATTTAAAAATGTATCAATACAGTTAAACAGTTATAATACAGGTTGCATAAAAAAAACAATATCAAAGAATATATTTATCGTAATAACATATGAGACATAAAATATTATTTGTATTATTCTTTTTCAGCTACATGCATTCGCATGTATCCCGCATATAACAGTGTCGGAAGAGGGAACTTTGTGTTAAGAATCCGTTTCTCACATATCGCCGAATTTTTGAAGCATTGCGTGTTGAGTGCCGATAATCAACGCTGCGCTTTTGCCCTTTTGCCCTGGTACCAGAGATAAAAATAGACAATAATTCATTTTCCCAAGTGGGGGCGATCCCTGCGCCACGACGCCCTCGAATGTTTTGTGGTGTTCACTATATATTACATTTATTTTGTTCAGCTTCACGCTGTATCCCGCTTGTAGACAGAGAGAGCCTAATGATAAGACCTTCCGCTCCCCATTTTCCACCGAATTTCGGAGCGTTTGAGTGGCAGAACTCAAGGCCGTGCTTTGCCTGGACACAAGAGCAAAGAAATACAAATATTTAATTTATGTCGAATGGGAATCGAACCCATAACCTGTCGCGTTTACAGTGACATGCTTGTGCCACTGTGCTATGTTTAGCCTATTTTTTTAAGCTTTCACAGTATAACTGGATAGGCAGGTGGGAATTTAGTGGTAAGGCACAGCATTCCTCACTTTCTGTCCATTTCTTGTGACTGCGTGTTTTGAGAGGTGTTACCAGATCAAGGAAATAAAAATAATTCATTCTCTCTGATTAGGGATCGAACACACATTGCATTACAGTAACACACTGTTCTGTTAAGCTTTAATGGCTTCTAATACAAAAAAATGATATCTCTATTCATAGATATATGATTATCGCTTAGTGGTGTACATAAACACAAATGAAAGTAGTAACACAATCAGCAAAACATATAACATTTTAGCTGTATAAGTAACAATAATTATAACAACACTGTGAAAATTGAACATACTTTGTAATGCATAATATTATGATGTTACCGTTAAAACTAATTGAACAAAGAAAACTGAAATTATCAGCAGAAACTCTGGTCAAGTTATTAATTATTCAAGAAAGCATAGTTAATTTTTACAAGATTGAAAATTTACTTTAACATTAGTTCTAAGAATAAGAAATAAATAATATTAGCACTGAAATTTAAAACTTTCCTTTATCATGAAAACTCAACCTATTTTTAATGGTTTATACATAATTAAGAAAAAAATATATATGAACAAATGTTAACATCACAAAAAAATTGCATGTTTGTCCATCACCACAACACATTTGTAACCTGTAACGCTGTTTGATTGTATTATCGTTGATAACAGCCTGTGCATATCGAGAACCAATCGCTTGCCATGGCCCAGCAAAACATGCATGCAGAGCTAGGTTTATCCCCTCACTAGGAAATTGAAACAATTTAACTTTCTATATTTATTTTTATTATTTTCTATTCATATAATATAATTTTTTTTATAAAATTTTCAATTATGTCTGTGTGGCATTGTATTTAACTGCACAGTACTTAATCACAACAGTTGCAGTACTTAATCACAACAGTACTTAAGGTCTTATCATATGTAGGTAAGTGGGGAGTGTAGTGTCTTAATTTAAGGTTTCCAATATCCTTATCTAATTCTGCTTTATACAGGATATATAATGTAAGCTAAATAATAAAAAAATCTTTTGTTTTGTATTTTGTACTCACATTCTAGTGCTTAATTTTTGAACAATTACAAATTATAGGTTAATTAAATTAGAAAATAAATATGACAGTATTATACACACCTGTATTCACATTGCTTGATTCTTTTATAAGTATCTCTGAGTGTTGAAGTCTCAAACGGCGGTTTGCCAACGAGCAGTGTGTACATGATGCAGCCCAAGCTCCAGATGTCCACTTCGAATGAGTGGCCCTTTTTTGTCAAAATTTCTGGTGCAATGTAATTTGGTGTGCCGCATAAAGTCTGCTTTCTCTCTCCTGCAAATTAATAAAAGGTTTACATTTAATTTTTCTAATTTATTTGATTAATTTAAATAAGACATGGTTAAAAGTTAGATACAGATAGCTTATATGTAGCAGGTATTAATGAGTTGATAAATAAATTTGTAAACATGATTTATATGTCACTAATACTTTAATTAAATATTAAATAAATAAGTATATCAATGCATCTGTTTTACTACCCAAATCCAACCTGAGAGAAGGAGAGAGTTGTTAACAAAAACAATTTTTAACAACTCTCTTCTTCTCTCTTGTTCTAAAGTTATGTTTGCAAGTTCCTTATCAACCTACTTACACTAGGTACAGATACTGTTGTTTACAAAAATTGTTATTTTAAGAAATAACAACATTTTCCTGAGAATTTTATTTCATGACTTAAAAATTTAAGGAAATGAAACAAACTTTTATTACCTTCAAATTCAATCTTAGCTGCTAAGCCAAAGTCTCCAATCTTAACGTGTAAATCATCATCTAGAAATAGATTTCCTAACTTGAGATCTCTGTGTATGATCCTCTTGCTATGCAAATACTGCACTCCAAGGAGAATTTGGTGCATATAGAAACGTGTTTCGGGCTCTGTAATAGCTTTCCTACGTTTGTGCAACTCCATCATTGACTGTTAACACAAAAAATACTGTTACACAAATATTCATCACAATGAAACCAATTAATAAATTAAAAACCAGTTCTTATATGATAACTGTTCACATTAAATAAATTACTAAGTGATATTTAGAATTATAGAATTTATATTTAGTACTATATATAATAACATATGAACTTACTCTTCTTTTGCAAAGTTCCAATATAATATAAATGTTTAAAGAGTCTTCAAAAAAACTATGAAAGCCGACAACATGTTTGTGCAGCAGGGATCGATGGATGGAAATCTCTTGTGCCATCTTTTCCTTTTGACTTGATTTCACCATAAGTTTTTTCGATACTATTTTGCCAGCATAAATTTGGTTTGTAGCTATGTCTTGTATTTCGTAGCATTTTGCAAAACCACCCTTAAATTTCAAGTTTGGTTATAAACATATTTCAAATATATTTATTCATGACCTATTATATATTTAGCAAAAAAATAACTTATACATTACAACAATTATGCTTGAAAATAACTAAAATTAATGATAGTTTGAATTACTAAAACTTCAACACATGAAGCCGTTAACATTTTTGAAAGAAACAATTTTTATAAAATGTAAGTTATATTTATTTCGAAAAACTGTAAAAGTACACATTTCATTTGCAATAAAACTAATTGCATATATAATGAAGACAAAAATTAAAAAGTTTAACTCACCTTTCCGAAGAATCTTAATCTTTGATAAGTGCTGTTTGTTTGTGGATCGTGTATAATTTCAGGAATTTCTTTCTTTTCATCTTCTTTGATAGACGTCATTATAAATTAGCTTAAAATGTAAATAAAATCAAATATAACAGTTAACAATTATGAGCAAAAGCATAAACGATTGTTGACAATTCACAAAGAAGGTTTCAAACAATTCAAACGGCAAGACGTTTGAACATAAATGGCAGTTAAGCTATATTTAACGGTATGTTATTTCGTCCAATAGAAACTGTTTCTTTTAAAAATGTTGCTAGTTTTTAGCCAATATTAAGAATTTTTAACCATAGAGTAACTAAGTGATATTTAGAACAGTAGTAGAGAGAACGTCACAATACAGATAATATCAATTCGTAATTATAAAATAACAGTTAAATATTTAAATAAACATTTAAAAAAACCTGTCAATTACCATTAGTATTAATGTTAAGCATTATTTAATCTTAAAGACAGGTTTATTATGTAAAATCATTATTTTGTATACCAGTGCCGTTTGCGGTGATTATGATATTTTTTTTATTTTTCATTTGTAAATGTACTAACTATAAAAGAATAAGTTTATCTACTAAAGTATAGGTGAATTCCAAGTTATTTTATAACTCAGAGAAGAGAACGGTATGTAATATGGTAAATATTTTTATCTTGCCCAATAAATGGTAAAATAATAACACTATGTAAAACAAATTTGCAGTGTTATTGACTATAATTATAATTGTGTTATTATTTTTTTTCTGTCATTTGGTAATTTAAAAAAATATTTAAATACTAAATTGATTAAACAGGCAGATAATCTCTATATTGCATGTCATCATCGCAGCAATATGGCTGATGGTTGGTATTGAATGAAATAAATTAGGAATATTAAAAAAAACTGTATACGTGGAATAAAAACACAAAATAAATTTGTTGTATAAAATAAATTACATTTGTTGTATTAATTATAAGATACTTAAATTTTTTTTGGTAATTAAAAAGCAGTTCATACTTTTGGGTATTTTTGTACTGTATATAAATAAAAATTAAATGTGTGTAGATATAGATTTTGTAACAATTTACCTGATTAATCTTTAAGGAATAAAATTATTGGATTTTTTTTCTACTTCCATAATTGTTGATTTTTTTACATATTTATTTTTATCTGTTTACTCAGCTAAGGTCATCTACCTGAGTCACAATATTGTAAATACAAATGTAGAAAGGAGAAATTATTGAAATTTAAGGAAATGAAACAAACTTTTATTACCTTCAAATTCAATCTTAGCTGCTAAGCCAAAGTCTCCAATCTTATAATTTGAAGTTACATCAAATTTAATAAAATATGAAAACGCCCTCGACACAGAAACTTTCAATAAGTAAACAAAAAAACGGTTGAACTTATTTTCTTGAATAACGTCTGAGAACATTCTCGATTAAAGTCACCTCAACAAAGAGATCGAAATCAAAATTGTCTCATCCGCTTGGGAGCTATGAGACATGTAGATTAATACTTATAGCTACGGAGCTACACATACGGAGATACGCTAAACTTATAACTTTTCTTTGTTTTAATTGGGGGTTCAAAGTTGTTACTGGAATATATAAGGTTTATTTTTATATATCATATAATTTTAAATAAAAGTCCGTGGAGTTATACATTTGAGTATATGCAATAAATTTGCTGGGAGAATTAGTCCCGTGTGTTGTTCTATGTAGTGGAAACACCGGCACCTAAAATTTAAATAACCGCCGAAATTGTGGACAGTAAATGTCATAATAATAAAAATAATATTTTATTGTTTTTTGCATAAAGAATTGGAGTACCATCAAGTATTAGAGATTGTAAACTAGATATTTAATTTTTATAATAATCTATGGCTACCTATAATAATAGATTGGCTTTTGGCAGGATTGATTGTAAGACCATAACATTTACTCCACGCTGTTAATCGAGCGAGGTCTTGATTTATTAATACAATTGAATGAGATAACTTTGATAGAGATATGATATTAATTTGAAGATCGTTTACATATAGTTTTTTTATATAATACTATGGTATAAGTCTTAGTTAGCCTTAAATAACAATAATAATGAATACCATCGAATTTCTTTAAGTATGTGCGCTGCAAAAATAGTTTTGTAAACCAATTATATATGCCAGTACATTGTATGGAAGGAATGTTCGCGATACCTATAAATGTTAAAACTTACTAGCCAAAGCTATTTTATCATCAAGGAAATTATGAAAATATGCTTTGGCCTTTATAGCATATAATTTGAACGTATACTTTTTGAGAAAATGTAAATTTGATATAATTCGTAGACACGATTCTTGCGCCCGCGCTCTTGCCGACGATTTCACCCTCGCAAGCAGCCATGTAGTGCTTGCACTTTCTCAAAATATTCAATGTATAAATTATATTGATTATATATGCAGCATAATAAAAGAATTATAAGTGGTATACGGGCGAAGCCGCGAGTAGACTACTAGTTTATAATATTTTGTATATTACCGTCGTCGTCTCCCCTACTACCTACTACAAATAGTAGGGGAGACGAAGGCACATTATAAAAATAATTTTAAATAATTAGGAGTATAGAGACTCCTAATTATTTTTATATTTGGTATGTGTAATGTGGCGCTCATTATAATGTATAATTAATAAAAAAATAATTATGTAATTTATTTTTGTCATAACTTGCACAATTTTAAGGTCATGATACAGAATAAATATAATTATATGTACTGGACTAGAACTAAGTACCATTTTTTATACATATCGTTGGTATTTGTTAAAAATAAACAAAGAGAAAAACAAATTTACTGTTAAACTGACAATTTGATAAAAAATGTCGGTTTCCACTAGGAGTACATCCTGCAAATAAATCTTTTAATCGTCGTTCGAATTCAATTAGTATGTAATGATGTCGGCATGGTTAAATGTGTATTTTAAGGAAAAATTGCTTTTTTTTTCAATTTAAAGAAATACTTTTCAATAGTTGGAGCGTAGCGGTCGTGTTCGCGTTACTTGTTATATTTTCTTACTTGAAACAGGATGGAAAGCATTTATCAGAAAATGTTTTTTTTGTGTATATTTCTAATTATTGGACATAACATTGTTAGAGCTGGAAGAATCTCGTTGACAACGGATGAACGTAAGTAAAAACGTGTTGCTGATTTTTTCTTAATATTCATCATAATAAAGATATACAAGTATATTTTTTAGTTTCCCGCTATATCCAGCAAATAGCAGGGTAGGCAAAGGGAACCTAGTAACTGAGTGTTAAGACATTCCCAGTAACAGACTTTCCCTCCCCGCTTACCGCCGAATTCTGGAGGCATTATGTATTGAGTGGCGGAGCTCAAATGCCGTGCTTTGCCTCTTGACCAGAGCGAAAAATGAACGTATGAAAATTTTAATTTCCTCGAGGGGGAATCAAACCCATAACCTGTGGTGTTTATAATCTTATAATAATAATGTTGTACATAACTGTCAAATAAATTTAGAATAAGTTAAATTAATTTATAAAATTATTGTTAAAAAATATTACACAGCAATACCTAAAAATATAAGAAAATATATTTATTAAAAATATTTACCTTAGTAAATGATAGGAAAAAACGTCTTACAAAAATAAATTACGGCTTCGACAGATAAAATAAATTTTTCCTTCACAAAATACATTATGATCACTTTGGAATTTGCCATATTGCGAAATGCTTGATATTATTATACTTATGTGATATGACCTTCCCAATTTACTATTAAGTAAGTCACTGATTCATTTTAATTAACTAAAACAATACATTGCGTGCACTCGGCAACGCTGGCGAGCAATTATTGGGTTTTATTAGGCCAAGTTGATGGGTTACCTTGGAGATACTGTCCAATTTAAGTGGGTCATATAGTGTTTTTAGGGTCGTATACAATGTATTGTTTGTGATTTTGTAAAATAAAATAAAAACTAACCAAATAACAGCAGCAGGTTAGACAGGGGAACCTAGTGTTAATACACTCCGTTCGTCACTTTTCGCCGAATTCGGGAGGCATTGCGTGATTAGTGGCGGAACTCAACGCCGCGTCTTCAACTATGACACCAGAGGGAAGAATTGAAAATATAAATTTAAACAAATATTTCATATCTTAGAGTGGAATGGAACCCACAATCATGTACTGGTAGAATGTGAATAGAAGTTCATAACTTGTTTAGTGTAAATATATGCATATTTTACAAATTAAAATATTTATCGTTAAATAACATGCTATTTTTCGTGTTTTTGAAAAAAGCCGTAGCTGCTTAAAATATTAATGTTTTTATTTATATGTTAAATACATATAAATAAAATTTAAGTGCCCGTACGTGATTTCAACATGAAAACATGTTTTTTAAGTATATAAATATAGTTATCTATCGTGTAGATATATATAAACACAAAAAAAGATTTTAAAATTATTGTCTGTCTTTCTGTTTGTCCGGTGTAAATATCGGAATTGCTGAACTGATTTTAAAGGGACTTTCACTGAATTACTCATGGTCACGTTGAGATATATATGTTACTTTTATCCCGAAAATCATGCTGGATCCGAATTTACGTTTGCTGCTCAACAATACATACTGCCCTAATATGTACATTAAAAAATGAAAAACAAAATATTTTAAAATGATATACAGTAAAGGCTCCATATTCGGGGGGCTACACTCCGCTATACGCTAAAGAGATACACCTCGTCATATTTTATTCTCAACGTTGGGTCTTATGTTCAACATTTTGTGAGAATCTTCATAATTTCCGACAACCAGATCATGTCATAGCTATTTCCAACATCATTTCGTTGTGTACGGCTTCGAATCTTTTATATTAACAATCCATTTTGCTATGTCAAAATTGTTCCAGCATTATTTACGTCAGGATCACAGGTCAGAAATGCGATAATTGAGGATTTTTGCCAAGGCCACGTCAAGCATATTTCAGCGAAAACTTGGATTATTAAGAATTAACAAGGATTTATTAATGTGATTCATTAATTAATCGTTATTAAGTATATATACGAGTGTACACAATAATTATTACATTAATAATAATGAAAGGGAATTACATTAATAAATCCAATAAATATTAATACTTTGGAAACATTCTGAAAGAATAAATCGAATCCACAACCATAGTATGCATATATACTTATTATATATGACAGTGCCAACATTTTTTATCATATTTTTGCTAATTTTAGTCGAAAATCATATTAGTCCTGAAGACATAAATGAGTTTCTGAAATGGAGCGCAAAAAGTAACAAGACAGCAACAACGACACCAGTTTCTGAAGTGCAATATGCTGATCCTCAGGTATGTGGGTGTGATATATCTATTTTTCACTGGTACTGGAACTTTGGAAAAATTTTTAGAATGTATCTTATATTCAGCAAGCAATTCAATTAAATCCAGTTTTCAGCATTGTTTCCAGAAGAGCAATACTATTTTGGAAATAATATAAACATCAGTATAGTTCAAGTGAAATTCATCTTACGTTGAATCAACTTGGCCCCTGTGTCCACTCTTTATTTTTTGGCCCGAGTAGTCGCGCGCTCCGAGCAGGCCGTCGAGGGTGCCCACACACCCTTGACTCCGCGACATGCCTTTGCTGACTCCCGCCGCCGCGTTTCGCGAAGACTATTGTTCCCGCGTCTCGCGGCCAGTGGCGGTCGAGGAGGAGCACCGTGAGGTTTTAGTGGGTATGCGGACGGCCTATATCTGCCAGTCCGCAAATCCCACATAACCCGCTCGAGTCCCCACTCGGGCCGGTATCCGTAACAGGATTTCCTCACGATAAAAAAAAAATGTGCCCACTCTTTTTAATACATTTCATTTATAATGTAGATTTTTTTTTCGTTTTATTTAAATAGTTTTTAATATTTAAATTATTTTTTAGTTTAAAATGAAATAGTATGAAAAAAAGATTCACATTAGAAAATTATTTAGATTAGAATTGTCATATGATATATCTTGTTAAATATATGAAAAAAAGATCAACATTGGAAATGAAATGCATAATTTGATATAACTCTAAAGTAAATCTAAGTATACATATACTTATCGTAGACAAGAACGTACGCTTCTTTATTAACATGCTTCCAATCGTAATGTATTTTTTATCACCTAATATTACCTAATATTACCTATGTATTATACCTCCAGGAAGAGGTAATTCAATGTTATGACACTCCCTTTCCCGAAAATCAAAATATGCAATTAAATAAGTATTATATTTAATTTCCTCAAGTAGAGATCGAATCCACAATCATTCGCGCTTCGGTCACACACTTGTGCCCCTGGGCCACGACTGGCCTCAGTTATGTTAAAAATAATTCTTAAAATATTTTTAAATCGTAGCCGGTACATTATACGAGTATCTTTTTTTAGGAAACGGCTACTATTATTCCAGTTCCAGACGTAGTAGATTGTTTTGGCTTAGGCTCCATAACACGTCAGGTATGGCTGTTCAATATGAGACCGGATTCTTCAGATGATATTGATACACATTTTTATTTCTCCTCACGGTTAAGACCTAAGAGAGTTCAGGTGAGATATACTTTTTATAATTTTATTTTCTCTTATATGGAGTTAACTATTTGTAAATAAGAATTGAAAAACGAGAAAAATGATCACAATTGACGAAATAGTAAAATAATGTTTTGCTAATTTTATAAAAGGGCTATTGCTACTGGTTTTTTGTGTTTTTCATTTTATATAAAGAAATCTAATGTTCAACTCAAGAATTTACATTATCCCGATAAAGATTGTTAGAGCGAGATTAAATGTTAGTGTGTATTCCACAGTTTGTTAATTTTAGCAATAATTGTAGTATTATTCTTTTTTTTTACGCTATATCCCGCAAATGGCAGGGTAGGCAGGGGGAGGGTTGTGTTAAGACATTCCGCTTCCCATTTTCCGCCGAATTTTGGTGGCATTGCACGTTGAGTGGCGGTCGACTCAACTCGACGCTCGTTTCGCTTTCACATTAGAGGAAGGAAACTTCGAGTGAGAATGGAAGCCACAACCCGTCGCGTTTACACACTTGTGCCGCTCCGTCGTGACCTACCTCAATAATTCTAGTTATTTAACTTATAAATCCAACATTCTAACTATCGAATTATATTATTTTGTTTGGTAATTCCTACAGGTATATCCTGGATCCCAATTTGGGCTAGAATGGGTTGATTTCAATCCAAATAGAAAAACAATACTGATAGTCCACGGCTTTATGAGTCACAGCAACGCTTCCTGGGTACTGGATATGACGAAAGCATTTCTTGAATGGGTATTTGTGTAATTTAATAATTATTTTAAAATTTTTACAATTATTATTTTTACAATAATAGTGTAAATTTATATACTATTAGCGGACCGAATTCGGGTTCACGTTTTATTTGAGGCAAAATATGTATTTAAAATATTTACATAATTTTTGTTATGATGTATAAGATGTATAATATACTGTAAAATTTTATCTTAATTACGTCCGAGTAGTTTTCGCGTCTAAGTGGAACAAACATCCGACAAACATCTCAAAAATTAATCAGATTCATTATACTAGGAAGTAGGGTTAGTATGATATAATGAGGATATTCAATAGTTTTTTAAATTTCATAATCATTATTTTAATTAGAGAATATTTTATTTAAAACTGAATGAGAAGTAAATAGTTTTTTATTATTGACTAAGTAACCATTTACTGTAGGAGGATGTGAATGTAATAGCAGCAGATTGGAGTAAAGGAGGTAACACCTGGAAGTATTGGCGTGCTGTCGCGAACACACGGCAGGTCGGCTCCGATGTTACAAAGTACGTACAAAATTATTTGTTAATTATGAGTAAAATGCATTTAAAAAGTATAATTATAATTTATCAAAACTGATTTGATAAATTATAATTATACTTTTTAAATGCGTTTTACTCATAATTACCTATACCAATTATAGATAGATATATGTAAATCATAAAAAGTACTATACACTTATATTTTTCGGTTTATGTTAGAATTAAAATCAAATTAACTCAGCTTCACGCTGCACACAGCAGTTCCGTTCTCCACTTTTCGCCGAATTCTGGCGTCCTGAGTGGCGGAACTCAACGCCGCGCTTTGCCTCGACACTAGAGCGAAGAAATGAAAATATAAATGTAAATAAATATTTCACCGATTATTATTGATCGAACCCACAACCAGTCGATTTTACAGTCACACTTTGTGCCTCTGCGTCACGACCGGCCTTAAATGTAGAGTTTATGTTAGAACTTAAACTTAACTTAATAATAATATAAACAAAACAGATAAAGATTATGTTTTGTAAGCTTTTTTAAATAATATTAGCGTATTTGTTTGTATATATGTTGTGTACGTATTTCAAAGTTGTAAAGTTGATCATTTTTAAAATTGCATTCGTGACGCAATATAATGCAGCAAATAAGTATTTCCTATAATTGATAATCAAAACCATTGTATTCATTTCCACACGTAGGATTCCACTGTTAGAGGTTTAAATTTTAAATTAAAAGATGTACATTAGAGCCAGAGGCCACTCGTGGCGCACGGGCCCAAACGACAATAATTTAAATGCGACAGGCTGTGGGTTCGATTGTCAGCCCAGTCGGAGTAAAGGTAAGAGCGCGCATTATGTTCCGCCACTCAACACGAAATCTCTGCAGAATTCAGTGGAAAATAGGGAATACTAATATTAAAATACTTCCGGTATTTTAATAATTACGGCGTATCTTATAACTAGGTTCCCAGGTTCCCCCTGCCTACCCTGCCATATGCGGGATGCAGCGTGAAGCTGAAAAAATATTTACAATTGAACTTCTTTAATTGTTTACACATATAAAATTCAATAAAGGTATCAATTTGTTAGGTTTATGCAGCAACTGATATCAGCAACTGGCGCTAGAGTGAAAGATTTCCATTTTGTAGGACATAGTCTGGGTGCTCACATAGTTTCGTACGTTTCGATTCATATTGGAAGAGTCGCGAGGATCACAGGTAAGGTTCCTATTAAATAAGTTTATATAATATTGACTGATAATTGAATTAAACAGAGGAAAGTGAAGGACTGAGTTACAAATAGCTAGGCAAGAAGAGAGATTACTGATAATTATTATTCATATATTTTCTGAATCTATTTAATAATTTAATATTGAAATTATTATTAGAAAAGTCTTTAAATTTAAGAGAAAATAGAAGAAAGGTAAAGAGAGTTAAGTCAAAATAAGTTGTTTATACCAATTGGTTTGTATTGTAATCTTATCTAATCTAATCTAGGTTCACGCTGTATCCCTAGCTGGGTAGTCAGAGAGAACGGAGCGCCAAACGCAACGGTTTTGTGTTATAATTTATATTATTGTATGGAATAAAAATATTTTTATGAATAAAACTAATAAAGTGAAAAGTGACATAGGTAGATATCCTACTGTGTGTGGGATACAGTACATAAGTAAAAAAAATCACAAATAAATAATTTTTAGAATTTATTATTGGTAAATTGGTCTAAATGAAAGAAAATTCAGAAATATTAAAAAAAAACTATTCTACTCTATAATAATTATTATTTATAGGCTTAGATCCAGCTCAGCCATGTTTTCGAACATCAGATAGAAGTGAACGCTTAGATGAAACAGACGCTGATTTTGTAGACGTCATACATACAAATGGAAGACTGTTGCAGAGAATTGGCTTTGGACTACCTGACCCTATAGGTACGTAGAATTATTATTTAACTTAAGTCCTTATTGTGGGGCAGCTCTGATATCATTGATGGTTATGGGTTCATATTTTTACTGTGTATATTTGTCATCATAAACGTACCTAGAGACTTCCTTGACTTTAATTCCGAACGAATATTTTTTGTACTTACCTAAATGTATTTTTTTTATTATTCAAGTAGATTTTTTTGTTAGTAAAAATTCTGGGATTGGTATCTCGAGGTGGCCAAGGACCATTCACTTCCCACATTACTACGTCCATATGTCTTCTTAATGTTTTAGAAAAAATGGATTAATAAATTGTATACACAAAAACATTTTCGTGTGTATTACGCGGTCGAAAAGGGTCAGATTCTAGACTAGATTTAAATTCTGTTAAAATATCTAGCTCGTGTGCAAGTATTGTTTGTTAAATGTATTTTATTTTAAAATGTTTTAAGGTCACGCAGACTTTTATCCTAATGGCGGTATGCAACAACCTGGATGTGGGAATAAAACCAATTCTATATGGTCGAGACTGTGGCCGATTTCACCATCAAGTAAGATATTTATTGTATTTGTAATGTAAGTATTTTAATTACTTTTATATTTTCTTATTTAATTCGTCTTCATATTAAAATTATGAACGAAATTTAACAATACAACATTTTTGAGTAAAGAGTACTTGAATCTTAAGGAAATATATATCATAATAGATTTTACTTATTTAGAAAACGTATAAAAATTTAAACGTAGCGGGATCTGAACCCGCGCCTCTCGGAAGCCGGACGAACTTGGACGGTTTCCAAGAGGCACGGGCTTCTATTTCCTAAGTATGAAATAACATTTTAAAATTTCAAAAATATTTAAGATATTTTCTTTGATATTTAAATACTTTATTGAATTTACAGGGCTTCAACAAGCAATATGCAGTCACGGCCGTGCGTATTTGCTATTTACGGAATCATTGATCAATGATAACTGTACGTTCAGAGCTCACCAGTGGGATTTAACGTATGAAGGGTGAGATACGCTTTTAAGTGATTAATTCATTTATTTATCTTATAACTGTTGGTACTAGTTTCGGGTCCAATTTAATATGTTTTTTTTTATAATACGGAATATAACAAATGGTGAAACAGATTGGAAGTAAAACGAAACAATACTTTGTTATATCGGTCGTTTAAAATGTTAATATACTTTTGATTATTATACATATACTTTTATGTTATACATATACTTTTTTATGTTATACATATACTTTTGATTTTTTTCTGTTTTATTTACAAATTTTAATTTGCATTTTCTCGAAAATTTATAATAATATTGTTATTATACATTTATTACTATAATAATAATATAAAACAATTTTTCAGGGTAAATACTAGTTTACTAGCGTCGTGCACTAAATTGATATCGCCTTGTTCTGTGATGGGTATAAGGTCTGTGGGCGGTCGCGGCCTACGTCGAGCTGGTGGCGCTTATTTTGTATTGACTTCTGAGAAACAACCCTATTGTCGTGAGTACTTTTTAGATTCACGTTGTGTCCCTGCGTATATCAAGGGAGGCAGAGGGAACCTAGTGTTAATAAGACATGCCTTTCTCTATGTTTCGCGCAATTTTCGAGAAATTTTGTGTGTTGAAAGCGGAACTTAACCGCGCTCTTTGTTTTGTCACTAGAGCGAAAAATTAAAATATGAAATAATTATTCCCCTTAGTGAGAATGTAACCCACAACCGTCGCGATTTACAAGATGCGCTATTGTGAGGGGCGTTGTAAGTAATATTCCTCATTTATTGTTAATTTTAGAGATTTTTTTCAGGGAAGCCCTTTCCAGTGTAAATGTAATGATTTAATGACGATGTGGCACGAAATTAATTATTTATATATAGTGTTTATTTATTAAAAAAAATAGAGTCTTTTAATTACATTTTCTTGATTTTATCCTTGCACTGATCTTTTGTGAGTTGTGTTGGAACAAGGCTATTTTGAGATAGTCATGTTCTGTTATAATACAATTGCTTACTTCTAGACGCATAACAAGAGAATTCAAGAATTCAAGAAAACTTGTAATTTTTATGATATTTATAAAAAATAAATAATTGAATAAAAAAAAATTACAGTGCATTCGGGTAATTCCAAACAGCGGATATTTCTAATAATTACCTTTAACTAATAAACGTAAATTTTATTATTATAGGGTATTTATATTCTTCCTCCTCCTTCTTAACTCTTCGGAATTACCCAAATACACCTTACAATATCTTATATACTTAAAGCATTTTTTAATTATCTTCGCTTGTCGATATTTAGTTAAATATGGTAAATATAACATTATTCACAAAAGTCCTTTGTCTAAGTAGTAGGTCTGTTCCTTAGTAAGTTTGCTGTTAAATAATATATTCTGACAACTAGCATTTAACAAAATGTAATGATAAAAAAATGTAATGATAAAAAATAAAGAGATCGAAGTTATATGATAGGACGGAGAATACGTCCTTAAATTAAAATCAAAATCAGCTTCACGCTGTATCCCGCACACTGCAGGGTAGGCAGAGGGAACGTAGTGAAAGACACTCCGTTCCCCACTTTCTGCCGAATTCTGGAGGCATTGCGTGTTAAGTGGCAGAACTCAACGCCGCGCTTCACCTCGACACCAGAGCGAAGAAATGGAAATATAAATTTGAGTAAATATTTCATCTCCTCGAGTGGGGATTGAACCCACAACCAGTCGGTTTGCAGTCATACTTTGTGCCACTGAGCCACGACCGGCCTCATACGTCCTTTCTTTCTATATAGAATGAAAAAGGAGACCCGCCTTTTGTCCTTTATTGCTAGTGCTTCTCAGATGATACTTTAATGAATCGGTATATTAAGAGGGTCACATCTTAGTATTTTATTGCTTTGATTTTAGTTGACGATAAGTGAGAAGACTAGGCCGTCATGGCAAAACGTTTGACTGGAAACATCGCGTTGGTTGTGGGTTCGATTCTCACTCGGGGTAATAAAATATTTTCATTTTCCCCGCTTTGACAACACAACAAACGGTAAACGGTTAAAGATAGTGTTAAGCTCTACCACTCAGCACTTTCAGATAATTGGTCGAAAAATAGGACAGAGTATTTTAATACTAAGGTTCCTCTCAGCAGGGGAGTCAGCAAATAATATATTTAATTTTAATTATAGAGTTTGAAAGCCTTCGACTGATGCCCGATTTGCTCCGAGATCTACGTAATGGATTCCATTTAGATCAATCGACCAAATTCAAACCCACTGTCACGTCAGCATACGGCGATCCCGATCTTGTAGACGACGAGACCACTACAGTCAGTCCTGTCACCACCACCACGCCGAAGAACTGGTTTTGGAAGCTTGTTAGTTTATTTTAATATAATTTATTGTTAATATTCATTTTGATAATATTTTAATTATATAAGTATTAATAAATTGTTCAGTTGTATCGTTCAGTGAGTACAATTTTTATTTTATTTGTTTTTCATATTTCGTGTTTTAATATATTATATTATTTAATATATTATACATCTATCTATCTTTCTACGTTTATCTTTTATTTTTTTCTGTGATCGTATGGAGAAGTCACACACAAGAAAATGGCAGCAAACATTTCCACCTGAGTCCATACTTTTCCTTAAAAATATAGCTTAAGGAAAGATTGATTATTGTAGAGTTCGACTATCTCTAACCACTGCTCTATTTGTTACGAGATTTAAGATCACAATTAATTATTTTTGCACAGATAGTATGCTATTGATCACAATTAGTGTACTACGTTGAAGAATTTGTTCTGGAAGTTTATTAGCTTTTTTTTTTTATGACAAATAAAAGAACCGGCCAAGTGCGAGTCGGAAACGCGAACGTAAGATTCCGTAAAATTGTCTATAATCACGTTTATTATGTTATTTATTATGTTCTGTATGGGCCCACTATTTTAATATTTGTTTTATATTAATATAAATTTTTATAACACGAAAACCTCTGTAGGTTTAAGCAGCACTTGTTTTACATCATTTTATGTTTATAATTTTTAATTAATTAAAAATCGAATAGTCTTGATGAATGTTTTTTTTTTATTTTGATTCTTAATTAATAATTTTTATCAAAATTCTGCGTAATATAACGCAAACATTATTGTCTGTATTATTTAATTATTGTGATAATATTAATTTATTGTTTATAGGTATTATTACCTGGATCAGGTGATTTTATCTATATATTTATGACAATAAATACAATATTGAGTTATGTAAAAATTTTAATAATATCAATTATTGCCGATATCACAAAAAATCTAATTAAGTATAAAATAAATTTATTAATTGACGGATTTAAAGTTCACAAGGCTTAGCTCAATCAATTTAAAAATTAATTAAAAGTTCTAAAGAGATTTGACACAACCACGAATTAACGATAATATTAGTTAATATAATATTTGATTTTAATTCAACAAATTTAAATAGTAAATACATATTTATAAAAGTACAATACAAATAATGTACATGTGTATGTAAACGAGACACTACTAATATATTTTTGTGCTTCTTTTATAAATCATTCAGAATACTGAAATGGTTTATAAAAAAGATTTCTCAAATTTAAGAAATTGTAAGATATGAAAATAAGAAGAACTTTCGAGTAACGAGTGCTACTCAGTAATAAGAGTGTAATGCTTTTCTGTCTTCAGTTAATACCTGCTCGGTGTTTTATGCCTAGGATTATCGTGAATCTGAAAGTAAAAATGAACATTCTAGTAATAGTACTATTATTTTTAATATTATTGCAAAATATTAAATATTTTTATATTTAATGTTAAATGTTAAAAATTAATTGCAATTAATATGCAAAACGTGTTTAAATAAAAATGATACTTAAACTAAAGTGTATTATATGAGTTGCCTTAGTACAATTTACACAATAAATGACCTTTTAGTTAAATTAAACAGTAATTTTCCACAACGGTAAGTAATTATCACCTTTACTCTGTTATGATTTATCGTAACAATATGGCGTGCTTGAGTACTTTAGCCAAATTAATTTCAAATGTTTTTAAAAGAGTTATATTTTTTGGCCGTCAAAGTAGTATTCATGGTTTAAGATATGTTTTCGAAGAAAAAGGAACGAAATTAAGCAAGTAAGTTCAAATTATTGTTACATTATTTTCATATAGACACATAAAGGAAAAAAGTTAACATATATAAAAATTGGTTGAGCGAAATAGTTATATTTTGCATTAGTTGCATAATCAATGAAGCTATTAGATTATGTTAGTTAGGAAAAACATAAAAAATGAAAGAGAGTACAGCATCTGACAGTAATAGCGACGGTTCTGGATTCAATTTAAATACGGGGATGATTAATTTTCATTTCCTGGCTTTGGAAAGAATAATACAAAGTGTAGTGAAGTTAAAAAGGAATAATACAGTAATTGTGATAATTTTTGAACAGTTTTTTTTTATCAGCTTCACGCACACAGTAGGGTAAGCAGAGAGAACCTAGTGTTAAGACATTTCGCTCTCCATACTCCGCCAAGTTTTGAAGACATTGCGTGTTGAGGGGCGAAACTCAACGCCACGCTTTGCCTCGATACTAGAGAAATAATATAATTAAAATTAAAATATAAATGTAAATAAACATTTCATTTCCCCGAGTGGAGATCGAAACCACAACCAGTCGATTTTACAGTCACACTTAGCGTCCTGCGCCATGACTAACTTGACCTCAAAGAACACAACACAAACAGACAGTTAATCGTTTTATTATTGACAAAAACATTTTAGATGCATCTGGCTGTTCATAATGCTATTATTCACTGTATGTTTGTGTGTGCAACTAACACCGGTGGTGCAGAGAGGTGACACGGTGAATTTCACTCCAGACACCCGCTACTCGCGTTGGACTACTACATTTCCGGCAGTAACGATCTGTGAAGAATACTCCTCTAAGAATGCGCTAAAGAAATTGTCTGCTTTGTATCGTATGTAATTTACATTATGACATTTTTTTTTAAATTGGAAAGTATGTATATGTAGTTTTTTTTTATTAATTATTTTATTCTTTTTGTTATGGAAATGAGGATAACATTTTAATTGACTACGACTACAAATAATAATACTTTAAATGTTCCAAAAAACAAAAATATAAACAATAAACAATTTCCTTACGGTTTCTAAATTCATCATAAATTTTCATATAGGTTATATGTTTAATTTTTTTCAATCCTATATAGCATATTTGATGGAGCCACTAAATTTCGACTCCAGACGATACGTGACAGATTTGATATACGGACGCGGTTCATGCAGTCGATCTACTTGTAAGCCGTGTGGCTCTTTGGTACCTTGTAATACGACTTGGAGAGAAATAATATACAATGTAAGAAATAATTACAGTTTTGTGCTAAATATTATAATTTATTTACGAGAGGCCAGTCGTAGCGCAGGGGCACAGAGTGTGACTGTAAAACCGACTGGTTGTGGGGTTCGATTCCCATTCGAGGAGATGAAATATTTACTTATATTTATATTTCCATTTCTTCGCTCTAGTGTCGAGGCAAAGCGCGGCGGTGAGTTCTGCCACTTAACACGCAATGCCTCCAGAATTGGGCTGAAAGTGGGGAACGGAGTGTCTAACACTAGGTTCCCTCTGCATACCCTGCTGTGTGCAGGATGCAGCGTGAAGCGGATTTTTTATGTTTCGTATTGTTATGGTTCTGATTTCCATTCTCTGTCGCTGAAATAAGTGGAATAAAATGTGGTATATATACAAACATTAAATATATTTTTTGTATTATACTTTATTACGTACTAATAGCGCTATGCAGTGGAGCTAAACTTCTAAATTAATTTAACATTTTATTACAGTTACGATACACGACCAATGTGGCTGTAAAAGCAGTAGGTTTTGGATTTGATTCCCACTTGAGGAAATCAAATATACATCTAATATTATTTCTTCACTCTGGTACTTAGGTAGAGTGCGGCGCCACTCAAATACTCAATGCGTCTAGAATTCAGCGGAGAGTGGTGAAGTGAAACACTCGGTTTCCTCAGACTCTAATGTCAAAATATCAAAATTATACTTACTTATATCAGCCTCAACAAAATAATATTTTAGGTTCACAAAACGTGCGACGAAATGATTTCCGACTGTCGTTTTAACAATAAAACATCTCTTGCTGTAAGTATTTCAATGCAGTTGATTCTGAATATGGAACTTGTTTCTCGTTCAACACTTTGCAAAGCAAGTAAGCATTTTGTTCACTTCATATATAAAAAAATCATCAGTTTTCAATTAATTACACCAAAAACACAACGATGTACAGTTTTCACGTATATTTTTTTAATATATTATAATTAAACTACAGAAGACGTTGTATATCTTCTATCGTACTTTCTATACTGAAAGTAGAACATTTGTGTCCATATAATCAGCTGATATCATTGTTTGCTGTGATAACATGATCGTATTTGGGCTTAGCTCGGATAAACAGTTAATAATTATAGTCCCGTCTTAATATTTCTCATTTGATATTATAGATACAGCGATGACTATCAATTCGTTGTAAATAGAAGCACTGGACCGGGAGTGTTAAGTTTTCGTTTACTCAGCGATTCCGAGGTAAATAAACAATAAGCATTTTTGATTTTATAATTGTTTTTGTTGTTAAAGGTAAAAGTGCTTTTGAAGAAAAAGTTTTAGGCATATCTTGGTCATTTCTGATTTTTTTTAATATTTTCGTTATTTATAACTTTAAAGATAAGATTATATGTACCTACAACACATAAGCTAAATACTTAAGTATATCTGAAATACCTAAATTTTAGATTTTAAATATAATTTTGTAAGCTTTTGTCATAGAAGACATAAAAAAAGAAAATTAAATGTTAAATCTCCCTTCTTTAGGAGCTGACTTTTTACTCATAACATACGATTATAACGTTTAAGATTTCTTAAAATATATATAGCTGAGTATTTTCTTTTTATTTTATGCTGTCCATATAACATTGTGATTTTATACATGACATTGACTAACTATTATGTACCAGGTATCAGTTCATAGCTCGGAAGAACTTAGGACGAATGTTCTAGATAAGAAATTAAAATTCAATGTCAAAATAAATCTTGATGGTGATGTAGATTATTCTTTCTCTATAATTGAAGTAGAGAACGATCCCCTATTACGAGATGAAGAAATTGACACACGAAAATGTCGATACAACGATGAAATACCGAGGAAGCGTTTTCATATATATAAGGTATTGTTTTAAGATATTGTTTTAAATATAGTCACCAATCTGTATTTGTATTCAGAAATGGAAATCTTAGGATGTTAAACAGCCTTATAAACCGTCAGTGTTTAAAAAAATGTGTTGCAAGAACTGCTATATTCATTTAGTATTATGTAGTGTATGTAAGTTTTAAATAAGTTGACAATTTATTATCATGTGAGAATAATAAGAATTAAAAAAATCTAATCGACTTCACGCCGTATCCTGGACACGACAGGGTGGATAGAGGTAACCTAGTGTTAAGACACTCCGTTACCTCCTTTCCTCAGAATTTTATAGGCATTGCTTGTTGAGTGGCAGAAGTCAACAGCGCGCTTGGCCTCGACACCAGAGCAAAGAAATGGAAATATAAATTTAAATGAATATTTAATTTCCTCGAGTGGGATCGAACCCACAACCAGTCGCGTTTACAGTCATACTTTGTGCCTCTGCGCCACGACTGGCCTTGAAGTTAAGATTTTCGGAGTCACTTTTAGTTTAAAATATTTCAGTACTAAAAACTTCCAGTATTTATACAGATAACATATAAAGGATTATTTTATTATTTCATTCTTTTCATTAATAAACATAAAAAATGTATAATGAATAAAAAGCGCAATGGAAAAAACTATTTATAAATATAAATGTGACATTCATTATTGATAAAAAAATATATATATTAACAGGTGTATTCATATGGTGCTTGCAGATCGGCTAATAATATTAAAAAAATATTCGACAAATGCAATTGCGTTCATCCAGTACGAGATACAGATTGTAAGATACATATTTTCTTTGTTTAAGCTTCACGCTGTATCCGGCACATAGCAAGGTAGGCGGAGGGAACTTGGGAACCTAGTGTTAAGAAACTTCCGTTTCCTACTTTCCTTTATATTCTGGAGGCATTGTGTGTTGAAAAATTTGAAAATATTAAACATTTAATTTCCTCGAGTCGGAATTGATCCCACAACTTTTGATTAGCTTCTTGATATGTTATATCATTATTATAATTTAAATTTAAAACTAGTAGTAGTAGGATTACTGAGATAGTTTTTTGAAAGCTACCTAACAACTTTCACAAGATTTATTTCGTTTTCTCGTTAGTAGCAAATAGAATTTTCCAAATACACTTGAAAGCCTAGTTTTGATTTGTTATAAGTTCTATTATTGGTATATTAAATTTTCAGTGTTTTTTTTGTATATGTATTACTTAAAAATTTAATATTTTTATGCAATAATCAATTGTTTTTAATGTAATTTATACTTTAAATTTCAGATGAAAATGTATATTGCAATTACACAGGCTTGAATTGTTTAGTTACTTACGAAGGTAAAAAACAAACGAAATACATTTGTTTTTAAAATCTTTTTAAATTATACAAAAAAAACGTGTATATACTATTTGACATTGATTATATAAACATTTAATAAATATATATTTTTATCTTTTCGATATCTACTGAAAGTTACTAGTTTTATTAATAAATTATTCTCATTTCTTTTATATTAAACGATTAAGTAATTTTAAAACAATATAATAATAATAATAAGTAGCTTGGTGTTTTTAATTTCATTTAAATTATAAGTTTTTTTTTCCATTTCTTGAAAAAAAAAAAACCAACGAATCCAAAAATAAACCAATAAATTGTATAACCAATTACAGAATTGGTATTGGTATTGAGTTTAAAAATTTACTTTTACGCCTTCACTTTCACTGAGCGATTTTAAAGTTTTTTTTTCTCATAATACAATTAAACTGTATAAACTCATATTGCAGCACTTAGAACAAAATTGGGCAAAGAAGATGTTACAGATCCCGAGGACTGCTTACCGTCGTGTGTTGAAAGTGAAATTAGCACTGTTTATATCTCAAAGTATGTTTTTTTTTGTATAATTTAACTACATTATTAGTTATAAAATTTAAATTAAATCAGCTGTATCCGCTGTATCCCGCACACAGAGGGTAGGCAGAGGGAACCTAGTGTTAAGACACTCCGTTCCCCACTTTCTGCCGAATTCTGGAGGCATTGCGTGTTTAGTGGCAGAACTCAACTCCGCGCTTAGCCTCGATACCAGAGCTAAGAAATGGAAATATAAATTTAAGTAAATATTTCATCTCCTCGAGTGGGGACCGAACCCACAACCAGTCGATTTTACAGTCACACTTCGTGCCGCTGCGCCACGGCCGGCCTCAATTATTAGTTATTATATGTATATTTATTTTAAAAGGAGCGCCATTGTAGAGTGGTGTTTACTTTATTATTAGAATATATATAAATATATAAATATCATAACAAAAATCTTTGAACATAGAAAAGAAATCAAATTTGCATGGTTTAGAAGTAACCGCGAAACAGAAATGAGGACAAACGTGACAAGTTTCTTTTATACTAAGAGACATATGAAATAAATTTAATAAGTTGCCAGTGTTGTAGAGTTAGGTAACGTCTTTTTAGAGCCTAGAATTGACGTCTTGTAACAATTTACATCCAACTCATTAATAATTCTATCAAAATTATAAAAAGAAAAACGTTAAGAAGTTATACAAGCTTAGCTTGTAACCTTTGATTTTATGATCATTTTATATGTTAATTTTTTAATGCCTAAAAAATGGCATTGATGGAGAGATTCTTATAATATCGTGTTGTCAAGATAACGATCGGTTACTGTTTTAACCATAAATTAAGATTTTTGCGGGTATAAGTTAGAAGATTTGTTTTGGAGGTTTGATAAAAAAAATTGTTATATTTTAAATAATAACTATACTTATTAAAATGATGAAAGAAGAAAACCAAGCCTCTAGCCAAACATAAAATTTCTTCGATTGGGACTTCATCGTACCGCCACATACACATACAATTTCGGTTTTTTAAATAAATTTAATTAATATTTTAGACGACGCCGTAATAACACATTGGAAGGCAGCCTTGTGAACATAAAAATGCTCACATTACCTACTTTGCGTTACCATCAAAATTTACTACGTACTAAAACAGACTTAGTCGGTAAGTGTAAAATAAAATGTTAATATTTAAAAAAAAACAAACAATTCAATTATTTTTATGGTGAGTTAAGTTTTGCTAATCAAGCCCTTTCATTTAGTACCCACATTAGGTGGGTTATACAAAAATTTGTAATCCGCCATTTTGTTACGGCGGCCATTTTACTGTATGTAATCTCAGGTACTGAAAACTTAATTCAAATGTCAACTTAATCGGAATCTGGAAATGTTACACATTTCAAATACACTAAAACATACTAACACGGCACATCAAATACAAACTTGTAATTAGAAAAAATGCGTCGATACCATAGCGATTAAACGAAAATATTAAATATTTTATTTCCTCGAATGAGAATCGAACCCACAACCTGTCGCGTTTTCAGTTACGCGCTAGTACAATACAATCTCACTAGTTTGGCACTATTAGAGACCAGAGGCTTATTATAGGATTATTGGACGCTTAAATCTATTGAAGAGCCGGATTAGTGATTTTGTACTGTTTATACTCAAATAAGATTATTTTTCACAATAGACGGCGTATGACCGTTGATCAGTAAAGGATTATCAAATACGCAGTTCCATTCATAGTTAAGCCTCCACAAAAGGTCCTCCGTTTTGTGAAGGTGATGCAATCAAACCAATTTATAAATAACAAGCTGCGACGAATGGAGGTACTATGGCAGCTTTTAGGGTTCCATACCTCTTAAGGAAAAAAGGAGCTATTATAAGATCACTTTGTTGTCCGTTCGTCCGTCTTTCTGTCTTTCTGTCTGTCAAGAACCGTTATCTCAGGAACGCTTGGAGACATCGAGTTTAAAGTCAAACTATGTACAAAGATCTACCTTATGATTTCTTGAAAAAAAAACGTATTTCTACATATACTTAAAAATAAGATATCGCCGTTTATATTGCCAAAAACGCGTATTTTGACACTAAATCAAAATCTCGACCTCGAATGATGTAATTTGCATCATAGCACATAGCATTAGCACCTAAATTTAGTATAGGAAACTGAAAAATATATATTTATAAAAAATTAGCTTCACGCTATATCCCGCACATAGCAGGGTAGGCAGAGGGAACCTAGTGTTAAGACACTCCGTTCCCCACTTTCTGCCGATTTTGAAGGCCTTGCGTGTTGAGTGGCAGAATTCAACGCCGCGCTTTGCCTTGACACCAGAGCGAAGAAATGGAAATATAAATTTATGGTTATAGGTGGGCGAGCCCGACTCGTGCTTGTCTGGTTTTTCTATTTTGAAAGTCTCAAGTTCTCAAGTCTTTTGTTTCTAAAAATATTCATTTCTACAGTTATATTTAAAGTTATCTACCATGATGTTAAAAGATAGTTATTATTTATTTTTAAAATTCAATGAACAAACAATGGCGTAATAAATTGAAAAGAAAAACATCTGATCGTTCTTTTGTGTCTTATTTCTTACAGTAACCGTCGGAGGAATGGTGGGTTTATTTTTTAGTGCATCGGTATTAAGCTTGGCAGAAATATTGTACCTTATGTTCAGAAAGTAAAATAAATATTTGTATATTGAAATCATTGTGTTATTAATTACTTCCTTACTGTAAGGACGTTACATAATGTTTTTTTTTATCAGTTCTATTCGCGCTTAATCCCAAATATTGCAGGGTAGGCGAGGGAACCTAGTGTTAAGACACTCCGTTCACTACACTCGTTCGAATTTTTCGAACATTGGCATTGGTATTGCGTGTTGAGTGGCGGACATTAACGCTGGGCTTTTTGACTAGGTGCCCGAGCGAAGAAATGAAAATATTATAATAAATAATAATAAATTTCCACGAGTGGGGATATGTGCCGTGTGATCCCGGCCTAGAATAGGGTCTTCCTTGTACTGGTGATGTCGTAAAAGGCGACTAAAGTACGTGTGGTAGAGTCACGTCGCCAGCAATGGCAACACGCATGGGCAGACTCGACCGGATCATTACCACCCCCGGCATTTAAAACCGGCGTGAAGTAGTGGCTTCATGCCACTGCGTTTCGCATCAGGTAATGCCGGGCCCCGGCGCCCAACCCATCGTAAAGGCCGGCAAAGCACCTGTAGCTCCTCTGGGGTTGCACGGGGCCGTGGGCGGCGGTGATCACTTACCATCAGGTGACCCGCACGCTCGTTTGCCGTGTCTTTTCCATAAAAAAAAAACACTTGACCCTCACGTGATAATCACACCCTTGTGTCATTGCGCCACGACGGCCTCAAAAGATTTTTTGTATAAATAGTGAGAAACGAATGAAACAAATTGACATTATTTTATGCCTATATATCGCTGATTGTATACCAGATTCGAAGCTTATAAAATATTTTTCGACACTAAAGATTTGACTATCAAAACAAAATCTATTGTACTATCTCATTTTACGTATACTTTATTCAACTGTACCTTATTTTTCTTGTATATTATTTGTTCTATGTAACTTCGATTTGTAATAAAGTCTCTTTACGTGGCGAAATGATAATTTTTGTATCAGATATTAAAATTTCTGGCTAAAAATGGTTATGTATGGCGGTGAAGTGGCAATTTATTAAGTATAAATTTAATTATGAATTTTATGCCCATATATACAATAGATGCAGGTTCAAATCCTGCCTTTTAAAAAAGCTATATTATTCTGCAAACCTATTTATTCGGCTCCGAAATGCCCAACTAATGAAAACTTAAGCTAGGTCAGCATAAAATATAAGTGCAGGTGTGCTATAAATTGCGGTTAGAAGGAAATCTTGTTTGCTCGATTATTCATAGCGCTGCTATTGTTATAGCAACCAACTTGCTTTGTCGATCTTACCAAGGTTGGATAGTTCCTGTATGAAACGGCTTTAAGAATATATATGCATTTAAAATAGGCATTTTAAAGTAAAAAGTATATATATATTAGTAGTAAAAAGTATATAAGTGGTAGTGGTACCTTACCAGGGTTACAGTTTTATTTGAAAATGGGTAATACAGAAAGCAACGTGACGAGTGGTGTTAAGAAGCAGGCTGGGACATCAACACAAAAACTTTACAAGCTTATCGACGTCAAAGGTTAGATTGGTATTGGTTATATATTTTTGTATAAAAATAGTTTTTTTATTATTCTTAAAATTTATATATTCTTTTTCAAATATCTACACTAGCATTGTCACTTGAGTTTTAATTTCACGGTATCCATATGTACATATCTTTGTAATAGAGTTTACAGTCTACAAAATACAATTTGGTCAGTCGTGGCGCAGAGGCGCAAAATGTGCCTGTAAATCGACTGGTTGTGGGTTCGATTTCCAGTCGAGGAGATGAAATATTTATTTACATTTATATTTTCATTACTTCGCTCTAGTGTCGTGGGGGGAACGCGACGTTAAGTTCCGCCAATCAACCCGCAATGCCTCCAGAAATTAGCGGAAAGTGGGGAACGGAGTGTCTTAACACTAGGTTTACTCTGCCTACCCTGCTATGTGCGGGATGTTGACAAATAAAAAAATAACAATTTTTAGTATAATAGTAACAGACAAATAATAGATTGAAATTCAGTATCAATCTATATAGAAAGATACTTTACTATCATATCAAAAACTGTGTTTGGATCTAATTCGCTAATCAGGGAACTATCTCTAATCAACAATTAATGCCGAGAGCAGTTTACCGTTTCAAAATTCGATACTATTCACCAGTTTCCTCCTCAGGGATTGCTCACGTATAATTGGACTATGTTACTAACTGTTAGTCGTACGTTTTCATTTTTATCGTTAACATACTCGTAGGTATTTAGTTAAAGTATAAATATGAAGAAAAGAAATGTGGTTTAAGTACAAAAATATTAAAATGCGGGTATTTATTTCTTTAATACAATTTTAAGTCCATAATAATTATTAAACACACAGTACGCCGTGAAGCTCACGGCGTACCTCGCACTTAGCAGGGGCAGAGGCAACACAGTGTTAAGGCACTCAGTTTCCGATTTTCCGACGAATTCTGGAGGCATTGCGTGTTGAGTGGCAGAAATCAACGCCGCGCTTGTCCTAGACACCAGAGCGAAGAAATGGAAATATATAAATTTAAGTAAATATTTCATCTCCTCGAGTGGGGAACGAATCCACAATCAGTCGGTTTTACAGTCACACTTTGTACCTCTGCGCCACGACTGGTCTCAACTTAGATACAAAAGTTATAATTTTTTGTTAGGTGGTGGCTTACTTGTGGATATGATGAAGAGGGCAGTGCAGAACAAGCAATATGCGGAGATCGATCACGCTATAAAAACTAAAGTTGAACCCTTTTTGTATAATAAGGGCAAAGGTCGATACATACCGATATCACATCTCGTTCTTTTAAGAAATAAAGAGAGATCTCGACATAAACTGGTAAGTTGCTCAAGATAAAGTACTAGCTTGATACGGATTTTTTAATGATATTTGTTTTCCCTTACCTTATGGTAAAAGGTATAGTACTTGTTTAAATCCGTGATCACATATTATGTGGTCTTTAATCACGTGTGGATGTATAATCACGATCTGTGATCATGTGTGAATGTGTAATCATATATGTGTATTTGTGATAGATCTATTTACTAGTATAAGTAATACACTATTTAAAAAAATTGTCCCTTTGGTGGTGAAGTGAATTTTATACCTATATGTGCATATATAAGTACTTAAGTAGTGTAGTAAGAACAGAGGGGTAAACAAAAATAATACAGAAACCCCATACATATGCAGGTACGTACTGTAACGCTGAATTTTATCTAAAATATGTTTCAACTAAATTTTTATTTTAAATATTTTTAATTTCATATAATTTCATTAAGGAACTTTCTAAATTGGTTGTTAATTATAAAGCACAAATATTTACATTACAAATTATTTTTTGTGATATTAAATTCAATGTATTATAATATTATATATTTTATTTCCAGTTACCACCTTTGCGTGGGATGGAAAATCCGGATGAAGAATTCGACATCGAGAAGGATTGGCCAGCGGTGCCACAAGAGGAGTACGACGCTAATCCATCCGCTTATAGGGAACTATGTTGGGATTTAAAGGTAATTAACTGGGGATTTAATGATTTTTCCTAATGGATGGCATTGCTAGAACTGGACCAAAATAAAATGGGAGCACATGGAAGCATCAGCTTTCAATAAAAAAAAAGAATTATCAAAATCGGTATACACAGTTGAAACTTCTGAGGTAACTTAAAAAAAACAGTCAAATTGAGCATCTCCTCCTTTTATAGAAGTCGGTTAAGAAAATATAATTTTATGTCATAAAGTAGAACAACTTTTTATATTATAAAATAGAAAAAATATAATTTTGTAAGCTTATTGTGTAGATAGATAAACATTATAGAAAGAACGTGTCACCCACTCGGGAATGACCTATTGCATAAGTATAGTTGTCATAACAATGGATTGTCTGTGGAGCGTCCCGGCACGTCGTCTGGACGATCTTATGTAGTTCAATGTTCGCTTTATATTGTGTTTCATTCGTATAATATTAGCAAATAATACCTAGTTTTTCTTAATAATATAGATTTACTTACTGTAAAGTTAAATACGACAACCAAAATTAATTTAAATATAACTGAAGAAACGTAATTCTCATTGCTTTTTTGATGCTTAAATTATGGGCCTTACGTCATTTGAAGGGAGAACTTACCCTTCAAATGACATGAACCCGTAATTTTATCATCAAGATCTGATCAGATCCACGACCTTAACTTCACCCACGTCTCTTCTTTTATCGTAAAACTTAGCATATATCGTCGTGGCTTCTTGTGACGTCTTCATTCCGCAATAGGCGTGTTTTTAGTTATGTAACTAACTATATTTTTTTGTTATATGACACATTATTACAGGAACGAGGTGCCGTGGGTGAAACAATTCTTCACCTTTGCTTATTGAACGCTACATCTCTATTGGCAGATTTGGCTAAAAGGTTGCTTCGATTTTATCCCAAGCTGATCAATGATATTTATATGAGTGATGAATATTATGGTAAGTTATATTCAGTAATAAATTTCCAAATTATAGAAATAAATTAGTTATTGAGGCCGGTCGTGGCGCAGCGGCACAAAGTGTGACTGTAAACCGACTGGTTGTGGGTTCGATCCCCACTCGAGGAGATGAAATATTTACTTAAATTTATATTTCCATTTCTTCGCTCTGGTGTCGAGGCAAAGTGCGGCGTTGAGTTCTGTCACTTAACACGCAATGCCTCCGGAATTCGGCAGAAAGTGGGGAACGGATTGTCTTTCACTACGTTCCCTCTGCCTACCCTGCAGTGTGCGGGATACAGCGTGAAGCTGATTTATTTATTTGATTTTATTATTTGCACACTTCGGTTTAGCCTTAAAATCATGGCTTTTGATGGCCGCGTTTAGTTTCTTACACAATTCCTGACATTTTAACGAACTTTACGCAACGACCTTTGGACGCGGGCCTACTTGTCCACATCAATAAGAAGCCAGCAGGGAGAGCGAATCAATCAATAACATTGTTTCCAATAAAATTTTTACATCGTCATGCTCTATCATTAAGTTGTCGGATGACATTAAAAATGTTGTAATTATTACTGAGATTATTTCTTTTTATTTATTTAGATTAATATTTTTATTTGTCGAGGTGTCGAGGCAAAGCGCGGCGTTGAGTTCCGCCACTCAACACGCAATGCTTTAGAATTTGGCGGAAAGTGGGGAACGGAGCGTCTAAAACACTAGGCTCCCTCTGCCTACCATGCTGTGTGCGGGTTTTTTTTTAAATTATTATTTTTTATCATCTAGTAGCTTAGAAATTTTGCTTCATTTGTTTTCAAGTTTTTCCTTATTTGCCTGTATTTTTTTAGCTTTTTGCTGTATCCCACTTAAAGCAAGGTAAGCAGACCAGAGCAGATTTTACCCAAGCACCACCTAATTTTCGAGACCTTGCTCATTGTACTTGCTATTTTAATTTCATTGCTCTAGTCACCATAATAAGAAAATAACAATTATTCATTTTCTCGAATAGGAACTAAACCCACAACCACGTCACCTCACGTTTATAGTCAGACGCTGTCTCATTGTGCTACGACGTTTCCTTTCCTTGTCCTTAAAGTATTGAAATTTTTGCAGTTTAAGTGAAACAGGCGTTGGACTTTGTTCAAAAACAAAAAAAATATCTAATGTAATTGATTTAAATATAATAATAGTCCAATATAAATATTATTTCGAATTATTTAACAATCTTTAATTTAAAAATCTCAAATTTTACACAAAATGTGTATTTTATGAATTTTATATATGTTTTGCAATCGTTTTCCATAATGCGTAATATGGCAATAAAGGTATCAAATAAAACAAAACTAATATTCTCATATATATATATATATATATATATATATATATATATATATATATATATATATATATATATATATATAACACTTGGCCTAGAAAACGTCCGCATATTCAATACACGCTCATAGCATATCATGTACTCTATCAAATTAATAGTTTCTCTCGTGTTCATTTACTAAAGTACCGGATAAGTTGGTAATGTGGAATGGCAGTGATTTATTATTCGACGCCCCACGATACCCATATCGTCCATATTGTTTTAGATAACATCGTTTTTAATATAATATATAAAACGATAGACAAAATGACGCCAAAACAAACTTACGTAACTCTTGACCTTGTTATTCGTTCATTATTTTTTATTATAATTATTTTACTACGTCAAAGTCAAATGGACTTAATAAGCCGAAGGAAGTTGGTTCGATGTTAATTCTTTTTTGAATATTTTGTTTATTTTGAGTTTGTGTTTTGTATTTTCCTTTATATACCTACGCATATTTTTAGGTTTAGCAGTATCCAGCACATAGCAGGGTAGGCAGAGGGAACCTGGTAACCTTGTGTTAAACATTCCGTTCCTATGAAGATACTTCCGTTCCACACTTATCGCTGATTTTTGGAGGCATTGCGTGTTGGGTGGCGGATCTCAACGCCGATTTGTATGTACATATACATACGTATCATATACGTTAGATGATTTCCCCTAATTTAAATGTGATAAGTTGTATATGCTTATTCAAAGTAGCTTACTTTCCATTCATTTTAGATGGGTACATTAATAAAATGAGGCCAGTCGTGGCGCAGGGGCACAAAGTGTGACTGTAAAATCGACTGTTTGGGGGTTCTATCCCCACTCAAGGGAATAAAATATTTATAATTTCATTTCTTTGCTCTGGTGTCGAGAAAAAGCGCGGTGTTTAGCTCCGCCACGAAGTACGCAATGAAGAGACCCCAAGAACATTTATTACAATTGTTTTCATTGTAAGTTTTTCTATCACCTAAAACACCATCAACAAAAGAGAAAGCTCAGAATCGAAAGCCAGATTGTACGTTACTGTTTTCCTTATATATTTTTATTTAATACAAATATTGTACACAAGTTGAATGTGTGGTTATTTTTATTCACATTCACGCTGCATCCCGTATATAGCAGGATAAGCAGAGGAAACCAGTGTTAAAACAGTCTGTTCCTATTCACACATTTCTGTTTACCACTTGTGAGAATCCGCCGAATTTGGAAGGCATTGCGTTATGAGCCCCGCTTTCCCCCTTTTGAGCTTTGTCCCGAACATCCATCGTGATACCATCGTGGGAATGAAAATTTTCATATCATAACAGCATAACGCCCTTTGTCTTGTTATCAAGAAATGAATTCCGTCACTCTGTTGAGTCACAATGTCTAAAAAAATGAGCGGAAAATGTGTGTTGCTATAGATAATATACAGCACGAACTTGAAAAACATCCCCTCAGTGAGGTTCGATCACATGACCTCCGTGGACATTTAGATCCTAACATCTGCACATACGACAAATTGAATATTTTTGACAGATTGACTAATTGCATGTTACAATACATAGTTCTTTATACATTCACTATTATTTACCATAACGGTTACGCCATATTATGATTTAAGAGAAAAAAAAACCTATTCAAATGATGATCATCATCGTGTATCGCAACGCCCATTTTTTATAAGGTCTATTCATGTTATTGCGAATTCGAAACCCATACAATCGCCTTGTAGCATTTAAATTGATATATTAGACGTCTGTATAAATTAACGCCTGTTTGACATTTTGTTGTGGAAAAATTGACATAAAATTTATTTTTTCTCTTAGTATTTTATATATGAAAGTTTTTATATTTGAATATTCATAAAACGATTCATTCACAAGAAAGAAAAGAAAATAGAATCGGATAAATTTTGGAGCTCATATAGTTTATAGCCTGGATAAGCAGGTTTCCTTATTTTTCCCAGGACTTTTTTGTTTCTATAAAGAAAATTCATGTTGACTTAATTCTGACATCAATTTAGAATGATATACGGCGATATCTTTTCTCTTTTCTGTATAGATTCTTTTCTGTATATTACGATTGCAACAAAATATATTTTCACTAACACCGAATATTTTTTTAAGAAAGAGTAAGAGTACTTTAGTTTTTAATTATATAAATATCAAAATAAAGGCCGGTCGTGGCGCAGTGGCACGAAGTGTGACTGTAAAACCGACTGGTTGTGGGTTCGATCCCCACTCGAGGAGATGAAATATTTACTTAAATTTATATTTCCATTTCTTCGCTCTGGTGTCGAGGCTAAGCGCGGCGTTGAGTTCTGCCACTCAACACGCAATGCCTCCAGTATTCGGCAGAAAGTGGGGAACGGAGTGTCTTAACACTAGGTTCCCTCTGCCTACCCTGCTGCGTGCGGGATACAGCGTGAAGCTGATTTATTTTTATTTTTAAAATAAAATATATAGTTATAAAGTAATCAACATATTTTGATTATATAGAAATAAACATTAGTAACTATAAAATAATGATTGTGGTCACCGATTCTTAAACAGTTGAATATAAAGATTTTTTATCATAAACTTATATAAAATTTGCATAAAATATAGAGGCCAGTCAGTGCAGAGGCATAAAGTGTGACTAAAATCGACTGGTTGATGGGGATCGAGGAAATAAACTTATTTACATTTATATTTTAATTTCTTCACTCAGGCATCGAGGTAAAAATGCGGCGTTGAGTTCCACCACTCAACACGCAATGCCTTCACACTTCGGTCCCCACAAAGTAGGGAACGGAGTATCTTAGCACTTGGTCTCTGCCTACCCTGCTGTTTGCGGGATACAGCGTGAAGCAGATTTGATTTAATTTTATTAATAAAATATAAAAAAAAAAATTAATAAAATATACAAAAACGACATGGATTTTTAGGAGAGAGTGTGCTCCACATGACAATAGTAAATGAAGATCCCACAATGGTGAAATTTCTGCTCGACGCCGGCGCTGACTATCACGAACGATGCTTTGGAAACTTCATGTGTCCGGAAGACCAAAAAGCTTCAAGAACAGATTCATTCGATCACGAATGGGTGAATGTACAACCTGATACTAATTATGATGGGTTAATATTTATTTTTGTTTCTTTATCATACTGTCCTTTTTCAATGTTAGAGTGATACCTTAGTTTTATTTTATTTTTAAAATTTAAGAGTTATAATTTGATCCGATCGATATTTTTGTTTAAATTGTCTATGTTGTATTTTGCCATTATACTATTGAAACTATTATTAAAATGAAACGAAAACGAGTGTTTCTATATACTATTACCAGAGTGATATTAAGAATATCGTGTCGGTACTTAAAGCGATAATTTATTATTAAAGTAAGCGAAGCGAGTATGAGGTGGCGAGCGAATTTATCATGTAGAAAAATCGGACTCGAATCTCCCAATATAAAAAAAAAATGTCTACAATGCGAAATATGAAAGTTGTTTTTTTTGTTTTACAAAGTAAATAATTTACTTTGTAAAACAAAAAAAAACAACTTCCAAACAAAAAAAATCACTTTAATATTTTTAAACATTAATGTGATTTTTTTTGTTTATTTTATACAAAATTTTGATTCAAAGAGGCAAAGGACGACTTTGCTTATTACGTGAAGGAAAGTTAAGGAAATTTTAACTTTTTGCACATTAATTTAACTTCAGCGATTAATTTAATTTGTAAAAGCAGATAAGGTTGTACAGCTCTTCATTTTCTTACATAAAAATGTATTTTTTTTTATCATTACTTTGAATTCAAAACCATGTAATACTTAAACATAAAAGGTTCCCAGGTTCTCTTTCCTTACCATGTTATGTGCGGGATACAGCGTGAAGCTATAAAAAATATAATAAGGAGAAACATTATTTGAGTGGAGATTTGAGAGTCCTTAATGATGATTCAGAATCCACTATAGTATATAATTTAAATTCACATAAAAACAATAAAAATTAACATAATATATCAAATATTACGTTTCAATAGATACGTGTATTGGGGGGAATATCCATTAAGCTTTGCAGCGTGTTTAGGCCAAGAGGAATGTTACAGGCTGATCCTAGCTCGAGGAGCTAATCCTGACAAGCAAGATACTAATGGCAACACTGTGTTGCATATGCTTATTATTTATGATAAAATGGTAAGAGATTTTCCGTAGCTTTATATTATTATTATTTCTTTTTCAGTTTTTTTGAGGTGTGCTTGTGAGGTTTTATGATTTGTTGAATTCTCACAAGAGGGATATTCATTGATAACAAACATATTCGATTTATTTTTAACGTTTTTAAAGTGTTAATCCACACTTAGGAAAGAAAAATACTTATTTAGAACACGTATAAAAATTTTAACGTAGCGGGCCTCGGACCCGCGCCTCCTCCACCTATTCCAAGTGTTACAAATCTCTAATAAATAGCATTCGCTCTTGTTAGACGAATATTTCTTAAAAATTATCTAATTATTTCTATATTATTATTTAATTAATTTTTAGTAATTATCTTTGGTTAGCGGAAATTTGTAAAAATCTCGCTACAGCAATGCTAACAGCAAAAATAAGTTGAAATAGGCGTATTAAAACTTCGACGTAGCTTGATGAGAACGTATGGCTTAATGGTCATAGCTCCTGGTCGATTTTCTGGTGCGGGCTCATTTTACGCACGGGTTAAAGTTTTTATACGTTTCTAAATAAGTATATTCGTTTTAATTTAAAAAAGTTACTATTTCATTTAACTTATAGAAGTTCCAAAAATATTAACTGATTATATTATTACAGGTTTATGAGGATAAAATATGGATTAGATGTTTCCATACTAACTCGTTAAGTTAGTTCTAAATCCACTTTATGTTCATTTAATATAATGTTTTAGAGCACTTTTGATATGGCGTACGAAGTTGGAGCATCATTAAACATTCGAAATGTTCAGAACTTAACACCTTTAACTCTCGCTGCCAAGTTGGCTCGAGTGGAACTGTTTTTTCACATTTTAAATATTGAGAGGGAAATATATTGGCAAATAGGTGCCACTACTTGTGCTGCTTATCCTTTAGGACAAGTTGATACAATTGACACTGAAACTGGGTTAATAAGCAAAGATTCCGCTTTGAATTTGGTTGTTTTTGGAGTATGTATTACTGGTTTTTTGGATTGATATTAATATATTTATTTGAGGTTTTTTTGGTATAATTTAAGTAATTAAAATGTATTACGTTGTTGGGGGTTCAAATCCTACAAAAACAATTTTATGACGAAATTGATAATGCAACTTACATAATGAAACTGACCTTTGAATTTTGAGTGGTTATATTGCATGTTGGATCATTTTGAAAAATAAAATAGATATAGATGGTCTCAATGATCCAAAATGTTCTTTTCGGTTCCACGAAATATATTTGGAAATTACATATTATGTTTATTTTTTGCTTTTATTCTGTTTTCATTGCTTACGTATATGTCTTAAAACAAGATAAAGATCTTACATTTTCTATTGTTTTTGCTCACAGGAAAAAGATGAACATCTTGAATTATTAGAGGGCATGTTGATAGATTTACTAAAAACAAAGTGGAATACGTTCGTAAAATTTCGCTTCTATCGACAGTTCTTCTTATTCTTTTGCTATTTCCTCGTGTCTCTCGTGTGTTTTACTTTGCGTCCGGGGCCGCCTGATCGTTCTTTGAACGCTACAGTCGTGAACACTACTATTGGATCTGGCAACGATACGGAACTACCGGATGTGGGTAAGTAGTTGTGACTTATAGTCACATATGTTACGTTTTACTTCTTAATTGTTTTTTTTTTTTCAATCAAGTCGTATCCCGCATAAAGAGGGCTAGGTAGAGGGTAGGTGTGTGTTGAGTTTACCAGAGCTGGGAAAAGAAAATAAATTCAATATAATCGCCACATAAGTCAATTACAGATAAGCAATAATATACTTAAATAATGGATGTCATTTTTAAGAACTGGACACCAGGTACATACCAGGTGTTCCTTATTATTAATATTATTAAATGTGATTTAATATTTTGTTTTTTTTTAATTAAAGAAGGATTTAAAATAAGATAAATTTTTTTTCAGAAAATCGTGTTTTAGAAAATTGTACGCTTCCTGGATCAAAGTCTAGTATAGATTTCGATCCAGGTTCTGTTGAAGTTTTCAACGCGACAAAATCTGTTCATTGTAGCCGTTTTAAAAGTCATCCCAAGGAAAAAGAAAAGTGTATGTTATTTATAGAATTTTTTTTAGCTTCTCGCTGTATCCCGCGAAAAGCAGATTAGGCCGAGGAAGTCCACTGGGATCCTAGTGTTAAGACATTCTTCTTCCATTAAAACACGTCCGTTCTCCACTTTCTATAGAATTTTCCAGGCATTGTTGAGTGAGAAATAATAATTAGGAGGCCAGACGTGGCGCGCACGCATTCTTTAGGAATCAGTTTTGTTGTTTAAAGTTGTTTGTAAAATTATTATGTGTTTAGGATGACATTTAGGCCCGCGTTCGGAATTTACGCGGGAAAAACTGCTTTTGCCGTGCACGCGTACTTAATAGACATGACATAACTTTTTAAATTTCTTTCTTTTTTTTTAAATATGTAATCGAGTAATATAAAAACAAAAAAAAAGATTTAAAATTACTGTTTATTTTTCTTAAATACACTTGAATAAATTCGTATAATTCAAGCGAATAAAGCCGCACGGGATCACTACTATTTAATAAACAGCATTCTCACTTGCCAAATAATTATAATTATAATTTAACAATAATTTTTAGCGAAGCGAAAATTAAAAAAAAATCTATTTATCATATTTTAGCATTGTCTAAAAGTAAAAAAAAAATCAAGTTATTAATTGCATATTTGTTAGCTTATATTATATGCGATATATGTTATTTCAATTAATTCAATTAAAACAACGTAAAGTTTTAATGGAATATATCTACAAATAATCTTTATTTATAGCAACTGAAGCTCCTAAAGAAAATGATGTAGAAGGATGGTGGGAGGACCTAACCGAAGAGTGTAGGTTGATGAACTTTGAAACTTGGCAAGCTAAAGTAAGTTTAGAGTCAATATTTTAAAATGGAAATTTTTCGTTGTAAGTAAAGAAAATTAATATTTCGTTACATTAAAAAAAATGGTCTTGATTTTATAATAAGATATTATTTAATTATAAATTTATATTACACAGAATGAGATAATTTTCAGGCTTTTCATAGATATGTTCCTATATTAAACTACGATTATACAGGTCTAGACTATAGCATATATATATATAGACTGTTTTTCTTCACCAAAGTACTTAGGATTATGCCTCTAATAAATAAAGTATAAAATAAACGTTGCATCCCGCACACAGCAGTATAGGCGGAGGAAAACCATTGTTAAAACATTCCGTTTTACATTTTTTCAATTCCGTCGAATACGGAACTCAACGCCGCGCTTTGTTTAAAAAAAAATTTTGGAAATCATAATATCTATCCAACAATATGTACATTGTTATTTATATATTCTAGGTACGTATAGGTGCTGAGTTATTGTTGTGGGTTGGTGCTTTGGCGTACATAGGAGCTGCCTTACGAGAAGCTAGATTTTTAGGCATAAAAATGTTCATAGAAAACCTGAGCACAGTTCCATCCAGGTAACTTATATGAACTATTATAGAAATTGCAATATAATTTTTTTCTTCACATAATTTTGAAATTGGGCCACGCTTATCAAAATAAAAAAACGTTTTAGTCGATATCTTGTGGCTCTTTTGTTGAGTGGCGGGACTCAACGCCGCAGTTAGTTATTCATAACTAAAATATTATGCAATGATATTTACAGATTTTTATGATGCACCTTAATTACAACGTTTCGTAGACAGATAGATGGCAAGGACATCATTAAAAGCGTGGTTATATGCTTTAGTATATTTTTCAGATGCTATCGGAAGTACTGTTTCTAAAAAGATATTTGTAAATAATAATAGTAAATATTTAAAACCATAATCAAAAATAAGCTTCACGCTGTATCCCGCACCCAGCAGGGTAGGCAAAGGGAACGTAGTGAAGACACATCGTTCCCCACTTTCCGCCGAATTCTGGAGACATTGTGTGTTAAGTGGCGGAACTCAACGCCGCGCTTTGCTTCGACACCAGAGTGAAGAAATGAAAATATATATGCAAATAAATACTTCATTTTATCGAGTGGAGTGGGGATCGAACCCACAACCAGTTGATTCCACAGTCACATTTTGAGCCCCTGCCCCACGACTGGCCTCATATTGTTATAAAAAATTCAACTGTAAAAATAATTTATTAATAATAATTAATAATTAATAATTTTATTATTTTTTAATAATTCATTTATTAAAAAATATAATCTTATTATATTTTAAATAAGTACAGATTGAAGAAGTTTTAAATAAACTGTTTCTTGAGATAGATATCACTGTTACATGGATCGCTATAATTTATCTTATGGTGTTAATTAATTTATTTTTAAATATATCATGAATAAAAAATCCAGCTAAATGATTACATTTTAAGTTTTATATAAAAGAAAAAAAAAACAATAAATCGCCTAATACAATTTAATAAAAAATATAACGATCATAACTTAAATATAAATAAATATTTATTTTTATTTCTTTAAATATAATTATTTAATTATATTTATTATTTTTCTATTCAAAATGAGATTGTTCCAGAGTAATGTTTTTATTCTCGTGCTTACTAATGATCGCGCTGCCGACGCTGCGTTTGTGGTGCGCTGATGAGGAGGAGGACCACTTGGCCGTCATCATTATGCTTACAACGGCACCTTACTTTCTATTCTTTTGTCGGTATGTGTTTAATTTGTTTTCAATATTTTCATAGAGGCAACCTAGTGTGAATTCTGGAGGAATAGCGTGTTGAGTAACGCAACTTAACGCCGCGCTTGTGCCACGAACCAGAGCGAAGAAAATGGAAATATTTAATATATCATTTTCTCCAGTGAGAATCAAATTGAAACCCTGTCGCGTTTACAGTTATACTTTTAGCTCCTGCGCCACGACTGGTCTCATCATTTTTTATATTTATATATCTTTTTTTATATATATAATATTATTTTTTTTACCACACACAGAAAAGGTTTTTCTTAATAAGTATTATTCTAATAAGTTCTTTGATTTTCGCGATTATTACACATATTAAATGAAACTAATTTAACCGGATTAATCGCGTATATTTAAGATTTGACATTTTTGGAAACCCGACGTTTCGAACACTTTACAGTAGTCCGTGGTCACGGGTAGACTACCCGTGACCACGGACTACTGTAAAGTGTTCGAAACGTCGGGTTTCCAAAAATGTCAAATCTTAAATATACGCGATTAATCCGGTTAAATTAGTTTCATTTAATAAGTATTATTCTTTTAGATATGTAATTTGCTGGATTATTTGAATTTTTGTGCTTTTTCAACCTTTATGTTACATCTTATTTTTATTTAATGTTGTTTACGCGAAAATCGATCATAAGATTAAAATATTAATTAAAATCAACGTTGATAATATTGCTGTTCTATGTTATGACAGTTTGTCGACATCACTAATAAATGAATTTAATATTCATAAATCTATACATTTACAAAAAACATTATAAGCACTAGTTCTAAATTAAGTATTCTTTCGGTAAGCCTTCAGAGACTTTTTACTATTGGAAAGATATTTCATAAAAAAACTTATTTGAAATTTTAAAAGTTCTAATATTAACATTACTTTTAGCTTGATATTCAGTATCTTTAATTTTTTTATTATTATAGATAAATGATATAAAAATAGTTAAGAAAATTTTATAGATAATAAATCTTGAAGTGGTCGTGGCGCAGCGGCATAGAGATATCTAACTAACAAACGCGGCGTTGTGGGTTCGACGCCCACTCATGGGAATGAATTATATTTATTTCCTTTCTGTGGTAAAAAGACAAAGAGGGTGCTTTAGCTCTGGGCTCCCTCTACCTACCTTGTTATGAAGATAAAAACATAAACTTACGTAAATGTATAATAATAATTTAATTAATTATAAATAATTTAATTAATTATAAATGTATAATAATATAATTTCTCAATGTTATTGTTGTAAATAGAAATTTAAATAATCTCTAAAACCGTGTGCGTATTCAATAAGCGAGACAACGCCCTGTCTAGAGAGCCGTTCAAAGGGCCAGTGGTGTCTGTGGTGAAACTTTTGAGCAATAATAAATCGACGACTTTTTGTTAACTTTTAATAATATTTAGTTTTTAAAGTCAATCATTAAAGATTTATATATTATTGATTTGGTTAGTTTTCATAAAAAAATGTATTTATGCTTAAAACATTTTTCTATCTAATGTTTTATGGAATTCCTAATAAATAAAATTATATATTAATAGAGAGGCCAGTCGTAGCGCAGCGGCACGAAGTGTGATTGTAAAACCGACTGGTTGTGGGTTCGATCCCCACTCGAGAAGATGAAATATTTACTTAAATTTATATTTCCATTTCTTCGCATTGGTGTCGAGGCTAAGCGCGGCGTTGAGTTCTGCCACTCAACACGCAATGCCTCCAGAATTTGGCAGAAAGTGGGGAGCGGAGTGTCTAAACCACTAGGTTCCCTCTGTCTACCCGCTGTGTGCGGGATACAGCGTGAAGCAGAGTTTTTTTTCATATATTACTAGAATTTCTGATATATATTTTATATTAGAAATTTTAAATAACACAGCGCACAATTGCGTTGGTAATATAAAAAAAAATGATCATTAAATCAAATTAAATAATTTAGTTATAATATAAGAAACGTGCAAAATTATAATAAATTATTTATTACAGAGGATTTAAAACAGTTGGTCCTTTCGTTGTGATGATATATAGAATGGTGATGGGAGATCTGCTTCGTTTTGTCTGTATTTACTTAGTATTTGTCATGGGATTTTCTCAAGGTAAATTATAAATAATAAATAAAATAAAATAAATCAGCTTCACGCTGTATCCCGCACACTGCAGGGTAGGCAGAGGGAACGTAGTGAAAGAGACTCCGTTCCCCACTTTCTGCCGAATTCCGGAGGCATTGCGTGTTAAGTGGCAGAACTCAACGCCGCGCTTTGCCTCGACAAATTTATATTATATATAATAATTTATCATAAATTTATATATGAAGCCAGTCGTGGCGCAGGAGTACAAGAGTGTGACTCGTCTTACCTTAGAATAGTCTTGTGCTCCGGAAATTTTAGTAACAAAAAAAATTGCTTTGAAAAAATAAAAAAGAAACGTATACACGAACGTTGTTTGAAGCTAAGACCCCCCCACAGAAAATATCATATATAAAATATATATGATTTTTTTTCATTTAACATAATATATATTTTACCTACGATATAACTGCATGTATAACTCATATTATAAACTTCTTTTAGCATACTATGTGATTTTCCTATCATTTGACAATCCAAATACGCCAGAGGGCGTGGACGACTCCATATCGAACCCCATGCCGTCGCCCATGGAGAGTATCATGGCGATGTTCCTCATGTCGCTGACTTCCTTCTCTGATTATTTTGGTGCATTTGAACGAACGGATCATGAAATTGCTGCAAAGGTAAAACTTCAATTAAAATCAGAATCAAAATTAAAACTAAGCGACAGTTGTGGGTTCAATCCCGACTTGAGGGAATGAATTATTGTTTATTATTATTTTCTTTTCTTCACTCTGGCATCAAAGCAAACGCCCGGCGTTGAGCACCGTCACTCAACACGCAATGCCTCGAAAAATTAGACGGAAAGTGGGGACCGGAGTGTGGTTCTGCGTTCCCTGTGCTTACATTGTGAGATATAGCGTGAATGAAACTTACTATGAAACTATATTACGTTTTAATTTTGTTATTGTTTTTGCTTTGTTTTACGTTTGATACTGTTTTTGATATAAAACTTTCTTTTTAAATGTATTTAATTTTATTGAAATAAATTAATTATTTAACACAGAAAGATTAATAAACAAACACAGTACATCTTTTGCCCATACACAATTACACAAATATAAAAATTTAACCAAAAACAAAATAATAGGTCACCCGAATTATAACCGCATGCGTATTGTCATTTTTGTGAAGAGTGAAGCATCCTTATAGAACAAGTAAATAACACCCAGATGAGCGTCTTTGAAGAGGTTGTTAGGGCAAGTGATCTCGTGATAATCCTAGCTATATTTGCCTTTTTTTATTTCTTGAAGATATTTTATTTATGTAAATATATATAGAAAAATATCTTTTTGTATGAATATATTGATCCCACTTAATGTTTTTATAAAATCTAACATAATAGGCTTTCTATTTGTGATTCTTTTTCGGAATTTGAGTGTTAAATACACAATTTAATTTATACTTAAGTGTTTTGAAATACATTTTTTATATTGGCATTTTGCTAATAGATAGATCGGATGGACGGAATTGAGAGTTAGTTCATATTATATAAATTTTTTTAGCTTCACACTGAGTTTAGCATACCTATAGCAGGGCAAGTAGAGGGAACCTAGTGTTACTATTAAGATACCCCGTCCTCCACTTTCCTACGAATCTTTAAAACTTTTTGTGTTAATTAACGGAACTCAACGCCGAGCCTTAATATGAGAAGAAAACTAAGAAAAGAAAATATCAAACATAATTCGTTCCTTCGTGTAAGAATTCAGTCCACAACCATCGCGCTTACAGTGACACGCTTATGCCACTACACCACGACGACCTCACATAACATTATATAACATTATTTATATATTTTATACTTCCAGCTGCTATTCGTGATTTATATGATAATAGTGGCTATATTACTAGTGAACATGTTAATCGCCATGATGGGAAACACGTATCAAAAAATTGCGGAGACCAGAAACGAATGGCAACGGCAGTGGGCTCGTATAGTGTTGGTGGTGGAACGAGGAGTGCCTCCAGCGCAACGACTGAAACAGCTCCTGGCCTACAGCCAACCGATGGCCAGTGGTAGAAGAGCTCTTGTTCTTAGAATTAATCAAAAGGCAAGTCATAGTAATAGAAGAAGTAGAGATTTAGGTTTTAGATGTTTTTTTTATAATGTTACAGTCTATTAAAGAAAATATTAGTTTGTTATTTTGTTTATACATTTGATAAATATATAATAATAACAATTGCGGAATTATTCCATTCTAAAGGACAGTCGTGGAGCAAAAACGTTTAATTTTGTAACTTTATTAAGTTCGCCACTCAACTAGCAATGTCCAAAGAATTCGGCGGAACATGGGGAACGGAATTAACAATAGGTTCCCTCGGCTACGCTACTGTGTGCGGGATACAGTGTGAAGCTATAAAAAAACTTATATATATGATTTACATATTTATAAAGAGATTTCTTTATATTGAGTGATAATAATTCATAGAAATTAATAAATTTAAACGAAAACAAAAAAAAAACAACAGTTAAACAAAAAATTCTAAAAAAAACACGTGACATCACGTCACGGCCATCTATTTACAGGATGAAGATAAAGAAGAGATGAAAGAAATCTTAGAGATGAAGAGAACTCACCAGCGTATTGTGGCCAAGCGGATGCAACGCGACGCGGAAATGAAAGGGGGAAAGCTTCCGCCGCCCCCCGTCCGGGACTACCCCATTACGAAGAATGCTACTGTCGCTAAAAAACCAAATGTTATTATTTAAATTAAATTTTATATTCTGTTCTTGGTTTGACATGTATTGCGTCTGCGGCTTCGCCCGCTTTAACTAGGTGATTATTTATTTAATACACTGAATTTGCCTGTGTTCTAATACATATAAATTTTGTATTTATACTTTATTTTGTATTTTTACTTCTAACATAGATGGATTATCCAGCACAAAAAGATTTTCTTAATTCGAACTAATAGTTCTTTAGATTAGCGCGTCCAACCACACAAACTGTTCCACTACATAATAATATCAGTACAGATTCCTCGGGAAGTTGATCGAACCAACAAAAGTAGTAGTTAGATATTGTTTTACTATGCCATGACGGCCTTTTAATTAATATTGCTTTAACTCTGTAAGTATCTGGGGCTCTGGGTTGAAATCTGAATATGGGTAAGATTTAAATTTGAAACAACATTTAGTTAACAATCAGTTATGCCACCCAACGCGTAATGTTGTCGCAAGTTAATGCACGTACTTTATACACCACACTGAGAGACATAGTCGTACGAGATAACTTGTAATTCATTTTCTTTTAGCACCACAATGCATCCCGCACACAGCAGGGTAGGCAAAGGGAACCTGTACTAGGTTAAGGTAAGACACTCCGTTTCCCTATTTTCAGTAGATTTTTGGAGGCACTGCGTGTTCAGTAGTGGAACTCAACTCTGTGCTTTGTCTTGCCACACTAGAGCGAAGAAAGGGAAATATTAAATATGTCAGTTCCTAGAGTGGGAATCGAATCCACAACCAACGTGACAGGCGTCACACTTTGTGACCCTCCTTGACTGGCGTCTGAAGTAGCATGCATGCATATAGCATGTACATTTAACAGAAAAATAAATTTCATCGTATATTCTTATTAGACGAAAATTCACGCTGTATTCCAAATGCGTAATGCTTCCAAATTCCAGTGGGAGCGTAGTGCTAAGACATTCAAGAAAAAAATTTAAATATAAAAAAAATCCCTTCTTCGAGTGGGAATCGAACTCACAATCTGTCGCGTTTGTAGTCACACGCTTATGCCCCTGCGCCACGAACGGCCTCTAAATAAACATAATTAAATTAATTATTATATATCAGCATTAATACACTAAAAGCTCGTCACGTCTCATGTCTAGCAGCCTGGTATGTTTGTATCAAATAATTATAATAATGCTATCTTAAGAACTTAAATATTTTGATTCAAGTCGTGGTGCAAAGGCACAAGTATGCGATGGCGACGCACCAGGTTGTGGGTTCGATTTCCAATAGAGGAAATTAATTATTTAATATTTTCATTTTCCTCCCTCTGGTAATAAGGCAAAGCGCGGCGTTGAGTTCTACCACACAACACGCATTATCTTCACAAATCGGCGGAATATGGAAAACGGAAATGTCTTAATGGGGAACGGAGTGTCTTAACACTAGATTGCGTCTCGCTGCCATGCTACATACGGGACAAAGCGTTGACCTAAAAAAGTAGAACTTTCATATAAATTAATATATATCGTTAACTGATAAAGTTTTTTAACATCGTAATTGATGATGGCATTACGTATCGTTGTATCGTTATCGTTATCGTTGATATTATACTTAATTTTATGTTATAAATATTATATTTTCAATAAAGTTTTTGTTGTTTATAGAATTCGTATCCACAACTATCGATTGAAATATAGTGAGCTCTTAAGTGCTTCCGATCACTATTTGTTATCTTCATCTACTAATGCGGTATACTTATATATTAAAACGAAAAGAAACATCTTGCCTAATAGAGTTACAGTTAAAGTTAAAATTAATTTATCGATTAGAAATTTGAATATGCATATTATATTGATGCTTTAACCCAATTTTAAGGTAAGGTAGCAAAAGTTTTGAATAAATCATATTTAAATGCTTAGCTGTGTTTTATTTGATTTTCCTAATTATTTCAATATTTATATATACCATTATTTTTGTGGATTAAAATTATATTATATGTATAATTAATACTTAAGTTAATTCAATAAATAGTAATAATATTAGTTATAGGGAACAGGCCCATTAATAACATACAGGCCCTGTTAATAACATACAGACAATCAATTATAGAGGCAATATATTTATTATTTTTATTAATTGTGTTAAATATTAATTTCCAAAAAAACCCAAGCCAAAGTGAGAAAGAAAAATTCAGCGGAAAGTGGGAAACGGAGTGTATAAACACAACGTTCCCTCTGCCTACGGGATGATTCTGCGTGCGAGATATAGCGTGTAACTGATTTATTTCATTTAATCATTTCTTTAAATTGGATTTCAATCCATTTCATATTCGTATATAGTCAAGAGTTTCTTGATCATTATACCACGACGTAAGGCGACGAGATAGTGGAAAAATATAGTAATAAGCTTTTCGTCTTCAGCTTTGCTTTTAAACTTACTGCCAGTAGATTTTAACTAATACTGGCAGTCGATTTTAACTGATAGATATAAAATGACCGAATTGTACGTTCTCGAGAGATTTATATGACTTTTTAGTGATGCTAAATTTAACCTTGATGAATAGAAACGTAACCTGCGTCCGATGACAGTATATTTATTATAATTTGCATGCTATAGAAAATTTTGAAACACTAAATAGTCGTCAGAAGTGAATTATTATCTAAGAATCTGACTTACGACACTCAACTTGGGAGTACACAAAGGTGCAAATTGTGACCGTGTGTCGCTCAAATTTCACTCTTACCTCATTGTTTGCAGCCTTTGACTTGCTAAGTCGTATTTAAAACTGTTTTAAAACGATTTTAGCCTCTATTCACGTATGTTTACGGATTTCGTCTCAATTCAAACGAAATAGATGAACGTGCGTTTATAAAAAATGTATTTTGTATCTTTGAGTATTTATCAGCTTCCTTTGCTACTAAGTTTTGTTGAGAAATTTGGAGATTGATCAATGAGTTTGTATAGAGTTGCTTGTTTTGAAGGTCGGGAGTGAGGTGTGTTTTATTATATGATATTGACGCGTTAATGCGAAATAACAGTAGTACAGTAGATTTATTTTTATAATATGCTATCAGCACGCCCTGACTTTGTCTATTATATTGCAATAAATACTAGATATGACATTTATAGCAAAAACAAAATGGCCTTTAACATAATTCAAAACGCTTAGCTTAGTACAACTCTTATCAGCTTTTTTGCAGGTGCATTGTGTTTTATATTATTATTAACTGTCATTAATTGCTTAGTCTCAGTAAGCACAAGGAAAGGAAAATATTGAAATTTCCATATTGATAAAGTAATAAGGAATATTTAAATGCATTAAATTAATATAATCTATCAAAATTCAAGTAAAAATGTCAAATTATTTGGTTAATTATATTTTTTTTTGTGAAATTGTTGCAAATATTTTTTTAATTTTAATATTTTTTCGAATAAACTTGCGTGTGGTCATCATGAACTATACAGCAACGTGTTGTTACGTACGTATACATAGGTATATGTAATAAGTAAATAGAGAAAAAAACTCTAATTTTATTTGTTTTGTTTATTGAGCCTCTTTTGTGTATCTACGAATTAGCTGACATTATATAAAAAGGAACTTAGTTTACTTTTGAAATATCTTCTTCTAAAGTTATAGATTTTTTGAATTTTGCAGAGTAGGCAGAGATACTTACTACCATACCCAAATGCTAATACTAAAATGAAAAATAAAAAACTATTATCATTTAACACCTGAAAATTATGAGTTCCTTAAAGGTTTCCTTAAAAGTTCCTAAAAGAAGAAACTTAAAGGTTTACGCATACAATTTTTTTAATTATTTAAAAAATCTACAATTCTTAACTTGAATTTTGTTAATATATCATTGTTTACTCCTTTTGGACGTCTTTGGAAAATCTCAAAGCTTCGGGTAAGCAAGGATACTCTCCTTCAAGATCATCAAGGCCTTTCTTCATCATGGCCCGATTGAATACAAAGTATAGTAATTAGGCTCGATTTTTATTAACCATATAATAGTCTAACATAATCTATACTATTTATATTCTTCGTTGTACATTTCACTGTACACTTTGGTTTTATGATCGTTCGAATACCACAAACGAAAATATTTCTATATTTTAAAACAAGCTTATTCCTTTCCTTTTATTTATCAGATATTTAAATAAAAAAAAAACAATCAACAATCGTTATAACAAAAAAGTACGCAGTCCATAAAAAAAGAAGCGATAAAAGCCTGTAAGTATACAACAACAATACATTGCGTTTACAATTCATAATATGATATCTTCTGTAACTGCTAGTCGACAAGTCTAACCGGGTTTGTGCAACACTATCTTAGTTGATGTAGAGGTGGACATTATAAAGCGGAGATGAGCTTGTTTACATCGCACACTGATTTAGGAGACCAAACATGAGGAACGCGGTGAGTGACTGCGACCGAAAGTGAAAACTATCGCTGGGTGTCAATACAAACCGTGACCAACTTTCTGCCTATTTAAATAGTGAATTAGTAATACATATGTCGTGTATTTGGATGTGTGTCAGATCCAGTTATTTAACTTTTTAAAAGAATATGTTTAGGTTATATAAATTAATTATACAATAATAATAATAGGGCTATTATTAATTATTATAAATAAGTTAATATATATATTTTATAATTTCAGGTGGTTGTATTGTCGCTGATTGTGGCTGTCGTGGCTGAAGCACCCTATCACATACCACGTCCAGCTCCCAGTGCGCCCGTAATTAATTATTCGCAACAAGGTTCTCAGTTCGCAAGCCAAGGTTCTTCACAAAACCAATACAACACCATCGGCTATAGCTACCCAGCACCTATCGCAAGGCCTGCACAAATCCAGCCTGCGCCCCAACCTATTTTCATTTCCCAACCTCAACAAGTATACCAACCTATAGCTAGACCTGCACCTCAACCCTTACCCTCTTATCCTCAACCACTTCCTCAACAACTACAACCAGCTCCTCAATTTAGACCAATTCAGCCTCAGCCTCAACCTTTGCCTATAATATCCCAGCCTAGTCAATCATACGGGGTTCCTCAATTTCAACCAATCAGGCCCCTTCCGGCTTTAATTCCTCAACCACAACCGATTGCACCCCTTCCACAACCAATTTTCCAGCAGCCAATATTCCAACCACAACCGATTGCTCCTCAGCCCCAGCCTATTGTCGCCCAACCATTACCTGTCTTCCAACAGCCCATCTCCCCACCCAGCACCTCATATGGAGTACCCCAATTGATACAACCACTTCCTGCCACAATTTCCCAGCCTCAGTTGCAAATCCAAGCTCAGCCACAACCAGCCCCCATCCAAATTCAACCTCAACAAATTTCACAAGGCTATTCATACCAACAGTCAGCTCCAAGTCAATCTCAAAACTCAGGTCTATCAAGCTATCAAGCTGACTCTAATCAATACAGTGGACAGCAAGCACAAGTCCACAGAGAGGCCTTGGACGATGTAGTAGTGTCACGTGTACAAGATATTATAAAAGATAACGAACACTCATCAGCCAAAGATGCTGGTTACTTATCACTAGTTTCGGGAGTTTCTCTAGAAAACGCGAAACCTAGTGTAGAAATTTTATCTTTCGTACATAATTCACCACTGAACTTAGGATCTAGTCAGCAATCATCTTCAATTTCTCAAAGTTCATTGTCATCATTGTCATCCTCATCGTCATCATCGTTATCGTCATTGTCAGTGTCAGGTCCGTCATACAACTATGGTTTACCGTCTTCTTCAAGCGGCGGTCAATCGAGTGGGTCATTAAGTTCGAGTAGTTTTGGATTTTTACCTCAAGCAAAGCCTGCCGCAGCTTACGGTGTGCCTCATTAAATAAATTGATGCCATATCATTTGTAAATAAATTCTTTATTGTAAATAAATACTGCATAATTTTACATTAAATAATGTTTTATTTTCCTCTTTGAAACATTTTAAAAATATTATTATCATCAGTCAAACTAATCATCAGTAATTATTATTTATAATGTTTTCTTATTGCAATTGTTTGTACAAATAATTTTCAACAAAATTGGGTTTCCAATATCCTAAAAAAAATATAATATTTTTTTAGTTAATGATACAGTTTGAAAGTCAAAATTATTAGGTAATAAGATACCTGGACTAAGTTTATTTTATAATCAGAAGTTTGCACGGCACCAGTCTTATTAGTAGTATTTAGAGATTCATTAACATTCTTTGCATGTATTTTTCGTGTCGACTCTTCTTCATTTCTATTGGATGGGTTATGGATTGATCCTGGTTGCGGAACAATTTGTTTCTGAAAGTATGAAAAATAAACTAGAATGTTTATGTATTTTCAAAATATCGAACAGTTAAATTAAATGCTTGAAGTTTGATACGTTTTTACATAAATATTAAGTATTAAATATTGACACACCAACATCCGGTCGTATACATAAATTATTTTCATGTTATAATACGAGCAAAGCCGTAGCCATTATTGACATACTTACATAGTAAACTTTATAAATTTCATAATTAAGCAAATTAGATACCTTTCGCAAGGCCATTGGTTTAATATCGTCATACGAAGAAATGTTAGATCTACTCTTTTTCTTTTCAATCTGACTCGAAGCGTCGGTTTTCTTTGGGTCAGTATAGAAACACTGACACGCAATGTCTTTGTTGTGTTTTTTGTTATTAGCTAACATAGAATCCTTCTTAGCTAATCCGGTTGGTGACTGATGTTTGGCTTCAGTACTTTCCTTAAAGGTAAAAATCAATTATCTAGGCATTGTAAAATATTGTGTTGTATTGTAAAATATAAAAATTTATCGTCGTTTAGTTTGTTACATCATTTATATTTAAGTAAAAAATTTACGCTCCAAGCACTTATGCTTGCTTATACCAGATAATAGGAATTATATAATATAAATATTTTTCTTTATCTACACACAATTTTTGAGAATATTTAGTAATATATATAATAGTCTCTCGTTCCAATTTAGTGTAGTTTGTTTTTGTTTTAATATTAAATGTTAAGCTATCGCTGTGCCTTTAGCGCACATTTTAACATATCACAACTGTCCCATGACAACATTGCCATCTTTTTATATAATAGTATTTGTTTATAGAGTCATAATTAAAGGCCAGTCGTGGAGCAGGGGCACAATAAGGTTGTGGGTTCGACTACTACTCGAGGAAATAAAATATATAATATTTTAATTTCTTCGCTCTGGTGTCGAGGCAAAGCGAGACGTTGAGTTCGGCCACTCAACACGCAATGCCTCAAGGAATCGGCAGAAAGTGGGGACTTGAGTGTCTGAACACTAGGCTCCCTCTACTTACTCCGCTACTTGCTGGATACAGGGTGAAGCTGTAATCAAAATTAATTCAATTAATGAACTTTTATATTAAAAAAAACCCCAAAAAAGCAGGTTTTTTCAATGAATGCTCATAAGCGAATTTCTTGTCGAAAAATTTAGCTCTTAATACCTTGTCATTGGGTATTGTATCAAACGGAATCACATATATTTCCCTCTCTTTAATTATACTTGTCAGGCTCTGAGATTTTGGCTTTAATTTTTTATCAAAAACACTCGTATCGGATTGAATCGTGTCATATTGATTACGTGATTTACATCTGAAAAAAAAATCAAGTAAATAATTACTGTATTTTAATATATGGCATTAATTCAAATTTGAATATATTTTAACTTTTTTTGGGTTTTTTATTGGTTTTATATTAGTTACTAAATTTATTAACGCTTTTAAAAAAATTTCTATCTAAGTCTACTTCTCTTCCGGCTTTTGCCAGAGCCTGCCCTCCTACTCAACCTTCTCCACTTTGCACGATCTTATAACGTCTTCGGTGGTTAGACCATTGGCTCTCATGCCCTGCTTCACGACATCCAACCAGAGTTTTCTTTGGCGTCCGCGAGGTGTCACTACAGGGACTAATATAGCAAGGCACTTGCAGCAGACATTGTTCTTAGGTAGGCGCGTAACGCGGCCAAACCATCACACGTATTACGGTATCCATTTAAGGTATATCAAGTGATTATCTGGTACGTCACGGACTCCAAGACCACCTCAAATTAATGTGTTGTGTATGCAGTCAGACCGCGTTACGCCGCACATCCACCTCTTCATTTCAGTGACGTGAAGCTCCTGAGTATGCCGATATATTTCTGGCCAGCATTCGCTGTAGTATAAAAGAACCGGTCGAATGACGCTCTTGTGTATCAGACTTTTAGGTTTGGGTGGTATCCTGCGATCGCAGACTACAACAGTGACCTCTCGCCATTTGGCCCAGGCAGCGTTTATCCGGTTATAGACATCGTGATTGATGCCTCCAGATTCGTGCGTAACTTTTCCGACATAACGACTGGTTAGTTGATCAGAGCGCTTAGGCGGTTTCCAAAGAACAGTTCAAATCCTGCTACGTCAAATTTTTATACGTTTTCTTAATAGGTATTTTTATTTTTAAGTGTGGAATACTACTTTAAAAATGTTAAAAAAATACCTTTGGCAGCAGTCTGACGCAGCGCGCGATATATTTTTGGGATTAAAAACTGTTTCGATACTCTGATTAGATCTGTTAAAACATTAACATTTGTTAAAAAAAATAAAATCAATAAAAAGCACATTCTGTTTGGCTAGGTTTTATTCATTAAAAAGATTTTTATTTAAAAGTCTAAGTTAGATCGAAGTTACGGTTTTCTTAAGAATTTATGCAATTATCTATTACTATTGATTATATTAATTTTATATCATCTTATAAGTATATTATAAAAATAGAATAAGACATGCTACCTCTTTGCTCTTAAATTTTTCCTCAAATCTTTTGTTCTTAAATTACTTCCTTTTGGTCTATAAATAAAAAAAATCTAAATTATTATAACTATATATTTTATTACAATTATATTAAGTGCTTAATGATCTATGTAAAAAGCTACATTTATTTAAGAATATAGGACACAAGCGTGTGACTGTAAACGCGACGGTGCGTTCGATAAACGCTTGGGGAAATGAAATATTTAATATTTTCGGCTCGGCTCTGGTAACGAGGCAATGCGCGGTGTTGAGTTCTGCCACTAAGCACGTAATGCTTCAAAAATTTGGTAGTTAACATGTTCTCTCTGCTTACACTGCTATCTACGGGATACAGCGTAAAGTTAAATCAAATATTTTATTTTATTATAAAATTGTACCTAGTATATAAAGAATTGACTATCCCAACTGTGGATTTCTCCTTCCAAACATATTGAGTACGTCCTCCTTGTAAGAATTCATCGTATTTCCCGTCTAACCAAATTGCAAAATCCTTCATATCATTATTTTTACTATTTCTATTCTTAAGAACTCGCTCCTAAAACAATGAATATTTCATTACAATGATATTAAATTAAAAATCATATCTATAATTAAAAATAAAATATCTATTTAATTATATAAACAAATCAAAAAAGTACAGTTTATTTCTTCATGTCTATTTGTTCTTAATCAAATGGTAATAGTATTTAATTAGATAATATATATGTATATATTTAATGTAATTGACTAATTCAAAGGTCATCGTTGTATTATAAATGGCAGTATGCTTGTTTTATTCATAAATAAGTCTAATTATCTCGTCTAATTTATTAATTTCATTCATTTGGTTATAATTTTACTAAATTAAAAGGGCTTTTCTTTAATTTTATTACGTTTAAAGTACGTCTTACCTGAGTGTACCACTGAAACGCTTTTACAAAACAGTTAGGTGTTTCCCTTTTTTGATCTTTGGTTCTTTTATGACGTTTTGGTTGCTGTAAAAATTAAAAAAATACCTTTAATTAAAAACGTTATTCAAAAGATTTTTTGTTAAAACATCCCAATATGTTAAGTATTATACAGTGAGAGTGAGTATGGGTAATTGCTTTTTAAGTTCGATACATATCGATATGGAGAATAAATTATTTTGACAAATATTGAGATATAAAACTAAAACGAGCTTTTTATATTGTGTAGGTTTAGTCTTTTCCAATTTTTTTATTATCTTAAGATGCATGAACATCCACTTACAATCTGCGAATAATATACTAATGGCTGACCAAACATTGGATACCATGGAATTCTCTCGTTAGTGTTGTAGTTACTGTAAATAATTTCATTTTCATCTTCACTCGAATATGACGAGGACATAACTTAAAATTTTATAATGATTAAATATAAATATATAAATACTGAAATATTTTGTTATTACAGTGGTATATAAACATATTATATTGACATATATGTCACTTGAGTAAAATATTCGAATTATTTATTATTATTTGTTATCTGTAATTGCATATAATCTTACAATGCGGTAATTTTGTGTTTGAGGCTATATTATGCTTTGTTACCCCCTAAGTTGCTCATTTATGCAGGTTTCATTATTTCTTACAGATAATTAAATTAAAAAAAAAACAGTTTTAATTCGGGTAGATAGGCAGGGGGAACCTAGTGTTAATATTCCGGTCCCTACTTATAATAAATTTGATTAAATGATTACTATGTTAAATTTAAATAATGAAGTTTTCTAATATTATACATAGCCCTATAGATTAATCTAGGTTCAAATGTTATATCAACTTAAATATGTCTCCTACGAAGATATTATTAAAATCTTTTTTCATTTTAAGCTTAGGATTTACTGTGGTAAATTCTTATAAGAACCGACTGTTTACAATATCATCAATAGATGACAGCAAACCACAAGGTATTATTTTCTTACTTTTTTTATTTTTGTCCTAGTACGACGTGAACTTAGTGACGTAATAATCTCCTACGTAATATTTAATATGTTAAAAGTATTTTCATCATCATATTGAGCTAGTCAGAGAGCAAGGACACAAGCGTGTGAATGACTGTACACGTGACGTTACGTAACGAGCCAAGTTGCGGAGTTAAATTCCGTCACTCGACACGCAATGCCTACCGAAATCAGTGGAAACTGGGATACAGAAATTCTTTAATGGAAGCGAAGTGTCTTAACACTATTTTCTCAGGTTTCCTCTGCTTACCATACTATAATATGTACCTTTCTAAAGTAACTCTTTGCCTTTAATTTATATTCTTTTACAGAATATCATTGTGTTGCTTACGAAAGTGTGCAAAACAAATCGATTGCGTTTAGTTATAAAGATGGTGAACAGACGTCGAAATCAACTATAGAATTAACTAAGACCATTCAAAGTATAATTATATCATTAGTAATTATATCATAGTATATTTATTTTACAATTTTGAATTAAACTTGTAGTAAACAAGTTGTTGTTCAGCTTCACGCTGTATCTCGCAAACAGCAGGGTAGGCAGAGAAAACCCATTTTCCCCCGAATTCTAGTAGCATTATGTTAAGTGGCAGAACTCAATGCCTTGACGCCAGAGTCGTCATTTTCCCAAATGGGAATCGAATCCACAATCATTCACGTTTACAATACACACTTGTGCTTCTAGGTCACTAGTGGCCACCAGCAAAATGAAAAAAATGTATAAAATAAAAATATATTATCCACATTGCTCATTTAGCCCAAGATCCCGGGGCCCCCAGACCTACTTTATTTTAGCAAAGCTGATAGAAATAGTACAAGCGTCAAGTGGTGATATTATTATCTATACATTTATACTTTCTAATCCTTAAGTAAGGATTCCGAATGTATACTCAACTATAATATAAAATATTTTATACTAATAAAAGAAAAAATGTTGTAGTATATTAAAAGAATATAATATTTTAGATCCCTTTGAGATATTTGAAAAATTTCTACATGAATTTATTTATGGCGAAAAAATAGAAGAAATTGGTGAGTTATTTTTTTCTTCTTTCTATTACTTCTTAGTATTCTTCCTATTACTTCTTTTTATTACTTATTACTTCTTTCTTGAGTGTGGAATAACATTTCGAAAATATTAAATATTTTGCTGCAGATTCATTGAAAAACATGTCAATGTTACCTGACCAAGTTAAAAATAACACGGACAGTTTGCGGCATTACGTTATGGGGAACTTTATGCAGTTAGTTAATAGTAAATATTTTAAAAATACAACTAGAGTTTAACTTTACGCTTTAACCCTTATAGAGCAGGATAGGGAAAGAGAACCAAGAGCTAAACACTTTTTTTTGTCCACTTTCTAAACCGGCATCAAAATTAAATTGAATCTGGATGATAATATAAAAACCGGACAAGCGCGAGTCAGGTTTGCCTACCGACGGTTCCGTCCAAAACTTCGAACTTGAGGAGGAGGTCTCGAACTTTTTCTGAAAATCAAGCTTAGTTTAGCCAGAGCCCTTTTATCTCAGACCTCACTTGAACTAGCGGCCTTAATAAATTTCACCTCCTTTTAAGTCTATTTTTTTAGGATTTACCCACAATTGTATAGTTTTTAGATTTTTTCCTGAAGTAGTATCTGTAGATGTTAGCTGCCAAATTTAGGAAATCAAAGGACCGCAGATCTGAGACCGTAGATCTCTAATATAAAGGCTCTTGATAGATAGACAGATGGACAACAAAGTGATATTATAAGGTTCCCTTTTTTCCTTAAAAAGTACAGAACCCTAAAAATTAAATTCTTTTTACGATGACTATTTGTTCAGCAAATACTTTATTACTAATTATTATAGTAAAATCAAAATTGTCTATAGGGAAAAAAAAAATATAAAATCGACGCAGTTAATTACCATTAAAAATATTAATAAATAATAAAGTATTAATAATTAATATATAACATTAAAAATATTAATAAAACTATAAATTTAAAAAAATGCTCATATATTCACATATGCAATTACACACGCACACATATGATTACATATACACACATGTGATTTCACATCGACACGTGGCATCACATTTCCACACATGTGATCATCCAATTGGAAGTATGATGTATCTTATGTAATTATAGTATATATACGTACTTAAAATTTTTTATAATAAGTACTTTACATTCAAATTAATATACATTTTTAGTTCAGAGTTATTCAACAACAAAAGCGGTGTCCACATTCCACATTCAGAATTGATGCACCGTGGATATTGTGAGTTAGAGATCACAAAAGATTTTATGCAGACCGCGGTAAACGCCTTTGCGATCTTCATTTATGGATCGATAGCCGATATTCAGAGACTACCAGCTGATTATGTGTTACGATCTGTTAGTATAAGAGTGAGATATTTAGACAACATTTTCATTTTGTGGATTAGATCAAGTTTTTTTTGGGAATCGAACCCACAACCTACCGCGTTTACAGTCACACGCTTGTGCCCCTACGCCACGAATGCCGCCGTGTTCTGTAAATGGCAATTTATAAATTTAGAAAGTTAATTGAAAAACTGAGAATATCTTAAGTTTTATTACCGTTTAGATGGAATTTATAGACAAATATCTAAAAAATAATAATAATAATAATATATTTATCTTCTTAATTATTTAATAAAAATATAATTAGGAAAATAAATTAAATTTAAAGTAAGTATGGCTGAAACTTATAAATAATAGTTCACATTTTAAATCAGTCTCGAGCCATATCTATGATGAAAATATCACGAGAGAAGCTAGTAGCGACGTGGCAAGTAGTGAGGGGGCGGACTCGTACAATTGATATTACGTATGAAACCCTGGAAAAATATAGACCACTTTTCAAATATATCAATGGAAGAGAGATAGCGAGGCTAAATCTGAGTAATGACAGGATATTGAGCTATATTGGAACACACGAAGGACTGAACAGACATCAAGTTGGTTATTTTATTATTTTAGAAGGACACTTAAAAAGAATAATAGAAAGCAAAAATATATATTTTTAATTTCTTGTCTGTCTGTCGATATTTTTGTCCACATTTTTCTCTGAAAGTACTGAATCGATTTTCTTAAAAGTTTCACCAATTGCTTTGTTTTAACTCAACTTAACTACTAAAGTTTGATTCATCAAAATTGGTTCATTAAAAAAAAGTTATCGTCATTTGAAAGGTTTGCCTGCGAATGTTATATAGCAATCGCGCTGGTAAGATTCCTGGCTAAAGAATGACATTCGAAACGTCTTGGTTATATGACTGTTGATAAAAATATATATTTTTGAAGCACTATTATATAATATTTTATACAATAAAATAAACAAAATTGAATTGTTAGAGGAGATTACCTTCATAAATCATAACAGTTACGTTTAATTCGTAATTAATTCAACACAGAGATAAAGAACGATTTGATCTTCAAAGAAATATCAAGTAAATATATAGATTTTTTGGTTCGTTCATTCGTTTGAAATAAATCTATATAAAAATGCCTCAAAACATCCTTTCTACGTGTACTCTGTAATAACTACATACTTACCAATTGTACATTTAACTAATAAGATATGTAACTAATTTAAAAACTGTACAGGAGTTAATATGCAATCGTTACAGTTATTTTACAAGGAATATTATGAATCCTTACCCAAATAAATAAATTAACATTTAAGGCTGTTTTTGAAGCAGTAAATTACATTATCCACTGACATCAGCACATTTAACAGAGTTTTCAAAAACATGACATGGGTAAAAAGAACGTAATGTTTCAAGAATATATACGTAAAATAAATAATTAGCCTTTTGTATATTTTATAAATATCTAATATCAACATTGGTGGTATTTTTTAGTTCAAAACATTAAAAAAATCTTATAGAAATTATGATAATGTAGTAAGCTTATTAGGATAAGAATATTAGGATATTACAGGTTAAAGTAATAAAAATCATATCAGATTTTTTTTAGTTGTCAATTAATTTTGTATATTAGATCAATAATCATTTAGTTTAAGCGGGCGAAGCCGCAAACGGGCCGCTAATATATAAATATGTTATATATTTATTAATATTACGAAAATAATGTTTCCTTATAGTAGTAAATAAAGAGAAACATAATTAAATATAATTTCGTGAGTGATATAGCGTTGAGGCCGTCGTGACCCAGGGCCACAAGGGTGTGACTGTAACGCGACGGTTGTGGGTTCGATCCCCACTCGAGGAAATGAAATATTTATTTAAATTTATATTCCATTTTAATTAAATAAAACTCAATACGTAATGCCTCCAAAATTTGGTGGAAAGTGGGGAACGAAGTGTCATAGCACTAGGTTCCCTCTGCCCACCCTGCTGTGTGCGGGATACACCGTGAAGCTGATTTATATAGTTGTATTTATCCTTAACATTTTTACTTATGATCTAATTGAAATTTTAATATATCATAGGTGGGAGTAATAGCCAGCAACTATATACAAATAAATAAAGATTGGTCTCAGCCTAAATATTTGAATCTTATGAATAATTTGCTGTGCGGTGTCCCGATGACATTCATGCGTCAGCTTCCCGTGAGCACATACCTGCAGCTGTCCCATCAGGTGTGGTTTCTATTAATATTTATATGTATAATATATGTTTACTATAAGATAAGTTTTGAATAAATAACTATCAATCTATATATTATATAGTGAGGCCAGTCGTGGCGCAGAGCTGTAGGTGTGTGAATGTAAATGCAAGTGTTTGATCTCCACGAGAAGTATTTATTTAAATTTATATTTTAATTTCTTCGCTCTGCCAACTCGCTCTACAAAAGCGCGGCGTTGAGTTCCGTCACTCAACACGCAATGCCTCCTGATTTCTGTGGATAACGGACTGTCTTCACACTAGGTTCCCTCTGCGTCCCTGCTGTGTGCGAGATACAGCGTGAAGCTGATTTTTATATATTATCCTAATTTCTTATATTCCTTTACTAAATGACTGACAGACAACGCACAGATTTAGAAAATTAAAATATGGCATATAGAGATTAAAACTTCTTGATTTATTAGATGAAAAAAAATTATATAAACTTTTGTATATCTCTTTCATGTACATGTAGGTTTTTTACCATATTCGAGCATGCGATCCATTGCAACGCCGATTTTATCTTGCTATGATGACAAGGACTCAAGTATGTATTAATTTGTGACTGGTCTTAAGACCGTATTTATAAATTGCTTTCAAATCTGATATCGAAGTTGAGAGCAGCTTATAAATACTAAGTAAATAAATATAGTCTTAGTTAATTTAACAGATGAAATATTACTTTAAAATGTTATGATCTTACGGAGTACGGAACTTGTACGGACGATATACATTTAACAAGAAATATGTATCCTTAAGCATATATATATATATATATATATATATATATATATATATATATATATATATATATATATATATATATATATATACAGTAAATACTTTGAAAACCATGTAATAATATCCGTTGCTAAAATTTATAGGATAAATCGAGATAGAATCATATTTGTGAAAATTTGCTATTAAATTTTTCAGGCACTTGGCAAGGCATATAGTTGGAGTGCGCAAGATGTTTTCAGATTAGGCTTGCTGTTAGCTGAAGTGGACAGTAGAGATCTCAGCGCGGTTAATCCACGTGCGATGTCAGGAATAACTGCTCAGGTAAAGCTATTGCGAAGGGAAGCTAAAGTTAATCTAAAGAAATGTTGGGTCTCTTTAAGTATAACGTTGTACATTTCATTGAAGTGCATACAATAGATAATAACAAAGATTTGCTGTGTAATTTAAATGATAAGCTTCGCTAGCTGCGAAATATAAGTTCTGTTCCTAAGCTTATAATTTATAGTGTAGCTTCACGCTGTATACCGCACACATCAGGGTAATCGGAGGGAACCTAGTGTTAGACACTTCATTTCCCACATTCCTACAATTTCTAAAGGCGGATCTCCACGCCGCGCTTTGCCCAGATACCAGAGCGAGCAAACGAAAATATTAAATAAATATTTTATTACCTCGGGTAGGAATCGAACTCAACACCGCATAGTAACACATACAGATATGATATGATATTCATAATTTTATTATTTCTATTATCATTAAATATTACTTATTCACAAATTTTTTTATTAAGGTAATGCTCATAATGCCACCAGAAAGTCTACAGTATTTGAGTGGGCTACAATTACAATATATCGGGCAGAAGCCAATGAACATATTGCGTCGAAAATTAAAGGCTTACCAGGATCAACTACAGTTAAACAAAGCTGGACTGTCGAATGTATTGGACATTTTAAAATGTATTATATTAATTACTATTGTAACAATTAAATAAGAATAATTCAACTGTCTTGTTTCATATATTCTCTCTAAATTCACCTGTATTTTCTATCAGCGGATAATAAATATATTTGTAAAGAAAACTCTGATTATGGTATGTCTACATTATATTTTTTCAACAAATCCAAAGGTGGCAGGCAAAATGTGTAGTGACCATCCTTTTCACAAATGATCTGCAACTAAGAAAAAAATAAAATAAAAAAATGTATGTATGTAAGAAGTTTAATTTTGGATTATTGACTGGAATTATCATCGAATTTATATTTTTAATACCTTACCAATACATTACACATGTCGGTCTGGGTAAATTTATCGCTCTTCTGTTTCGATTGTTGACCTTCGGATATATTTGCCCACAATATATTTTCCTTGTTGACGTTTTCATCAAAATTTTTTCGCAAGCTTGTCTCATCTTGTACTTTATCTATTTGGTCATAGCTAGTTTTATTGGTACTACTAGGACTAGACACCTGACTCGCTTTATCAACCATTTGCGTTTTAATTTCACGCTGACTACAAACATACAAATTATGGTCAACTAAAAATAGCAATAAATCAAAAATTTTATTACAATGTAATGGTTTTTTTTAATAATGTCTTTTACCAGCACACACTTCGTTCCGGTACGGGCAATAAAAATGCTAAATTTGTTTTTTCTTTTAGGCAATTTTCACTTTGCGTATTAATGTTACTATTACATTTGCAGTAAACAACCATAAATTTGTTACTATTAAGGCCAATATCATTTTCCGTAGCATTATCTGGAGTATCAGGAGAATTTTCGATTTTTGGCTCATTTTTGATTAAACTTATATTTTCTTTATTTAAAATAACGTCAATATTAACTTGAGATTCTTTGTGTGATAACAGGGCAATATTTGATTCGCATCTTTCAACAACATTAGTGTCTTCGGGCTTGCTACTTATACAACCATTTAGTTTTATATCTAAATATATATTAATATTCTTATCTTTATTCACAAGATCTGTGTTACGTTCTTTGGACTTTTTATTGTTCGGGCTATATATATTACTATCGTTAGGGTTTACTTTTATTGTACTGAAATTTTTCTTATCAATTTCATTATTTTCACTGTTTTCATTTACATTATTGGAATGATTTTGTACATTGTTTTCTTTAACATTATCTGCTTGGTTCATAATATTTCCTGGTATATTACTATTTTCAATCTTAGATACGTTTTTTATATTTATATTCTCCTTCGCTTTTTGTTTAATTTTGTCTTTATGTTTAATGATACTTACTTGAGCACTTAAGCTGTTTTGAGAAATAAATTGTTTAATTTGATTATTATCATTAGATTTACGTATCAAGGCTGAATTCTTTCTTTTAACAAGCAACTGGTCTTTCTTATAAGGTTTTAAGTTTTGACTTTTCCTCGTCATGTCATTTTTAAAAATTTCCTTGCCATATCGTTTCTGATTATCATTTTCTATATAATTTTTCTTTAAATTTCTTGGCATTCCTGAATATACTAACTCTGTACGCATGTTATCTTGGTGTTTATCTTTATTAGGAATTTGATGTATCTGAGAAAAAATATAAAATTAAAATAAGCAAAGAAGTTAAGAAAACCAGAGCAAATTTATGTTCAAAAATGTATATCTACCATATTTGAATTAGCAATATCTCCTTTTGTTTTTTCTGTAGCAATTTCGTCTGTATGCATTAAAGAGTTCATCAAACTATTTGAGTTCTTGTCATCTGAAATGTAAAGTTCCTTATAATATAATGGAAAAAACAATATTATTAGTAAACAGGGCATTTAATACGTAACCTAATTTTATTGGAGTATTGCTATTCGGTAGTTTCTCTTGGCGCTTTTCTCGGGATCTATAAAAGAGCATAATTAAACATTTACCTACGTGTAAATATCTAGGGCACAAAGTGTGACTGTAAAATTGACAGGTTTTCTCTCAGTCCCCACACGAGGCAATGAAATATATAATTTTATATATATTTTCATTGAAAATATTAAACATTTAATTTACTCTAATGGGAATATAACCCAGAACCAGTCGCGTTTACAGTCACACTGCTTATGCCCTGCGCTACGACTGACCTCAAATTATTATAATTTTCGATATATATTTATCATTTACTGTATTACCTTGAAGCTTTTATTATATACTCTTCGTAACCTGCCCAAATGAAAGGTTCAGGTGATCTCACTGCCACATAGGCATTATCATTTCTCAGTTCTAGAGGGCTCTGAATCTGTTTGCCGTCCAACGTGTATAGTTGTATGTTGGAATACCTACAGATAATATTAAAAGTTATTGTTCAATATATATTGGTACCTTAAGGTAGATATAACGTTTATTTTATCTTTGGTTGTTTATTTTAAATATTTTTCGGTTTATCTATAATTTAATAATTTATTGTAACGTTTGTTATGCTTCAAAATATGAATAAATAAATAAATATAATTATTGCAAGCTTGTGTCATATAGATTTTTGTAGAAATTATATACTTATTATTTATTTATTTCTTTTATTCCATATGAAATGAATAAAATATTAGCAAAATGCTTTATATAATTTGAATAAAGCGTAGATGGAATAAATGAATAATAAATTATTTTCTTATATTAAGTTAATCTAATCTTACGTGGAACCATACTGAGACTGCGCTAAAAATCGAATAGTAGCGTCCCACCACCTCAGTTCATCACAGCTCAGATGATATTTTCTCGGAGGAGAGAACTGTTCTCCATTAGAAAACAAAAATATATTAATCGACTCCCAACTGCTAGCATCATCTGGAACTTTTGGGTTATCCATTCAATTTGTATATGATAATATATGAAATAATTTACTTTAACATGAATAAAAGTATAAATTTCTCTTTGGGAATTTCATTAAATAAGGTGATTAATCTGTTTCATACGTCAAATAACTTGAAATTTTTATAACTTAATTACATGAGTGATGCTGTCATCTTAAAATTGTAATAAATACAGATATTTTTTACAAACTAGACATAGAATAAACATATGAAATGTATGTCATGTTTTATGGTACGTTCTCAAGATTTATAAATTTTACTTAAACAAAAATGATATCTGTATATATGTAATTATAATTACAAAAATTTTTCAATTTAACCCACTACGAATTCACTCCTGCTGTATTGACTTGTTTTGAGGTGAATGGTCGCCGCACCCTTAGGGTGGCAACACTGATATTAAAATATATTGCACAACCCTTGAAAGGTTTTGGGAAAAGTGGACTCGATACGTGGCTTAATGGCCAATTAGCGAAGTCAAATAAGTATAAATCACCTCTATGTGTCCTTTGTCCTTTTTATAAAGTTATATATTATATATTTATAAATAAATTAATATTTAATTTATTTATTTCGAAGTATTAATATTTCGGACTGGGTGTTGAGTTCGTTCAACGTTCAACGTTCATTTCGTTTTTAATAATGGTGGCCATTATTAAAAACGAAATGAAACAAAAGATATTGGTTGAGCAAAATTAAAAGGTCATATTGGTACATTATTTTAATAACTTGCAGATTATCTTATTCTTATTATTATTTATATCTACCGTATCTACTTATCTTAAGAAATAATCTAAATAAATTTGTATAAGAAAAAAGAGGCCGTGATTTCACTACATAGGCATAGGAAAGGACGGCTTAACCCAAAATATCTTACGAGGCAATCTCTTCAATCTGACGCTTCTGGCAATACTTGGACCTCATTTCTAAGCTCTTTCGGTTATTATAGTATTTTACTATAATCCCCATCGATTTATACTTGATAATTCTTTATAAATATTGAATCTCTTCATTGCAAGTAATTTGAGATGATCGTGGTGTAACTACAAAACGCAATGATTGTGGGTTCGATCCCCATTCGAAGAAATTTATTATTAAGATTGCTGAGTTCTGGAGGTATAGCGTATTGAGACAACTCGACACCGCGATTTGTCTCGGCACCAGAGCGAAGAAATTAAAATATTAATGTAAATAAATATTTCATTTCTTTGAGTGGGGATTGAAACCACAAACGGTTTATTTTACAGTCACACTTTGTGCCTGTGCCATGACTGGCGCCATAATACAATTACGCAATATGTTCAAAATATTATAATTACTGTAATTTTTTAAAGGTATTCAAATTATAATAAAATATATTTTTAATGTGATAATATCTTGCGGTATCATTGTGATAAAGTTTAACTGATAAGATCTAGCAAAGTAGCTATAATTCGAAAGTTAAACGCTCCTAAATCTTTTTAATGGTTAAGTAAAACTATTTTATGACGAAAATATTCTCGTTCGTCTTGTTCTAAAGAAAATAGAGTTTAATATGATGTCATGAAAATATTTTTCATTTGATAGCTTTTCAACTTTAAGTAGTAAGTTTTACGCTGTATCTCGCATACTGCAGAATTGGCAATGGTAACCTACTGTTAAGACACTCCGTTCCCTGCGTTCTGCCAAATTCTAAAGGCATTGCGTGCTGACTGGCGGAATTCAACGCCGCGCTTTGCCTTGACACCAGGGCAAAGAAATGAGAATATAAATTTAAATAATTATTTAACTTAAAGCCCTAAAAGTTTAAGGTTTTGTAGTCATTAAAAGAAAATGAAATATGTTATTCAAAAATTTCTAAATATCAATTTATTCAAGCAAGATCTACTGTTGCATCATAATAAGTATTAAATCGATTTTAATCGTGAAAGCTATATCGATGTATGACGTTTCTACGGTACGTGATGTTTGAGTAAACTTTCGAGACAAACAAACCGCAGTGTTTAAGTTGAAACGCTTAACACTTTAATAACTAACTATACATATGTATAACGTCTCCAAATACAACATCTTTTCATTTATTGTTAGTTTATTTATCTTACAGAATAACATAAAATTCGTAAAAACATATATTTATTAGTAACATTTTCAAAATTTAACTGATAGGTATAGATATAGGTTTATACGAAGTTTTAGGTGGTTTTGTAAAATAACAATTTATTTGTAATATGTTGATTAAATTCCAGACAGAAAATATAACTATCATAAATAAATAAAAATAAATAAATAAATTAGCTTCACGCTGCATCCCGCACACAGCAGGGTAAGCAGATGGAACCTAGTGTTACGACACTCCGTTCCCCACTTTCCGCCGAGTGGAGGCATTGCGTGTTGAGTGACGGAACTCAACGCCATTGGCCTTAACATCAGAGAATATAAATTTAAATAAATATTTTATCTCCTCGAGTGGGGATCGAACCCACAACCAGTCGATCTTGCAGTCACACTTTGTGCTCCTGCGCCACGACGCCTCCTCATTAGCATGAATAAACAAATTAAAAATAGAAATCGAATTCACAACCTCTACCCGACGCCACTTTTTAGCTTTATGTCCTAGTCCTACGACTCTACACGTCTTTAAATAATAAACCTTCACAAAGCGCCACAACAAAACAATAAAGTCGAACATTCCTCAGAAGATATAAATAAACTATACGATTGTTCATCACTTTAACGCATTAAGGAATGATACAAGATATTGTAAAGTATGGTTTCATTTAATTGTATAAGAGTCATAATTGAGTTAGTCGTAGCACTCTATGGTGTAAGATTAGACGATCTTTTTATGATAAATAATTTAGTTTTTTATTTATTTCATTATAAAAAAAAAAATTAAGCACGTTAAATAAAATAAAAAATACGTACTGTAAACGCCGGAGGCTGTGGATAGTGCTCTCTGGCGTTAAAGCAAAGAGCATGTTGAGTTCCGCCACTCAACACTTTATGCCTCTAGAACTAGGAGACAAATGCGGAACGGAGTGTCTTAACTCTAGGTTCCCTCTAGTATTCTGATGTATATCTGATGATGGATACGGGGTACAATGTGAATTTAAAAAATAAGTCGTCTGTATAATAAAAACTGTTATCGTCATAATATACGTACGTATCATACATATATCATACATTTTGAATTGTTAAAACCTTTTAAACGATGGCTTTGAGGAAAAAAAACATCAGATTTTTATGGAAAATTTCATGAACTACAAATTTGTTTAATTTCACGATAAAATTAAATGAAAAGGCTCATTTTTTGGATTTAATTTTCTTTCTCTTATACCGAAACGGAACGGAACGAAACTCTACATACTATTTACGTACATACTATGTACATACATGTTCATAAATTTATTGGTCGGATAGCAGACTTATACTACATATTGGCCTAATTTGGGATCAGATCAGTGTGAGAGTTCTCCAAAAAAATATTTATTTATTTATATTGTCCGCTAGGAATAGCGACAAGAATGTCGGCCGCGTTGCCCTTGTGAATTGCTACTTTTGGGCGCAAAAAAAAATATTGAAATTTCTTGTCACCCGTAGAGGTACTAAATATTACCTCTTCTATTCTTAAAATTAAAAAATTAAATTAAATTGAGCCGGCCGTGGCGCAGTGGCACGAAGTGTGACTGTAAAACCGACTGGTTGTGGGTTCGATCCCCACTCGAGGAGATGAAATATTTACTTAAATTTATATTTCCATTTCTTCGCTCTGGTGTCAAGGCAAAGCGCGGCGTTGAATTCTGCCACTCAACACGCAAGGCCTTCAAAATCGGCAGAAAGTGGGGAACGGAGTGTCTTAACACTAGGTTCCCTCTCCCTACCCTGCTGTGTGCGGGATATAGCGTGAAGCTCTTCTATTCTTAGTAGGTAAAATAACGCGGTTTGGTTTACTTTATAATTTAGATACATACAATATTATATAAGTTTAGCTTTAATAGAGAATATTTTATCAAATTATTACCTAAACCAGTAAAATCATTTACAACTGTTTATATATTCAAAAATGTAGAGCAAGAAAATTGTAATTTGGAACAATGAAAAATTATATATTTTCTATTATTTTCTATATAAAAGTGATATTATGTGCTTATACATAAGTTTATATTTATAAGTGAATTCATGTTTCACTACTCTACACTACATTGTGTACAGTCATCGATGAATGTGGTTTCAATGGTCTCACATCCATTTCAATGCTATTATAACCAAAACCGATATTAGATGTGAAATAATATCTATAAATAAAAATAATTATGCACTTTATAAGGCTGAATCTTATCTTAATTTTATTCCTTCTCTACTAATTGTGAGAAAACCGTAAAGAACCGTATATAAATAATAACAAAAAAATTGCTTTATTTTTTTTAAAGACATGTTACCTGTATTGAAAAACTGTGGTAGTTGTATGTGTATACATGGTGTGTAAATTGCGTGTATTAAGAATCAGAGAATAAAGATGACGCGTTAAATCACTGAACATCAGCTTAATGGAAGTGATACATTAAACATACTATGAAAATCTATATTTATTTCAAGGACTAAAGACAACCATAACAAGTTATAATTAAATGCTGTTCTTATTAAAATTAAAATTAACATTTTTATGTTATATGAATATGAAATTGTAATATGAATTAGCATGAGGACTCATCAGAAGGTCATATATGAAGAGGTTGACGACAGTGGACAAGGCAAAAGAGGTATGCAGAGACCGTACCTTCATGGCTCCCCGCTAGAGATGCAACGTGAAGCTAAGTATGAGTAGATTATAATTTTTTTTTATTAAACAAGTAGGTATGTAGGTGTTGGTACAGACTGAAAATACATTTGCCAAAGTCTTTAATCATGCCAGTCTTGGTGCAGGGGCACAAAGTGTGACATTTAAACCAACTGGTTGTTGGTTCGATCCCCACTCGAGGAGCGAGGAGATTTAGCAGAAAGTGGGGAATAGAGTATCTTAACATGAGGCTCCTTCTTCCTGCCCTTCTGTGTGCTGGATGCAGCGTGAAGCGATTTTTTAACCAAAAATACAAAAAGACACGTACCCACAAAAGTTCCTTTCCATATTCGTTAATATAGGTAAAATTTCAGATTTGCAAATTTCTTTTGCAAAAAAAACAAAAGAAACAGCTATAACATTTTTATTTCGCTCTTTCTTCTATGGATACAATGTATCACAGTGAAATGAGTAAAAAACTAGGGGAGCGTAAATAAATAGGCGCGTGCTATTCGTGGCGGTGCGGCGCGCGTGCGCACTGCGTCGTACATATCTGTGGAACAGATGCGATCCGTTCTGCTGTACAAACGAAAACTCATTGATAGGGTTATTATGATTGTTTTAATGTTTATAACATTTTGCTCTCGTCATTTTTATTATATTTCATCTTGTAAATAGGAACAGGTTGAATCTGTGTCAGTTGTGTAGAGTATGTATCCTTGAAAATATACCCAAGATTAGGTATGGCTTTGGTAAAATATATTATTATTTGTTAAATTCATGAAATAAAAATATTGATAAATGTAATTGATAAGAAAACGCTATCGGAAGTTTACGGCTCAGCGTGGGAACCGGCGATCGATTGATATTAAAAATATCGATACGTCTAGACCGAGAGTAGTAGTATAGTTGTAATTTTATCAGGTGCTAACCGAGTGAGCAAGGAGGACATGTGCCGCCTGCCGGGAGCGGGAGGGAGCGCGGGGCCGCGGCACGTCCTCCGTCCTCCCGTGCCCGCCTCGCGCCGCAGTGTACGCGAGGTGCCGCCGCCGGCTCTACGTCTGTCGCTAGTGCCTCTCTACGTACGCCCGCGCCGCTTGGAACGCGCCGCATACACTCTCGATACACCGACCGCCTTTGTTTACTCCCCACGCGCTGCCGCCAACAGCTGTTCTCGGTGTTCTATAGTGACCACTTTAGTGCAATTATTTTCAAAGTGTTAAATAATTACGGAATTAGTGTGGCCTGTCCTGTGTTTGTGTGTTTATAGTGTGTTCATGGGGTGCGTAGCGCAGCCCTGAAGTGCAGTAGAGCTGAGCTCCCTAGGCGACGTGAGTGGCCTGGCCATGGCGGCCACTGCCCGCCGGGAGATCGACACCGGCGAAGAGGATATCGCCGCTATTGCCAAACAAATTTCAGATCATGCGGAAGCGATATATCAGACTTGGAAAGCACGCGGCCTTGCGCCCACGGAGATTCTGTCATGCAGGCCTACGCCCGGGCTAAAGCTGGCCGAGAGTCTGCGGACTAAACCTAAGCCGGAACCCAAACCTGAAATAAAACAACGGCCAGACTTTCGCAGAGATCGTCCGGAGCTGCGAGAGCGACCAGAATTACGTGGCGAGCAAAGGCCAGAGCAAAGGCGAGACCTTCATACAAATCAGGAAACTGAAACTATTGAAGTAACCTTACCCCCGGATTTAGTACCAGAGCGTAACGGAACAGGTTCGGGAGCGAACGCCAGACGGGTTGATTCTGCTGCAATGCGGTTGGAAGTTGCTCGAGAGGAAGAAAGACTTCTTCGAGCCTTACGCACTGGTGGGGTTGTGGCCGAGCGTCCAGCAGAAAGACCAGATGTTGTTCCACCTATTTCTTTAGTAGACTATGCAAAAAGCCGATATCAGGACAGATTAGATACAGGGGCAAGAAAGCCAGCGGCAGGGGCTAGTGGGGAGAGAAGAGCATCGTTTGGCTCACATGTGACTGAAGCTAGATCCAAGTTTGAGGCGCGTGCTCGTCGCGCGTCGAGTGCAGGTGCCGGTGACTCCGCATCATCGATGGCCGCTGCACCTGTACGACCTTTCCTGACGCGTGGCTCCGTTGCCGAGCGCGTACTCATGTTTGAAAGATGCCCCAGTGAAGCAACACTAGAATTGGCCAAAAGGAAGTCTCCAGCAGCCACCACGTGGCGAGGACCTCACGACGTGATAATAAGAGCACAGGTAATTATATTAAATTAATTTAATGAATCTCTTAATGTAAAATTTTAGATGAACGCCATGCGCGTATGTCTCACTATAAATATTTATACATCGCTGTTTGTTATGCCGTCATACTGCCGGACACAGTGGAAAATTAAAATAGTTACATGAGTACTGAGTTATAAGCGTGCATTAATACGACAAACCCGGTTAAAAGTCAATATATCTTTGTTGTGTATTTAAGCATCGATTATATTGGAATATTTTTTTTTATTAATTATTTATATTGGATTATAATATACTTATGGATGTGTTTACCAACCATTCGGAGAGCTGAATTTCTCGAAAAATCGGCGGAAAGTTGGGAGTGGAGTGTCTTACCACTAGGTTCCAGAGGGATACAGCGTGAATATAATTTATCAACATACTAGTTGGGATAAATACTGAATTATTTATATTTCGTTTATGTGTTTAAAATTATCAGTAATTTAAATTTAATTTTAAATGCGTGTATATTTTATACGTGAGAAATAATTTTATTTAAATTTACAAGATTGAGTCAACTTTTTGTTAATGAGGTCGTCAGGATTAGAGGTCATCCACTCAAGCTAGCATTCTTGTGTAAATAATGTACATATATACTTTATTACGCTTTGTGTCATCGTACAAATCATCTTTACGAATATAGTTTGTATATAATATACAACATATATAGTTATATATGTATATATATATATATATATATATATATATATATACATATATAACTATATATGTTGTATATTATATACAAACTATATTCGTAAAGATGATTTGTATATATATATATATATATATGTATGTATATATATATATATATATATATATATATATATATATATATATATATATATATATACGTAAAAACAATGTTTCAACAGAATGCTCTTACTTTGTAGAAAAATAGATAAGTGATAATTAACAATTAAACAAATTAATAAGTGATAAGATCAGGTCTTTTAATACAAAAAAAGCGAAAATCCTAAAATACATGAGAAAAACAAAACTAGGAAAAGAAATTGAAATAGAACGACTACATGACTTTTTGCGTAAATAAATTTACGCAAATGATATTTTTGAACCTCTAAGAGATTTAAGTAACAAAGTAACAAAAGTTGTAACGAAATTTTTGCGAAATAATGATCAAGGTTTGAAAATTAAGGTTAAAAACTTGAAATTACCGAAGTCTATGTATATTGTGTGTATATGTGAGTTAGCGTGATTGAATCTTAAAAATAAAAAAAACGCTTTCTTCATACATATGTAATAAGCATTTTATATTTTAACTAACGATTTAATCGCGGCTTGGTCCGCTTAAATCTATTGTTTAATATGAAATAAATGTAAAAAAATGTATAATTTGGCTATAATAATAGGCAAATTATATGATACAAGAAAATATAGCTACAATTTATATCACAAGCTTGAGGTTGTATAAAAAAATTGCATGATTTGGCTATGAGAATTCTACAAATCCTACAAATATTTTAAAGTTAGTGGGAGTGGATGTTCGTTGCATTAATACGTAAAAGTTACTATACGGATTTAAATGAAACTTTACAGTAATATACCTTAAGCATTAGAATAGCACAGGCAATATTTTGTATAAAAAACAAACATACTCACTAACTTTTATATTTATAACATTTGTAGAATTTGTAGGATACGATATTTATCCTAATAATTTCATATAAAAACTTATAAGAAAGCAACCATTTCAAAAACAAGACTTTTCGAATTATTTCCCTAATATCCATAAAGCCTACATACTGAATTTGTTACATTTAAAGTTAACAAAAAAAAATCCGCTTCACGCGGTATCCCGCACACAGCAGGCTAGGCAGAGAGAATCTAGTGTTAAGACACTCCGTTCCCCACTTTCTAGCGAATTCTAGAAGCATTGCGTGTTGAGTGGCAGAACTCAACGCCGCGCTTAGCCTCGACACCAGAGCGAAGAAATGGAAATATAAATTTAAGTAGATATTTCATCTCCTCGAGTGGGGATCGAACCCACAACCAGTCGGTTTTACAGTCACACTTCGTGCCACTGCGCTACGACTGGCTTCAATTAATTGAAAGTTAACGATTGTTTCAATTTCCTCGTAGGTTTGCGTGTGTCTAAAGACATCAACTGTACACGCTGATGATGATGTGGAGCTAATTACTTAACATTTTTATGTAAGAATTGACACAAACGCGATAATCTCTAATTGGAACAGTTCTGGTGCCAACTGACATGTAACGACTATTGAACAATTCAATTTTGTTATATAACTACTAAATTAATGTGAATGTTTTGTGTTTTTTATATTTTAGTGTTTTATTTAGAAATACGAAATGACCTAACTATTTACATATCAAAAATCAGTGCTTTTAGCTTGCATTCTGTATTCCGTACACAGAAGGGTAAGCGGAGAGAATCCGGAAACCTAGTGTTAAGCCACCGTTGATACCGTTGAACACATAAAATTTCAATTGAATTTTGGACGCACTCTTGTGCCCCTGTTCCATGAGGTCCACGATTGGCCTCAATAAAACATAAGTCTTATAAATTATGGTTATCCGCAAACCTCTGTGCAACGATGCGTCAACAGCCAACACCATGGCTTACGAGTACGACCATATAAAAACAACTTAATTGAATACGGTCAACAATTATTCACATTACTATTCCTCGAAATCCTTAAGCGCGCCACAAATAGCACACTGTATCATTACAGTTCGCGAAAATTTTATTCAATTCAAATATAGAGGCCAGTCGTGGCGCAGGGGCACAGGCGTGTGACTGTAAATTTGGCAGTGTGAGTTCGATTTCCATTCGAGAAAATGAAATATTTCATAATTTCATTTCCTCGTTCTGGTGACGAGGGAAAGCGCGACTTTGAGTTCCGCTACTCAACACACAATACCTCTAGAATTTGGAGGTAAGTAGGAAGCACAGTGTCTTAATACTACGCTCCATCTGTCTACTCTGCTACACGCGGGGTACGGCATGAAGCTTGAAAAAAAATATTAGTCACATTTTTTTCTGCAGCAACAGAGATTTAGGGAAACACATTCGAATAAAGGCTTATTTGTTATTTCAATCATCGACAGGAACCTTTTATTTGCCATGTACTTCCATGTAGGGGCCATTGTCACACATTTTCGTGTATAACAGTATGTTAACGTGCTTAGAATTACAAAAGGCACGAGCAGGATGCGATTTGGAGTATTCACGTCACGAATTGAATCGCACTGTAATATTGCATATATACTACACTTTCTCAGTTTTAAAAATCGGATTTAATACAATATTTTAGCTTTTAATTTTAGATTGTTTATTTAAATTTATATTACCATTTCTTCGCGACTTCCGCAAAACCTCCAGAATCCGGCGGAAAGTGGGTAACGGAGAGTTTCAACACTAGGTTCCTTCTGCCTACTATGCTGTGTGCGGAATATATGCATGAAGCTAAATAAATTTTAGGTTAGATTTTTGGTAAAGAAAAAAAGAGATTATTCACCTCAGCGGACGTGTCTTTTACTACTGTACAGAAAAAAATAGTATTCCAAAATTAAACTTGAAACGACGGGAATGGCTTGGCTGACGCCCAGCGGCGCCGATTAGATGCGACTTGCGAGTGACAAGCCACTGTATACGAAGTCTCTCGCTTTTAGTTTTATTATGTACGTTGTTTTCTTTATATAAAATATTCTATAGAAATTTCTATTTCTTGTATATAATAAGGCATAATTGATTTGTTTACTACATAGTTTTTGAACCTACATTTTTACTAGTTAGTACTGTGTGTAGGCAGAATGTAAAATATGGCTCAATCCGCTGCTGCAATGCGGCTCGAAACGTAAATACGAAGTTTCATCTCGAAATTTCATTTTGCTTTATTCTATATTGACTCCATTTAAAAAGTTATTTAATAATCCATTTTGCTTGATGAAGATTGCCTTCATAAATATTTTAATTATGCATTTATATCGCAAAGTAAAGATGAGGAGAAGATGGGCAAGTCGTAGCGCCATTCCCATTCGAAGTAACGGAACATTTAATTTTTTCATTCTGTCGCTCTGGTGTCGAGGCAAACCGCGGTGTTGAGTTCCACCAACACGAAATGCTTCCAGAATACGGCGGATAATGGGGAAAGGACTGTTTGACAATAGGTGTCCTCTGCTTACCCTGCAGTGTGACTCTAAAAAATCACAAAGATTGGCAATAACGTGTATTTATATGACGCGTAAGAGAGAGAGAGAGAGAGAGATTAAAGGTAAATGTTACGTCAGTATTTATCACAATGCATGTACTTGTACACACATCGACCTAGTGAACAAAGGAAGCTAACGCGGTCACTAGGAAACGTTCGCAAATCGGGCGGAAGCGACGAACAAATGACTCGAACGAAAGCAGTGCTTCATGCAACAGTAATCGTAATCTTGGCACACGCGAGACATAATTGAAACATAACCGTTTAGTATTGGAAATTCGATTATATGTATATATATGTATACACCTTGTGTTCTATAATATAGTAACTCTTACAGAATTAATGTTTTTATTTTTATCTATAAATTTTTCATCGTAAATGTGTAAATTTTCTTTTTTTCTTCTGCTACTTTCAGCCGATTTTCGAGGCATTGATGTTCTGGAAGCTCGGCGTTGAATCCCGCTACTTAGGCACACAACGAACACTCGATCGAAGAAATGAATATAAAATATTTTTTGTCGAGTGGTAATCGAATCCACAACCTGTCGCGTTGACAGTCCCACCATTGTGCCACGACTGGCCTCTCGATTCAGATTAAATTTATTCTAAACCATCCTAGATTATACAAAAAAGAAAAGTTTTCTAAGATTGCGCTATGTTATGTTATTCACCGAATGTAAATGGGACGCGCGGATAAGGAGGTCAAGAATTTGTTAGGTGAAATGAGTACAGCGAGTGCAGCTAATATATTAAACATCTCGTTATTACTTCAATGAAGTGCATACATTTCTTGAAAGCGCTTTAATTTCTTAAGGGAAAACTGAAACTTATAAAACATTTATATTTTAACAATTTTAAGAATTGAGATAAATTATAAAATTTAAAAATGTAAGACAAAGTTAAGTTTATAGGTTGCTCATCTGGATTTTATAATAAGATCTTTCGTTTTCGTGATTATTACACGCTTTAAATGAAGCTATTTAATATTATTAACTATTTAGAGGCCAGTCTTCACGCAGGGGCACAAAGTTTGCCTGTAAACGCGACTGGTAGTGGGTTCAATCTCCACTCGGTAAAATTAAGTATTTATTTAACTTTATATTTTCAATTCTTCACTTAGCAAAAGAAATAAAAGCGCGGCGTTGAGTTCCACTCAACACGCAATGCCTCTACAATTCGGCAGAATATGGGGACAGGAGTGTCTTAACAACTAACTAGGTTTCCTCCGCCTACTCTGCTGTGTGCGGGATACCGCGTGAAGCTTGAAAAAATTGTATTGTATATTTTAGGAATCCCGGCATTTTGAAAACTTTGCAGTAGTCTATGGTCACGGGTTTATCGGCGTTAAAGAGATTACTTTTAAAATTGGGAGTAGAAAAAAAAAGATAATTATAATAATAAAAAAACAATCGAAATCATAAGATAATTATTATTTTATTTTTAGAACTCAACAATAATTACATAATATTTTCTCTTAGACGGTTGCAAAATGCAGACCTCAATATCTCATAATAGCCCAATATCCCAGCGCCACCAGGCCTATGTCATTTTAGCGAAGCTGAAATATTGAGGACTATTAGTTTACTATGTAGTTAAGACAGTATGCTTACTCACTAGGTTGAAAGTAGGGCCCTTTCTGAGATTGTGCCATATAAAGGTATAATATATCTCTGTCTGGGAGGGTGTTGTGTGGGTGCTTATGGGTGGTCTTGAAATAGTCCGTAAATAATATATGTAAAATTAAATCTTAGGTTAGCGCTACTTCTGAAAGGGTCCCACTTTCAAGTTAGAAAGTACGCATACTGTCTTAACTTCATATTAGACTATTAATCCTCAAAATGTCAGCTTTGCTAAAATGACGTAGGTCTGGGGGCCCTAAGATCTCAGTCTATAACGTATTCAAATTGATGTGTCATGCAAATTCGAAACTGAACCCAACGCCAAATAAGCGATGTAGAGTCAAACGAATCATTAGGCGTCGCTTGGGAGACTACGGTAAGACGCTATAATGGTTGCCTTATACGTATGTTAATACTTAATTGATATAAGATAGAATCTTAGCTTAGTATCTCAAGCGCTATTTTGTTTTTGATTGTACTTTTATTTTATTATACCTACAATTCAAGACAAATAAATTACAAGAATTGCGTATTTTTTTATCTAAATAGAGTGTATTTGAGTATTTTATGTAGACCATTTATTATGTGTTTTAGACCGAAAACATTAACAACAATATGAGGCTGTCGTGGTGCAGTGGGAGATACACTTTGGTTGCAGGTTCTTCACTTGGGGGAATGGATTTTTTTTACTTGGGCGGAAAGCGGAGAACTGAGCGTCACTATGTTCTTTCTGATTACCCTGCTATGCGACATAAAGCGTGAAGCTAAAGCTAAAAAAATTATAATATTGTTTATAGCTTCACGCTGTAACCTCGCTGTAACGCTCACATAGCAGGGTAGACAGAGGGCACCGGGGGACCTAGTGTCAAGACACTTTTTTTTCTATTAAGAGTCTCCATACATTTGGCTTCCTGTACTTTATGTTCACCTACAATCCATAAATTGTTAACCTTGGGAACCTGGCTGTGGGCGTATTCGATTCATCTTCAAGTTTGCTCTATTTCAAATAGAAGATAATTTGACATTAAGACTTCAATAGCTTTTAAGAACTAAAGTTGATTTTCTAGTTAGTTTGTTTTCTAAGACACAAGGTCAATATGTAGATGGCATGTTCCACGCGATACTAACACAAGGCTTTACTGATGCGATAAGAATACCCTTATACTATGACGTAAGTTAGTATTTATTTGTAAATAAGCGTTTTTTGTGTAACTACAGTTCTAGAAAAAATGAAGCGTAAGCAGTTATTTAGAAAAATACATTAGATTGAGATCGTGGCACAAAGGCCCAAATTGTGACTGTAAAACCGACTGGTTGTGGGTTCGATCGCCACTAGAGGAGATGAAATATCTACTTAAATTTATATTTCCATTTCTTCGCTCTGGTATTGAGGCAAAGTGCGGCGTTGAGTTCTGCCACTCGAAACCACTGAAAGTGGGGAACGGAGTGTCTTAACACAAGATTCCGTCTGCCTACCCTGCTGTGTGCAGAATGCAGCGTGAAGTTCATTTAAATACATATATGTATTTTATATAAGACTAGCAACCCGCTCTAGCTTTGCACGGGTGCTATATGAACTTACGTAATCAAAGCGTAACATAAGGTTATTTTTTATTGCACTGGTCTGATGACGGAGCTCAAAGGTAGGAGACGTAGCCCTGGGATGCCTATTAATTAAACCATAGAGCCTGGTTTAATTTCTCCTGCAGACTAGGACCTGCCGGAGGAACTGGAAAGTCTGATAGAACCTTTATATCTATTTGAAAATAATTTTAAGACGAAACTTTTGCTTATTAGATTCGTTAAATTTCTATTTTCAATCCTATTTTTTGACAAAGCGTCCTTTAGTTTTTTAACATAGAATATTAATTCTTCTTTAAAATATAATAATAAAAAAAATTTAAACAATATATTAATAACTAAACTAAACCGAATAAAATTGTGTGAGTAATAAGAATGAGCTCAACGAAGTGACATACAGTTAGTTAATTATTTAATAGAAGTTGCGTCATATTTATTATCAAAATTCGCGTAACGTTCGTGATAACTTAAGTGTATTAAGTTTCTTATTCTATTTGGTATTCCCAGATATAGATCTTCTAGATGATATCTATATTGTCACACGTATAAAATGAGGGCAAGGTTACAAAATGACAGATAACTCGAATTTGATTATATTTTTTCTTATGCTTAAAAAATACTTATAGCAATATTTTTCCGTCTATAAGCGACGGTATGTGCTTGTGGGTTCCATTTCACCACACTGGAAAATAAAGTACGGTGTTGAATTTCGCCAATGTCGAACACACTATGTAGCAAATTCAATTGGAATATGAAGAACAGAGTGTTTTTACACTAGGTTCTCTCTGAATGCTCTGTGATATTTAACATTTTTCAAAGACTAAAGATAACCAAGCATATTGAAGAGCAATTATAAATAAGCCAACCAATTACTTTTACAAATGTGTTTATACATATTCTTACATAAGAATTTTCGGTCAATTAAAATAATTACATTATATTCGATAATTTATCTATATGTTTTTGTAAATTACAAAAGTACATTTTAAGTTGGATACGTTCATATGATCTATTAGTACATACATCTATAGTATGTATGTATGTATGTATATATGTATGTATATATATATATATATATATATATATATATATATATATATATATATATATATATATATATATATATATATACACTTTTACAAATGTGTTTATACATATTCTTACATAAGAATTTTCGGCCAATTAAAATAATTACATTACATTCGATAATTTATCTATATGTATTTGTAAATTACAAAAGTACATTTTAAGTTCGATACGTTCATATGATCTATTAGTACATACATCTATAGTATGTATGTATGTATGTATGTATGTATATATATATATATTCTAAAAGAAAATAGCCCGGAGCTTACTCGAAAGTACTTTCACTTTCTCACAGATAAGCATGTTGTAACTCAATTTGTGCCGTGTCACGCTATGATGTGAGATTTTTTACACACTTCAAGGTAATAAGTGATTTGGAACATGTTTCTTCAAATGAAGCTTTTCTAAGTTCATCGTACATAATATAATATTTTATATTTATTTTCTTGCAATTTTGTTGAATTTCTTAATTTTGAAACGCAAATATAAATAACTATATGTATATATAATAAATTACGCAAAAATAAGATTTGTAATGTATGAACATGTTTCTTTTTTTATAAAATTTATTAGGATTTATAAAATTTTATAGATACTTTCATTTACTTACGTAAAATAATAATTATAATATTTATACTTATACAATCAGAAATTTAATATTATAACAAAATATATTTAATATAACATTCATAAAATAATTCACTACAACGTTAAGTAACAAATCTTGTATTAGCATTTAGTTAGAAAATCCTTAGAAGCTCAGCCTGTCAATAAGACAGGCAATACGTGAATATTGAATTAATCGGTAAGATTAAAATTTACATTGTAGGCGAATTGTTGCTTATAAATTTGATTTTAAATAAGAAAAAAATTAACTTCCCGCTGCATCATACAGCAGAGTAGACAGAGGGAACCTAAAGACGCTCTTAAGACGCTCCGTTCCCCACTTGCCGTTGAATTTTTTAAGTCATTGCGCCGAACTTAACGCCGGGATTTTACCTCGGTGCCAGAGCGAAGAAATTAAAATATTAATGTATAATAATTCATTTCCTCGAGTGAGGATCGAGGAAATGAATGAAGCTCACAATCATCGCGTTATATTCATACTCTTGTGCCCCTATGCCACGACGGCTTCAATCAAGTTTTTAAATAAGATTAATAATATTTTTTTTTCTAAAACTTGGCGTTACCTATATTATAAAAAATCATCTTGACATTAGCAGAGAGATGTAGTGTACAGATTTTTGTTATACTATCACTTTTATATATGTAGATTAAAAATAAAGATAATAAGTTCTTCGATTTTCACTATTATTACACATTTTAAATGAAACTATTTTAACCGGATTAATCGTGTATATTTTGTAATTTTATATATAGGTGCCCTCTGGTATGGTAGGTGGACTTTAAAGATTTTATGGGTCAGAAGACCAACAAGCCACCCACAGTAGAGAGACAGCCAGCACTTCTACCATATGTGAAGGGAGACCCCCTCTGACTCATAAAATCTTTCAAGTCTCAAACCCACCATACCAGATGGCAAGATACAGTTAGCTCATTCTGCAAGAATCCAGGGCAGTACGCGAGAAAATTAAGAAATCGTTGGCGGTAGTTTGATATAGTAATTATGTCAACTGACAGACGAATGTCACCTAAGTCTACCCGTGACCACGGACTACTGTAAAGTGTTCGAAACGTCGGGTTTCCAAAAATGTATAAAAATACAAAAAATACGCGATTAATTCGGTTAAAACAGTTTCATTTAAAAATAAAGATGTTTAGTTTACAATAAAAAAATACATAATATGAAAATCGAAACAAAATCGAGCATGCCTTAAAAATTAATATATCTTTACTAGTACTAGAAAACTCTTTAATCATAATGATTACAGTTTTCACTGAACCCAACCGTCCATTTTGTATTTTACAAGTGTTATCAGATACCTATCAATTATTTCTACGTAAATTCACATAATGTTGTTTACCTTTTTGAAACATTATAATTTTATTTATTTCTAAGTTAAGCAAGGAAAATCAGTAAATAATTTTATTACACGTTTGCCAAATATGGTCATTAAATTTGAAATATTGGTTTTTACAATGACAAGCATAGTTTACCAAATATACAAACTCAGCTTCACGCTGTATCCCGCACACAGCAGGGTAAGCGAGCGAACCTAGTGTTAAGACACTCCGTTGAGATTCACCAGAGGAAACAAATGAAAATATAAATAAATGAAAAATAAATTAAATAAATATTTCATTTTCTCGAGTGGGGATCGAACCGACAACCACAGTAAGTTTACAGTCACTCTTTGTGCCACATAATCATATAAACTCAGAAAAATATTGATTGACATCTTAAAAAATATTATCAGTTAAAGAAAAATAAGTGATATTGTTTTCCGATACTATAATGTGCGAAATGGGAAACCGTTTGTCGGTAAACGCGATGGTTTTGGATTCGATTGCTACTCAGTGTAATGATTATTTTAAATAATGTGTTTTTTTCACCGTTCTAGTAAGTTAAATTTTCCCGCGTTAAAACGTAGCGTTGAGTTCCGCCGCTCAATGTTTCAAAATTGGGAGGAACTAGGCGGTATTAAATTGATGCTATGCTTATCCTGCTATTTGCGATAAGCGCTGCAGTTGAATATCGATTATATTATCTGAATTGTCCATATTCAGAAGTGGGTGTGTTGTACAAATGTTTATTTTTAGCTTAGATATAGTATTTTTGTTTTATTATTTTATAATAACAAACGACCTATTTGTTATTATATTAATAACAAAAAAATATACTAACTATTAATAGTTTATTCTTTATTTTTATAAATTATAACAATTTCACCTGACCAACGTTCCGAGAACATTTATCACTGAGCCGTGCGTCATATTGTTATCATTATCGGTTTAGTTCTACGCACTCAATGAGAAATACAATAAACGGCTTGTCATCTCTCTTAAAACATTTTAAACGTATATTATTAACGTTATTTATATTTAGATTTTTTGTCATTTCTCATCGTGTTTTTTTAATATTATTATACGCTTTGATCGTACTAAAGCTAAAGTTAAAAAAATTACAACTGACATTTGATAAAATTGCTGTGAAAAATTATAGATAAAAGGTTTTTTACGTTTCAAATAATTTCTTTTGTTTTAGTAAAATAGTATAGATTCCAGATTTTAATACTGCTAGTATTTCTCATAATCCTGATTTGATAGACTTCGATTTTTCACAACTCTTCCTAACTTCCTACAGAGATATTTCTAGGAGGCGTAAAGCTGATGTAACTTTGATGATTATATCACGTGAATAGAGCAAGCACACACAGTAACGCTTAATTTCTTATTAAACTAAAAGTGCACACTTTTAACTTCAATTCAATTTTTTAAATTATATTAAAATTAAATTAAATCAGCTTCACGCTGTATCCCGCACACATCGGGGTAGGCAGAGGGAATCTAGTGTTCTCCACGTTCCGCCGAGTTCTGGAAGCTTGTGTGTTGAGTGGCGGATCTCAACGCCGTGCTTTTCCTCGACACCAGAGCGAAGAAACGAAAATATAAATGTAAATAAATATTTTATTTCCTCGACTGGGGATCGAACTCACAACCAGTCGATTTTACAGCCACAGTTGTGCCCCTGCGCTACGGCTGGCCTCATATTATATTATAATATTTAAATAGCTAGCATCTTAGACGTACCAATAAGGTAAAAAATGAGCAAAAAGAAACTCGACATCGTTATTCTCACCATTTTTTTCTAAACCACCTGTATGTAAACGAGATTCTGATCGAGATACAAACGATAATCTAATTCTTACAAAAAACTCGTGTCGCAGGCAATTTGTGCATATCTCACGCGATCTACATTTACAGAACAATGTATACTTAGGTGAGACAAAGAACAATAAAACCTTAGACACCCATTACACACCTGCACCTACACCTACACCTGAACCTCCACCTCCATTCCTCATTCGTACGTTCATTCACTCGTCTCAAACACATTCTTTAAGTGTGTGAACGTGCGATCTCGGTCATTTACCAAAACAATAGAATGGTCGAATTTTACTGAGTTCCAAGTTCTGTGTGCATTATACTATCTCTGGCCACGTATTTTCTCTAAGAAGATTTTTTTCTTCATTTTTGTTTACAGCAACCTATATGTGATACTTTGATTTTTTCATTGACCTGTGTGATATTTTGATTTTTTCCTTTTGAAAAGTGATTTCTTATATATAATTTTAGTAAAAAAAACTGATGACATGTCATGTAGGTATTGGATATCTTATATGTAAATAATAAGAAAGTCTGAATCTGTAAACTATTGATTAGAAAATGGTTTGAAGCGTGGTGGTAAAATATTTGACGTTCAGAGAATTAAGCTTATAACTAATTCAATGAATAAAATTATTCGACTTTAACTTTACATATGAGGCCAGTCGTGGCGCAAGGGTACAAGGTGTGACTGTAAAATCGACTAGTTGTGGGTTCGATTCCCACTCGAGGAAATGAAACAATTATTCAGTATTCAGTGAAAAGTAGGGAACGAAGTGTCTTAACACTAGGTTCCCTCTGTCTGCCCTGCTGTGTGTGGGATACAGAGTGAAGTTGATTTGATTTTTTGAACATTATATTTAACCTATACATTTATATAAAACAAAAACACACAATTGTGACAATACATGGTGTATAACTTTCGATAATATATTTAGTACCTCGTTTACCATATTTAAGCCTCGTTAAGTCGCTGACCGTAAGCCACATTACACGAACAAGGACTTTAATGTAAGTCTCAGGGCTACTTCACTGATGTAGTTTTATAGCATTGTTTTCACGATTTCGTGACACAGTTGTGACTTGTGTGATTGTAAATGGTACGTCATTTTGATTGATTTATAAATACGTAGATTATATAATTTGTAGAATTTTAATATTAAGTCATTTTAATACTTAGAGGCCAGTCGTGGCGCAGGGGCACAGAGTGTGAATGTAAAATCGACTGGTTGTGAGTTCGATACCCACTCGAGGAGATCAAATATTTACATACATTTATATTTTAATTTTTTCACTCAAGTGTCAAAGCAAAACGCGGCGTTAAGTTCCGCCATTAAACACGCAATGCCTCCAGAACTTGGCGGAAAGTGGGGAACGGGGTGTCTTAAAATTAGGTCCCCTCTTCCTACCCTGCTATGTGATTTAATTGTCGGATTTAATTGTTTTTTTTTTAATATACTATATATAATCTAATTACATACTATTTATAAATGTCTATGGTAGGCTGAGAAGAGTTAAAGAGTTGAAGATCAAACTCAGTGGCGTGCCAATAAATAATCCTAAGCCAAAGCTAGCTGTGCAAACATAGCACCATCCATGTTAGTGATTTTAAATAAATACTAAAATAAATAATATATTTAGGAGGGGAATAAATAATAAAAGAATATATATTTATGTTGTTTAAATTATATAATTTATTAATTACTAGCAATCCGCTAGCGTCTTCACCCGTGAAATCACGAAACCATTCGTGTTTTAATATACAAATGTAGGTACTAGAGACTAGAGCGCTTCGCTCTATTAAATTTATTTTTATATTTGATCAAAGGATTATGCTTGTTTTTTAAGAATATTTTTTAATAAAAAACATGTTATGTCTTTTCTAATACTCCTTAAAATTTGTGTACAAAATTTCATGTAAATCTGTTAAGTTGTTTTGGCGTAAAATCGTAACAAACAAACCCACATTTGTAATATTAGTATGATTATAAAAGAAAATATTTGCACATTTCAGTTTTGCCTCAGAAATGCTTCTTTCACGAATGGTACTTCAGCGTCCAAGAGATCATTAACGACCGTGAAGCAATTTATTTACGTTTAACTTACATGTTGCATATGTTATATTTTATTTTCATAAAAAGTGAAGGCCCGTAGTGGCGCAGAGGCACAAAGTGTGACGTAAAGACGTTTGTTGTGGGTTTGATTCCCACTCGAGGAAATTAAATATATATTTACATTTCTTCGATCTCGTGTCGACACAAGGCGTGCCACTCAATACGCAATACCTCCAGAATTCGGAGGAATTTAGGGAACGGAGTCTCTTAATACTAGGTTTCCTCTGCCTTTTCTGCTGTGTGCGAGATATAGATAAAAAAGCCTTAAAATATTTCACTATAGTAGCTAAAGTTGCCTAAACAATTGTGATTACGAATTAGTTATTGAGAGGAAAAAAAATTATATCCATAATTTTGTTGTTTCTAATTATTATAATGGATGTAATTCAATCATGTATTTTTTTATTGTACAAGAGTATATTGTGTTAATTTAGAAGCCGGAAGAGCGCGAGTTGGGCTCGCCCACCAAGAGTTCCGTACAAAAATTGAAGAATTCGAGTTTTACCTGAAATTGAAGCTAAGTTTAGCCAGAGCCCTTTCGTCTGATACCTCAGTTGAACTAGCGGCTTTAATACCAAATTTTGCCCCTCCAAGTCAATTTTTTCTTAAGATTTACCCACAATTTTTTTTCTGAACTAGTATTACTCGTAGATGCTAGCTGCCAAAGTTCATAGTTCTAGGTCAAAAAAAAAAATTAATTCCCTTTTATAGTGCCGAGATACGCGTTTTGCGATGTAAACGATCATATATTTTTGAAATCTAAGTATATGGGTGGACTTTCAGACTTGAAAGACAGACAGACATAAGGAACAACAAAGTGATCTTACGGGTTGTTTTTATCCTCAAAAGGTACGGAATCCTAAAATTGATCTAAACTGAGGCCAGTCGCGTGGCACAGGGATACAATCGTGCGACTATACACTTGACAGGTTCAAGGATTCGATTCTCACTCGACAAAGTTAAATATGTATTTAATATTTTCGTTTCCTCGCACTGGTAACGAGACAAAGCGCGTCTTTGAGTTCTGCCACTCAACACGCAATACTTCCACAAATCGATGGAAAGTGGGTAAACGAAGCTTCTTAATGAAAACGGTGTTTCATAACGATATTTCCAGATTCCTTCCAATATACGCGGTAAAGCTAAGAAAATGATTAAAAATAAAAATAAAATCTTACATAGACACTTTTAAACGAAACGAACTTTTATACTATGCATAATTAAGGCTCCTATTGCAAATTAATTAAATATTAACGCGCAACATAATAATATTACTTCCAATTGAATTAAGAATACACGCTTTAAGGCGTACAAAGTTCAAATAAAGGTTACCTTTTCGTAATTGACTTCTGAATCTTAGATAAAAGTAATAAATGAGATATGCACACACGTAACAGGGTAAAAAGTGGGAACCTGGGAATCCAGTGTTAAGACATTCGGTTTTATTATTGGACACTTTCGTTTCGCATTTTCCGTCGAATTCAACCTTGCCTTGATACCAGAGCAAGGAAATGTAAATATTAATAATTAATAGTTCATTCTCCCGACTGGGCATCGAACCCACAATCGTCGGTCTCACTAATCACACGAATTATTAACGAAATCTACGTACAAAAAACGCAGGAAAATGTACAACGCATGAATGAGCGTGCGCCAGCGTGGGCTTTATGGTTAATTGACCGACCATCTGACACTCAACCACTTTACCGTATCGCGTTGCCGTATCGGAATACGTTTTCATTTTAAGAACAGGTATTTCTGCTTAAGTTATGTGATTGCGTGTGTATTTCATTTATAAATTGTAAGTAGATATTTGAGACCGTCATAGCGTAGTGGCGCAGGCTTGTGACTATGATGCGACGGCCATGGGGTCGATTCCCGTTTTGGAGAATGAATTATTTAATATTTTCATTGCTATCGGTCGGGTAAAAAGACTGAATGCGCTGTTGATCTCTACCACTCAACACGTAATGCTTCGAGATTTCTGCGGAAAGCAGAGAACGGTGTGTCTTAACACTAATTTTCCTTTGCCTACTCTGATGTATATATATAGGATACATAAAGAAAGAAAGAGAAAATAGATGTAAATATAAAGATATCGTATGATATTACCAACATGCTTATTTTAACTCGTTTCCTCTGTGGATTACAATTTTTTTTAAATTTTAAATCGATTAAACAAATATCGATTTTTTACTTTTAGATAATTCTATCGAGAAGCGATGACGCTTAAATACATATCATATTCATGAAACGATCCTCCGACGCTGATTGGTGAATGTAATAAATTTTGTAGGGAGACTAGATTGATATGACGCTACCCTTTTCTGTGAAATTTAAGCCCATATTTAATCAAATACTATATAGTAAGTTCCATACATTATACATATATATATTTTCAATTCACACTTAGCATATTTTTTCTTCATTATTTTATTTAAAAAAATCCTTAATTATTCTTAATTTAATTTATACTGGTTTGTTGCAAAAAGAGATTCTTACTTAAATTTCGAGATTTGTCTTATGCTTTAGAACTACAAGAACAAACTTACTAATGCATCCGAATCACACATACACTGAAACTTATATAAAAAAAAGAACAGCTTCACGCTGTAATCCGCAGACATCAGGGTAGGCAAAGGCAACTTTTGTAATTTTTTTTTATAATATGGCTATAATATAAAAAAAGGTCAAACGGGCGAAGCCGCACTAGTATATCCTTTTTGGTTCTACGACGGCCTTTACAAAGTGCAACTAATAAAACATATCAATTATTATATCATAATTAGAGTATCGCTAAATCGAATAATCTTATCAATTATAATCGAGGCGCGTCAACACACCGCCCACATAAACACAACACTATCACTGTTTCGTGTTGCACTGTTATCTGTACTGTGAGGCACCTGACTATTTATTGCTAAACTGTCTGCGTGTTCTAGAATGCGGGCGTTTAGCTACGGAAATGAATGTAGTATATATAACATTGTAAAATTTTAACTGTAAGGCCATTTTAGAAATAGATTTTTAACTCTTTCTCAATATATTTAACGTGTACTTTTACCAATTGAGTTGCTGGAAGTTTCCTTCCTAGTAGATTCACTAGTGAGACTACTGGAAAGACTATAGGGAATATCCGGATTTATAATACGTACAATTTTAAAGAATTTAACATTTATAGAAACGAATATTCACATAAAATGTTAAATTTTAACCGCCAACACACAGTAGGCGTTATTAAACCCGGTCACATCTATTATATCATGTCATATCTTTTAGAGCCAGAGGGCTGTCGTGGCGCAGGGGCACAAAATGTGATTGTAAACGGGCCTAGTTGTGTGTTCGATCCCCACTCGAGGAAATGAAATATAAATTTATATTTTCATTTACTCGCTCTCGAGTCGAGGTAAAGCGTGGCGTTGAGTTCCGCCGCTCGAAAGCACTACCGCTGCTAAATTCAGCGGATAGTGGGGAAAAAGGTGTCTTAACACTAGGTTCCCCTTTGCCTACCCTGCTGTGTGCGTAGCGCAGAGCTTATTAATTTTTTTATATTTTTTAGAGCCAAAATAGTCCAACATGTCGACATAAATTCCTCATTTTAGAAACAATTAAGAACACAACACAGTATAAAGGAGTGGCTGAATCATTCGTGTCCTGGTCTGAACATGGCTGAAATTGAGGACCGAGCTCATAAATATCAATGTAACAATGCGAGTAATCGTATTGTTGCATTTGATTCACAATGCGCCTTTATATTCAAGTTTATTCAAGGGCATTAGAGTGTGCACTCTGAAATACGACGTGCTTTGGGGGATTTTAAAATTTTTAAACGATTCGATGAAGTACTATGTCTGGGGAAGTGAACTGTTTTCTTGTGGAAGAGCTTTTTATAATATATTTTCTGTATATACAAAAATATATTATTAAGTTTCTCTTTTATTGTTATAACAATGCTTCCATAGATCTTCGAAAAATGGAGAACGGATGTGTTTTAGGTTCCCAGGTTCCCTCTGCCTTCACAACTATGTGCGGGATGTAGCGTGATACTAAAAAATGTCATAACAGTGCAGCCTATATTGAATGTGATAATTCTAAATTAAAATTACAGTTAAAGAAAGAAAATGGTCTGCACAGTGTCTTAACACTAGGTTCCATCTGCTTACCGTGCTGAGTGCGAGATGCAGCGTTAAGCTGTATATGGAATTAAAATTGGAAGTATTTTTTTTACAAAAAATAAAACCATAAAGTTGGTAGGAGGCGTAATGTACCAGAAATAAAAAATATTGCTTCTTACTTTACATGCAGCTGTCTAATATTCATGAAACAACACTTATAGCAACCTTGTAATAAGCTGAGTAGTTTCTTTTTAAAATGATTGCCTTTGTTTATAAAGGAAAAGTAAAACTCACATTACTTATAGAGATTTCGCTAAAAAAATATATTTTGTTCTAGATATTTCTATTTATATCTTAAAGTACATATTTATATATATAAAGTACATATGAGCTCTCTATTCTATATTTAATACTATTATTGAATTATTAATTTTGTGATATTAGATTTCGAAATATTTTGTTGTGATTTCTCTAGTAAATTAATTTGAAAAATTTTATTGAATTATATATTGAATTTGTTATTATAAGATTTTGTTTTTATGAATTGTATTATTTGTTAATAAGCCACACTCTTTATACTTATTTTTTTGTTTTTTAATTCACGCTGTATCAGGTAGGCACTGGAACCTGGCAACCACTAGGAAGTACCTTAATAGGGACGGAGTGCCTTAATACTAATTACCTAATTCTAGAGACACTGCGTGTGCACTGAACGCCGCGTTACCGGAGTGAAGAAACGAAAATATTAAATATTTCCTCAAGTAGGAATTGAACTTACAACCTGTCGCGTTTACAGTCACACCCTGACCTCGCCGCTTATCATGTGTAATAACAAAAATATATTTTTGTAACGTTTATTACCTTATAATGGCAATCTTATAATTAGCTTAATATTTATTGCATTACATTATCTTTAGAATTTCAATTTTTCTGCTATAACTCTTGCACACCGATTGCATTGTGCAAGCGACCTCGCGCCCACGCTGCGCTACACCGCCTCCGTCTTACCTTGCGTTGCCGATCTTTGATGGCATGCTAGTTTAGGGTTATCGTAGGTAGTAAATACATATTGTTATAATATATTAGTGGTAGGTACATCGCATTTATGGTCCTTTCACATTTTTAGGGTTCCGTACCGTAGGCGGTAGAAACGGAATCCTTATAGGATCACTTAATTGTCCGTCTTTCAAGATCGCGTGGATGTATCTATCTGATATTATTGTCAAATATTCAGGTTTGCGGTCTCTAGGAGGCTTAAAAAATCAAGCTTATGATTCAAGGAAATCAAAAGATACAAGTAGTAGTACAGATAGTTTTGTATGAAATGCGCTACGTAATCGTAATAAATTATGAAATTTGTCAAGAATCAAGAACAAGCACAAATCCAAAATGTGAAAATTTATAAACATTTAATAATTATGTTCATAGAAACAGGGTGCATACGTTCGCAAAGTTAAGTTTATCAACTTTTATAAATTGTAAAGGTACAATTTACAAAAGTTGACATACGGTTATACAATTGGTACGGAACCCTCGGTATGCCCAACTCGTAATTGGACTAGTGTCTTTTGATCAGATAAAGACATTTACTATCATGGCTACTGTTGAAAATTTCGTCTATTATACTAGGTTATAACTTTGCGCCAGTCGTGGCGCAGTGGCAAGGAGTTTGACTGTAAGGCCGATTGGTTGTGGATTCGATCCCTACTCGAGGAGATGACATGATTACTAAAATTTATATTTCGATTTCTTCGCTCTGGTGTTGAGGTTAAGCGCGGCGTTGAGTTCTGCCACTCAACACGCAATGCCTCCAGAATTCGGCAGGAAGTGGAGACCGGAGTGTCTTAACACTAGGTTCCCTTTGCGTTTTATTTGCTCTGCCGATTTATTTATTTTATTTTATTTTCTTAATAATAGGAATTTCCAATTGGAACCCACAGTCACTGCGCTACTATATACGATATCAAATTCTACGATAATAGTTGCAGTTGAGGTATGTTTAACATTTAGTTGGCATTCAACGTGATGATTGTGGACTCAATCCGATTATAATGTTAACCTGATATTTGAAAGCTGATATTTAGCTAATGTATGTAAATTGTTGAAACCAGTAATTTTTTTTTTATCTTCACACTGAATTCCACACACAGAATGGTATGCAGAGGGATAATAGTGTTAAGACACTCTATTCCACATTATCCACTCCATTTTCGATAGATAATTTAACACTGTGTTTTGTATTGTCACCTGAGGGCAAAAGTTAAAAAAATATATATATCCTGAGTGAAAATCGAACTGTCCGTGCAACACGCTATCGTATATTAAAAAACAATCTCTCTTTTTCACTCTTTAGAAAAGTCAATAAGTAAAAAGACTTACGAAAAACTTACGACCTGTGTTTCAGAGTAAAAAAAGAAAAAGCATACTTAGTTCATAGAACTCAATGAAAGAAAATATTTTATCACTAATGACATAAAAAGAATAACGGCTTTAATTAAGTAATGTATATAGGGAATGGCGAAAACTGAAAAGCAAAAGAAATGTGTCTGGATTTCCCCTACACCCCATTGGGAAATAGTGTTTATTCGTAGAAAATATGAATTTAAGTAGAGTTTGAAATGTATGGTTGTTTCAGTTTATTTACTATAACCAAAAGACCAGTAGTAGCGCAGGGGCACAAAGTATGATGGTAAAGCAACTCGTTGTGGGTTCGATTCCCACTTATATTATTACTTATATTCCTACATTTATATGTGGGAATATATTAATTTTTATTTCTTCGCTCTGGTGTCCGTTCCGACAGTTGCCATTGTCTTTAGAATTCGACGGAAAATGGGGAACGAAGTTTCTTAACACTAATTTCCCTCTACCTTCCCTGTTGTGTGTGGGATACAAGATTAAGCTACTTTTAATTTTATTATAATAATATAATAAATTGTATAAAAGTATTGTTTTAGGTATTGTGTATCTAAACAAACAGGAAATCCGTTTAATCTAAAAAAAACTCTAAAATATATAATTTATTTTAAAATAATATATACAAACAAGAATCCCCGAGACACAAAACAATGACTAATTTGGTCTGTCTGATTGTGCATGCGCAGAGTGAACGTCAGCAAGTGCGCGGCTGCCCATCTATCATTCAAATACAAAGCATATAACATCTAAAAGAGGCCAGTCGTAGCGCAGGGGCACAAAGTGTGACTACAATCACGACTGGTTGTGGGTTTGATTCCCACTCGAGGCAATGAAATATTTATTGAAATTAATATTTCCATTTCATCGCTCAGGTGTCTAGGCAAAGTGCGGCGTTGAGTTCCGCCACTCAACACGCAATACCTTTAAAGTAGGAACCGGAGTGTCTTAACACTATGTTCTTCCTGCTTATCCTTATGTATGCGGGATATAGCGTGTAAGTTAATTTTTTATATAATGGCTAAACAATACGAGTACTTCACGTTAAAACCGTGTCATAGAAACGTTAAGACATTCCATTGTAACGTTTCACTTGGTAATTATGGATCTATCGTAGGTTTACAGCGGCTCTAGCCTCTACAAGTGGGTAAGCGAATGGCTCTTATAGACGATTTAAAAAGGAAATTTCGCGTTTTAAAACATATTAGTATGTTAAACGTCTAACACATTTATTTTTATTTAAGCAGTTTATTTTTATTGTTATAATATTTCTACACATTAATTGAGGCCAGTTGCGGCGCAGGAGCACGGCGCGGGCAATTGTATCTGTAAACGCGATAGGTTATGGGTTCAATAATATTTAGATAATATTTTCATTCTCTTCGCTCTGGTGTCGAGGCAAAGCGCGTAGTTGAGTTCCGCTATTCAACACGCAATGCCTTCAGTTTTCGGAGTGTTTGTGTTTTGATGTTAAAAAAACCTTTACTAATACTAGCGATTTTCTTAAACATAAACATTGTGAAAAGATAACTAAGATACGTTTGACATATTTTGGACTACGATATTGGATGGTAGGTTGAAATCTCATTCAGCTAGTGGTTACGAATAACTCATACAAGCTAGTTACAAACTACAGAAGTCGACACAAACGACCAAATAGCATTAAATATATCAATCATCATACTATATAAGTATTGATATATAATATTATGTCATCACAGGCCACTAAGTTACTTATGTAGGCTATAAACGTTTAATAATGTCCAACACTTTTCCTCATTCTAAGTGAATATACTCGCGGAATGTAAATATATAGCTTCTTGAAATTGTATAAATGTGGATGTCATAATATTATTATGATTGTTGTTCTCTATATTAAAATTAAAATAAACTTAAATATAATAGGGGAGAACCTAGTGTTAAGACACTCCGTTCCCTACTCTCCGCTGAGATCTGGAGGTATTGCGTGTTGAGTGGTGGAATTCAACGCCGCACTTTGCTCGACACCATAACGGAGAAAAGAAAAAATTAATGTAAATAAATATTTCATTTTCCTCGAATGCGCATCGAACCCATAATCAGTCGATTTTACAGTCACACTTTGTGCCCCTGCGCCACTACTGGCCTCACAACTACATATACTTTAATTTTATAAATACAACAGTTGCGTCTATAAGTCTGTTTCGATGTAGGTGTACTTACTATCTAAAAGTCATAAATATTCAAGTAGATAGATGAACCAGACTGAACGAAAAACTTGGAAATAAACTTAAAAAAGGGATTTATATTTTACCTTGTATCTCGTATAGAAACTTGCAACCTTGTAGGGGGAGATCGATTTACACAATAACCTAACGTATTTATTGTAATTTGTGTGGGCGGTCAATTACTCTTATTAAATTCTATTTATAAATAAGTATTTTTTTAGTAATACTTGTTTTAAAAAACTTAATATTATTTTTTAAGCAGTAAATATTTTTTTTTTTGTTATTTGTACAAAAAGTATCGATATATTTGTAAATTATATATATATTAATTGTAGCCTATGTTTTATTCTGATTTACAACATATTTTACTGTAAAGTTTCATCTAAATCCCTTCAGTAGTTTTCGCTTGAATATAGAATAAACATTAATCGTCTCAAACTTTTACATTTATATTATTTTAGTAGGATAGGAAACCAGTTCAAATACCTCAAATACCAACTTATATTAAAAAACGTTTCGTCCAAAAACAGGAAGTCTCGAGCTTTTTCTGAAATTCAGGCTTCGCTTAGTTCTTTCATCTGATATCTCACTTAAGACCTAGCAGCTTTAATACCAAATTTTGACCTCCTTTTCTTTTTTTTTTGGATTTAACCATAAATGTATACTTTTCAGATTTTTTTCCTAAACTAGTACTACCTGTAGATGCTAGGTGCCAAATTGCATAATTCTAGGTTAATCGGAAGTATCTTATTATGATTTTGATTCCCTTTATAGAGTCCAAAATCACGATTTTCGCTATAAAAACGGTCCGATGTTTTCCTGAAAAAAAAAACGTATGTAGAATACGTTTTTTTTTTCAGGAAAACATAGGGCCGTAGATATGGAATAAATTTAAAATCTTAATATATATTGTATGTAACATATTTAAAGATTAAAAGAAATACGTGCTATAATTGTACTTATACATAAATTATATTTATTTTGTTTACAAATACAAAGAAGTCGTAATAACAATAGCACATGTGAAAGTAACATTTTAAATTCTTTTTCAGACACTATAAAAACCTATTATAAACAATAAAATGAAAATGAAAAGTTAAGGAATTTAACTCAATGAAATTTATATTCTGTGCCACAATGTATTCCAATTTAATTTAATATTATATGAAAGCGGTGTACAGTGTACTCGAGATAAAAACGGATGTGTGAGTTTTTTATAATACGTTTATTTTTCATGGCTCTTTAATTTTTTTATTAGCTTATATATTCTGCACACTACAGGGGAGGCAGTGGAAACCTAGTGTTAATACATTCCGTTCCCCATTTTCCGATAATTCGTATCGCCACTCAACACGCAAATTGGTATTATTAAAAGAAACGCATTATGCCTCGACACCAGAGAAAGATATGAAAATACTAAATATTTTAATTTCTTCAAATAGGGTTCGAATCTACCACTTATCGCGTTTACAGTCCCACGTTTGTTCCCTTGCGACACCACTGGTCTCAAATGGCTTTAAATTTATATATGGACTCTTATAAGGTAGATAGTAAAAACTATCATCAACTTACAAAAATGGAGTTAATAGAACGTTAGCTGTATTTTAATAAATAAGAATAAAAGAAAATCGAAAAATCTTGCGTGGCTCTTAGGTCTAGTTTTTTTAATTTTAGGAACCAGTATTTGTTATAATATTTTTTGTTAAACATACGTGATCTAATTAACCTTAATTAAAAACAAAAAACTATTTAAATATGTCAATATATGCAGAAACACTAATCACAAATTTGTCTTTTGAAATATTTTAAAATATCGTTTTAGTCGTAAATAGCGAAAGCTTCCTACTTCTGAAAGGGGTGATAGATAAAAACTTGTAGCATGACACGCTTGGATTTCTTATAAATATAAAATTTTCCACTTACACAGCGTTTTATGTTTATTAATGCCCTGTTATTCATCAATCGTGGAATATAGTACAAACAAATATTTAATATTGAGGCCGTCGTGGTGCAGTGAAACAAGCGTGTGACTGTGAACGCGATGGTTGCGGGACCGATCCCTATAAGGCAATGAGTTATTATTTATTAATATTTTCATTTCTTCGCTCTAGTAACAAGGCAAAGCGCGGCGTGAAGTTCCGTCACTCAACACGCAATGCCTCATGAATTCGGCGGAAACTGAAAAACGTAGTGTCTTAACACTAGGTTTTACTATGTATATATAGATGATGTTATATAATCAATAATTTCACATAATATGTACTTTTGCTTGTCAATTCAACTTTATCCGATCTCTTTATACAAGCTTTTTAATGCAAATATGTTTTAAATTATACATTCAATTTGAAACTAAATTATTCTATTTAAATATTATATTTACAACTCGAATCACCATAGGTTCTTATAATAAGACAAAAATCATACCTACATACGACGCTATAACGCAATAGACTATACCCCTATAAAGCTGGGTAATGCATGGTGATCTACTTACGGGGATTGAAAGGACTGGAATAAAGAAGTTGAAGAGGCTAGAGTGTAAGTTGGGTAGTGTAGTCCTTGCTCGCTTCTAAAATTATATAATGATGTTAATTTTCTAGCTTGTCTTATGTTACGTAGTATTTCGCATACAGCAGAGTAGGCAAATGACTCTGGACGCAATGTTAAAACATAGTGTTAAGACACTCCTTTCCATACTTTTCCCCGAATTTTCGACGCATTGCGTGTTGAGTGGCGGACGGAACTCATCGTGTTTTGCCTTGTTATAGTAAATTTTTATAATAAGAATATAATTTTGTTCCTTCAATAGCCGAATCCAACGCTACTTAACGTTTTAATATAATTAAATACAATAAAAGTGATTTCATTAAATGTAAATCTTGACCCCACTGGTATTTGAAACAGTAATTATTGCATACGAAATGGTACGTTGGATCAGATCCTACAATATGATGTTGTAAAGTTAAAATATTTTCCTATATTTTTTCTTGTTGTTATGGTTTTCTTCGGATATGAAAAATTAAAATGCTTCTTAATGATGTTAATTTGCGTACAGTATCAGTTTTTTAATTGCGAAAGGCGATACTTTGAAAATAATTTTAATACTTCAACAAAAATACAAAAATATTAATTAAAAATATATGTGAGTACATTTTTATTTTTATTTTAAATTTAAAATATAATTTGTTATTTCAAAATGCAATATAAAAGGTAGGAATGCGAGCGTGGTCAAAACTGTTAGCGTAATGAAGATTTATATCGTCATAGTCGTTCGAGTGACGAACAACGTAAACCAGTAATAGGTTAATCGAACTAAATGGGAAGCTATTGTAGCTGTGGGCTTATTTATTAATGCAATTAGATACTTATTACGCCATTTGTCCTCGAATTTATATATTATTTCTAAGCTTATAGTAGTTAGCTTAGAAATCTATGGATATGATTTAAATTAAATTAAATCAGCTTCATGCTGTATCTTGCATTGAGCAGGGTAAGCAGAGGGAATCCACTGTAAGACACTCCGTTCCCCACTTTCTGCGGAATTCTGGAGGCATTGCCTGTTAGGTGGCAGAACATAGCCTAGACACCAGAGCGAAGAAATAGAAATATAAATATAAATTTAAGTAAATATTTCATCTCCTCGAGTGGGGATCGAACCCACAGCCAGTCGGTTTTACAGTCCCACTTTGTGCCACTGTGCCACAACTTACAATACCACAAATTATATAATATAATATTTAATAACAAATTTCCGTTAATAATTTACTCTCGTCCTTATCTAAGAGTCAAGTGAATGTATGTATATAAATATATTTTATACATAAGTATATCACAAAGGGCGCCGACTCAAAGCACTTTGTTGATGTACAACACGCATAGAGGCAGAGATAAAACTTTGACGTCAACCTTATTTTAAGCTTAATTTGCAGTATCAGTGCACTGTTTGCTAAACCTGAGGTAAAAAAAAATAATAAATTAGCTTCACGCTGTATCCCGCACGCAGCAGGGTAGGCAGAGGGAACCCAGTGTTAAGACACTCCGTTCCCCACTTTCTGCCGAATTTTAGAGGCATTGTGTGCTGAGTGGCAGAACTCAACGCCGCGAATTACCTCGACACCAGAACTAAGAAAATGGCAATATAAATTTAGGTAAATATTTCATCTCCTTGAGTGGGGATCGAACCCACAACCAGTCGGCTTACAGTCACACTTTGTGCCACTGCGCCACGACTGGCCTCTAAACCTGAGGTCGTGACTTCAAATACATAAGGAAAGATCATGTCGCGTGATGAGATGTAATATGCGTAATACGAGTAGTGAGTTGTTCAAGTTATATACAAATTATATAAATATTTTTTTAATAACTATGTTTGTTAGGGTTCCGTTCACTTTGTTGTCCGTCCGTCTGTCTGTCTGTCAAAACACTTTATCTCAAGAACGCTTAGAGATATCGAGTTGAAATTCAAACCACAAATAAAAAATATTTCCGTATTCACTTTGAAAAAGATATGGCCGTTTACATCGCAAAAACGCGTATATCAACACTGTCAAGGGAATCAAAATTCATATTGTACTTCCGCATTTATAGGTAGTACAAGTTAAGGAAAAGCTGAAAGCTATACATTTGTAGCTAAATCCCTTAAAATTAAAGGGGACAAAATTTGATATTAAAGTCGCTAGTTCAAGTAAGGTATCAAATGATAGGGCTCTGCAAACTTGAATTTCGGAAAAAAGCTCAACACTTCTAATTTTTTACAGAACCTTCTTTTTCAATTTGGTATGACATTTAGTAGACAATTGTAGTAAGTTTAATAATTGCAGGTGTTCGTTTTACGTGTTATTGCCTTTTGAAATCTTATATACTCGTAAGTTACTAAGTACTAAATAATTCTGTAAAACATTATAACTAGTAAGTAAAACTACATTTTATAATTATTCTCACATAATATAATATCATACATTACATGGTATAATATTATTACATTATTACATTATATGGTATAATATGTATGTAAAATTTTTAATTCATTTGTATAACAATATAAATAAATATATTTTTTATACACACAAATTTAAAATTTATTGCTACAGTTTACAAGAGACGAAAGTAAAATTTTAATATTCTTTTCAATTTTACAATATCGTATATGGATGGATCAATAAAACTGAGGAAAAATTTATATGCATACAACTTTAGGCGCAGTGTTTGCTGCAGCGCCGCTGTTGTGTTTCATTGATTTTTTTATACGGTCCAAGATAAGTTGAATTGATTATAGCGATAAGCAAACAAGCTATAGGCCCGGTTGTTGCTATCATATCATCCTGGGTTCGATTCCCATTATGTTTCCCACAAATGAAATTATGTACAACTAAATGATGTATATAAAACTTTAGCCTTTTTACACTGAGTGATTAACTGACTGAAATGGGGAACGAAATGTCTAAGCACTAGGTTCCCTTTGCTTCTCTGCTGTCCTACTCTAATGTGTGCGGGATACAGCGCGAAGCTGATTGACTGACAACGTACAATCGACTCTACATAGCCTACAGATCTATTCAATATTTACGTTCGAGATTTTCCCTAAATTCTAACAGTATAGGGAGACCTCTCCCGAATTAAAAAAAAAGATCTCTCAATTTCTTTTTACGTATTATATATTTTCTATGAAGATATGAAAAAAGAATTAATTTTATATATCAAAAAATATTTAACTTACACTACATATATTTCTATTTCACATGGTCCTAAAAAGCACTAACTTTATACTTTGGAATACAACCACGATGATGTACTCCTTATTTATTTTTTAATTATAATTTTGCATATATATATATGTTGTCAAAGAATTAATTCAGTCGTTCCCAACTGCCATACAATAGCGTCTATTTCAGTTTCAAATGAGATTTAAATTAATATAAAGTTACGAATCATCATTAATCAGCAGACAATAGTAACATAAAAACTAAGGACGTCAGCGAAGCGAGAGAGACTCCTTCCGCTGCTATAATGCTCTAAACAACTAGTTTTTACTTTATTAAAATAAAATGAGGAGATGAATATGGAATAGAAATGAAAAGAAGGATTTTGATTTATTAATACTTGACTGTACTATATAGGTGCGTAAATATTTTTTATATCTCACGTATGCATAGGTAGTAGATAAGTTGAGGTCAGTCGTGGAGCAGGGGACAAGTGTACGACTGTAAACGGAACAGGCTGTGGGTTCGATTGCCACTCGCGGAAATGATTTTTTTTATATTTTTAATTACCAACTACCACTTCACTCGCAATGCCTCCAAAATTAGGCGGAAAATGGGGGACGGCAGTGTAATGTGGTAGTGGGCACGTATGTGGTAGTGGGCACCTTTACTTACGGGATACAGCGTGAAACTAAAACAAAACTTCGCTGTTCTGAGAAAAGATGCAGAGTTTATCGTTTAATAAGTTAAATATAACTAAATTGGATTCATCAGAATTTCTTAAAATTAATGATATAGTTCGACATAAATAGAATGACTAATTATTACCGATGAAACAAAAGACAATGCAGTATACCTGATACTGCTTGATGTTGATGCTTTGCACTCCATTTTTTTATTACGATTGTTTCCCAAATTTGTTTTTCACATATATTTGATTTTTTGGTTTTCAATAAGCCATTCAAAAATATTTCAATATATCTAGATTACTAATTTATTCATATTACTAATATACAGAATAAAATAAACTGAAAATAAATAAAGCAAAATTGTCGCCGTTCAACAACTGTTATTGTAAATGTGAATTCACTTTCCTTATTAATAAACCGGTGATTATTAAATTTATTACTTAATAATGTCACTTCAAAAATTCAATGTCATTGCGTGGGTGAGGTAGAGTTGCGCCTGCGCAGGCCTCGTTCTTATATATTTAATACCTACGTTGAATAAATCGAAAAATAATTGCTAAAGAATTATTTTTTACAATTTGTACACAACATTTTGAATGTAATTACTCATGTATAATATAATATGTCAGAAGATGTAAACGTGATTCGTGGCAATTTCAGACAGTATAGAATTGTTTTGTAGAGAAAAAGATTACCTTTAGATTTTTAACTCTATGAATAATTATTTATATTTTCTTTTCTTCGGTATTACTGAAATGACTTACAACACTACATTCACTCAAATAAACTTCCTTAGCACACTTTCAGACAACGTAGAAACAGACTCAAATTCATATGAAATTAACATTCATCGAAAGTATTTTTTTATTGTATGTCTTTACTAAATATCCACATAAAATATGAAAAGAGCAACCTAAGTTTTAAGCAAAACCAATTGCCAAGAAAAAAAACCAAGAAGTAGAAGTATATATTAAATTATATATAAAAATTACAGGAAAATAAGAAAAATAATTCTTACATAAAGATGCGAAATTGTTACACTTATTGCGAGGATGCACTTAGATGGGTATCTCAATTTTTTAACTATTTCTTTTTTATATGTTTATTGGAGTTGTTGCACGATTAAAACAACAAGAACAACTCAACAGCCTATACTACAGAGATGAACGGCAATGTTACACGAATAAGAACTAAATTTTAAACGACATAAAATAGGCCGGGTCTCACAGACCCAATCCCGCTGACGCCATGTTAATGCCGCGGCTTATAACTTAGCAATCCGCCTGCATCCATATAACTTAGGTATTAGTTTTTATTTATATAAATACTATATAAAAAGTAATATTATGGAAAGTAAAAACTTAAACCTGATGTATCGTCTATGAAATACGGTAAGCTTGACGTTTACCGTATTTGATATATTTCCTTTATGTAATAAAAAGCAATGTCACGGCGTATGGCATTTATTATGTTTAAAATTATTAATTATGAACATTTTTCCTTTCATTTATTCATGTTGATTTATTTTATGTAAAAAACAGTATTTTTTACTTTCATAAGCGTGGTATAACGCTTTAAAAATTTTAAAACACTTTTTTTATTGTTTTTAGAGTTATATCAAAATAATTAAGAATTGATTAAAGTTAATTTTAAAAATCAAAAAGACGTATCCGGATTTTTTTAAGCTTCTTTTTAATAAAATTAGACTACAGTAAAGATTTAATTTACATAATAGTCTGTATAGTAGGTAGTTAAACGCAAGAAAGTATAACGTAGAACGTACCGTTGCGCCTGCGCATGTCAACGTGATGTAATTCGTGTTCGCGCAAGGTCGTCTCGCTGCGAAACGACCGGTTTTCTGATGGACAACCGATGTGAAAAGTTGTATTTTTAACCATCCATTTAAAATATGGACATTATTTAGAAAAAGAAAAAGAATTTGTATTTTTCATATGCAAGTATATAATTTCAAAAGAAAGAACAGTCTTTATTCCATAAGTAGTATAATAATTACGGTTTTAGAAAAAAATAATAAAACTATAATTATGGCTTTTAATATTTTAAATATACAAGATTAATTCGTGATAATTTAATTAGTGTAACTACTAATGTACTATTACTTGAGTAAATTATTTTTTAAAGATTTTGTCATCAACTGTACTTCCACAATATATTACGTATTCCTTTTCATTTCGATTACGGAAAATGTCATATTTATTCTATAAAAGATGGTCAATAAAGATATAAAAACACGATCCAATGGATGAGGACGCCGTCAATATGAAGCTCATCATTAACAAATTAACTATAGAAACTTGTTATGTATAAATATACACACATTTGATATATGTTGTATCGTTTATTCTACTCTTTATAGTGTGTGTGTATTTTGAAGTGGTTGCAAGGAAAACCAAGTGATAATACTATGCCAAATGAAAAAAATGTAAGCATTTTACACTCCTCTTCGTGTGTTTGCTATAGCCAAAGAATTTTGTTAAATGACAAAGCCTAATATCTCATTGTGGTGACACTACCAAAAAAATATTCAATACATTTAAGTTAGAGTGATAGCTTTTATTTAAAGTTTTATTATACTATTATATGTTTCTTTCTATTGCACTATTTGTTAGAAAGGAAAATAGTCTAAGACTCGCTTAGAGAGGTGAAACCTTATAAGCGCTGCGTTCTGAATACCTAATGAGTATTAAGAGTGCACTGTCCATTCTGATTTATGACCAACCACCTGCAATCACTACTTTAATATAATTATGTATTCATTTATTTAATATTTATTTGTATTTATATTTCCATTTCTTCGCTCTGGTGCTCGCGATGCCTCCAGAATTCGGCGTAAAGTGAAAAAAAAAATGTCTTAAAATTAGGCTCCCTCTGCCTACCCTGCTGTTTGCGGGATGCATTTAGTATAGGGGTTGTAAATTAAACGAGTTTTATTTTATTTATCATTTAATTATTTCTCTATTTATAGTTTTTATTTATGGCTGTAGCATTTACTTCGTTTGGTTAACAGTAAAAGGGTTGCCAAAGAAACAATATTTCCTATACTGAATGTTTATCGATATTTTTTTGCTTCAATTAATATTTAATTACGCCCATCCCTTGTAGGTTCAAATCTCAGTGGGGAAAATTAAATATGCAATATTTCTATTTATTCGCTGTGATTACGAGGCAAACATAAAGAAATGCCTCCTAATCGGAAAGTGGAGTGTTTTATTATTACGTTCCCTTTTCCTACCCAGTTATATGCGGCATACACCCTGAAGCTAAATAAAGTTATATCTATTGAAAATATAAATATTGAATTTATATAATTTATGATGTACTATATATATTATAATCACAATTTCGTGAAAAGCTTATTTACACTAACATAAAATATTGATCTAATTCTTCAGAATTGAAAGTTTTGTCGGGTTCTATTACTTTTGATGATTTCCATGTATTATCGACCGATGATATTTTTGGCGCTACCGTTGTTTGTGAATAAAGTGACCACGAATTGTCAGTTTCAGGATACGCATCTGTTGTGTAATCTTCATATGAATTTTCATATTTTGTACCAACCACTTTACTAAACATTTCTTTTCCTGAGTTACTATCGTCAAGTACCAATATCGTGTCAGACTTTGGTTTTGATAATGTTCTGTTCAACTCAAACAAATCTGTTACCTTACAGATCTCATCATTTTGTAAAGGACAGTTTATATTAAATTGTAACGGATTTTTAATAGAATAATTGGATTTCGAGAAATTGCTATCCGTATTCATTTCTTTTATATAATTTATGTTATCAAAAATAATATCATCAAAATTGGAATTTATTATGGAAGACATTTCATCATTGAATCTATCTGCATACGTATTTATTGATTTTTCGGAATATTTAACAATTTTTTCATAATCAGGTTTAAAACATTCTTCTATTGAATGTGATGTGTCTGTATACATTTTTATATTAGGCACTTCAGTACTTTTCAGAAATATATTGTCGGCTACAGATTTTATTATGGATGTCATTTTATTATTAAACTCGTTAGCATATAATGTTACATCGTTTTCTGTAGGGACTTGATAAAAAGAATCATCTCCATTGTTCATTAAGTACATATTAGGCGAATCTATAACATTTCGTTCAAATTGTTTGTGATCATTTAATATAATTTTATCGGCTATGTTTTTAAGTACAGCCGACATTTCTTTGTTAAATCTGTCAGTATAAGATTTTACTACATTTTCTATGTCCTTTAATTTATGATCAGAATCAACAACTCCGATTTCACTAAAACTACTATTATTGCAGTTTTCTTTTGCCGGTAATGCGCTAGAATTTCTATCATTCGATTTATACTTGTTGATGCTTTTGTCTTCTGTAACTGAATAAGACTTATTTTTCACATGGCAATTAGGATGTAAGCTTATTGACTTATTAAAAGATGTTAATTTTGGTTCAGTTGTCTTACATATAGTTCCTATGTTTTTTATCAATTTAATATTTTCATTGTGTTTTTGTAATGTTGTGTTTTTATTCTGTTGGTTATTTTTTAGCATCGGATTATTTTTTTGAGGATCAGAAAAAGATTTTATCGAAACCGGAATAGTTCTTCCACGTGTTGCAAGCTTTCCGAAATTGTTAATTAGTTCTTTGCGGGTAAGTGTGTGGTTCAATTTAGGATATGTTGAAGGCTGATCGGAATATATATTTTTGAAATTATTTTGACAGCTCCAATAATATGGCTTCCACAATTCACTAGCTGACATTGGATACTCAATATCAGGAAAACTTCTAATATCATAATGGCTTGATGATAACGGAAATTCATTTGTATGCCCATTGTCTATAGTTTTCATATCATGGTTATTATAATTTGTATTAATGTAATTTTTTGAATAATTTTTTAAATGAGAATTAGTATTCATTCGAGTCTTAAAACACGATTTGTTTTCAATTTCTTGAAAATTAAAAGGAATGTCAGATATTGAAGCAAGAGGATATTCCGTTTCAGGAAAGTGGAATTTTCTACAAATCGGTTCGGTATTGATTATTTGATCTGTTTGCAATGCGTTAGTTATATAGTTTTTTGGATAACTGTTTCCTCTAAAATTAAATTGATCGTAAGAATATGGCAAGCAAAATAATAGTTCTGTCTGCAATTGAAAAAATAACAATGTTATACAATTTGAAGTAATTAAAATTATTAGGAATTAAATATAAAGACGAGTGTGACTGTAAAACCGACTGGTTGTGGGTTCGATCCCCATTCGAGGAGATGAAATATTTACTTAAATTTATATTTCCATTTATTCGCTCTGGTGTCGAGGCTAAGCGCGGCGTTGAGTTCTGTCACTCAACACGCAATGCTTCCAGAACTTGGCAGGAAGTGGGGAACGGAGTGTCTTAACACTAGGTTCCCTCTGCCTACCCTGCTGTGTGCGGGATACAGCGTGAAGCTGATTTATTTTTTTTTGTAATTTTAAAATATTGACATAACAAAAAATATCATAATATCTTGCGACAGTAAAATTTACGATAATTATTGGCACAAACAATTTAATAAGCAATTTATTAATAATAAAAAAAATAGCTTCACGCTGTATCTCGCATACTGTAGGGTAGGCAGAGGGAACGTAGTGTTAAGACACTCCGTTCCCCACTTTCTGCCGAATTTTGGAGGCATTGCGTGTTGAGTTATTAATTATTTAAACTATTATTATTAATAATAGTTTTACTAGAAATTGCACGAATCTAACAACAAAACTAGTCAATCATAAGTTATACCTGTAAAATTGTTGACACAAAAACTATAATTTTACCATCGAATTTCATGATCACATATTAAAAAAATATATAAAACTAGTTTTGTATTAAACACTTACTTAAAGAATAATTACATTACGCGTGATGTTTCGTTTTTAAGATAAAACTTATCTTTATATCTAGAAAGTCTATGCGTAAAAATTATGTAATTCAGTTATTTCAAAATAAGGTACATGTTAAATTTCAATTGATTAGAATATAATTTGATATTCAAAAAATGTTTCTTTCTACGCCTTTGGACATATCTATATAAGTAAAATATGTATATTTTGATGAAGCTTGATAATACACAGCTTAATTACTAAAATCAAAATATGTTAATTAAAAACTTAATTTATAATTTTGCTATTCCCGATAACTTGTGACGTGTTTGTTAGTAATTTAATAAGTATACCTTGAATGTTAATACTTTCTATTAAGAATTCGTAATTGTACAGAAGAAATAATGAAAATACATACGTAATGAATTACCATTTGATTTTTATTATTAAAAATATGAGGTTCCTAATCTTTATAAATATTTTCTTTACTTGCATTCTCACTTGAGATGTTTATTTGGTTTATAATTGGTATTTCTATGAAATTTATTACATTGTCCTTGTTTGGAGATGTTGTATCATTCATTTCGCAAATAGAATCAAGAGAAATAATCATATCAAGAAAAAAATCGTCACTATCATCTTGTGGTTCTGGACCATCGTTGTTAATATCTGTGCGATTAGTGTCATAATCACTATATGTATCGTTTTGTAAAATGCTTAAGATTTCTTTCGGATTTGAGCCTGTTTCATTGCATACCAAATTACCAATGGTATTATTATTACTACAATTGAATTTTGAAATCATATTTAGGGATTCTTCTAATGAAAATTCTTCTGTAGGTTTTATTAAAATATTAATTGTAACATCTTCACTCTCTAAACATCCCACTGGCAAAGTTGGTAGCGTTTCATTTAAATCCATCATAATTACTTTATTTGATGTTAAATTATGGTTGTTAAAGAAAATATTTTGTCTTGTAAGGTCAATATTCTTAGGATCTAGGTCTTTTTTCAATAAATCCTTATTTGTTTCATTTATAAAGTCAATTTCTGAGTCCAGTGTGACATTATTTTCCTGAATAACCTCTGGACTATCACAAATTGTATTATGAATTTCGTATACATTTTCTTGGATTGGTATTTCCATTTCCTCCGAAAAATTACCATCTTCATCAGATATATCTTTTAAGGCGTTTTCAACATGTGAATAAGCCACTCGGTCACTTTGATTAGTATATGTAGAGAATGAAATACATGTGTTATGTCTGTTTGTCATAAATTTGTCTTCAAATATTTTATTAGTATTCTCGTTAGATAGTTCTGATATAATTTCGTCATTTTCCTCATTTTCCTTAGAATTGGGCTCACTAGAAGTAGTTCTATCATTTTCTATACCAGATTCAAAATTTTCCTGTGACTCCGAGATATTTTTTAAAATAACATTATTTTTATTTTTACTATCTCCTGTCTTAGAACTTATTAACTTGTAGGAAGATTTGACGTCATCCGAAAAGGGACCCAAAACCTGATCTTGCGCATTTACTCTGTAAAAGAATGGCTGAGCAACATCTAAAATACTGGTAGGATAAATAACACCGGGAAAATAATTTTCGTTTGCGATTTTTGTCGCATCGGATGTTAACTCATTCGAAATTTGTTTGGTTGTTTGAATATGGCGATACGCTGGTGTCGCTGCCGATCCTTTAGTATATATTTCATCAGGTAAATGAATACACCAAATGAGCTAAAACAATTTTTATAATAAGAAAAAAAAAGTTTTGAGTTATTAAAATAAGTATATATCATTAAAATTATTGCCACTTACTTCAAGTGTAACTAAGTGCACTAAATAATTAAAAATCATTGTGTTCTATATTATATTCCATATGTATGTTTTTATAGTATTTCTTTTATGAAGTATAATTAGTTTTTGTTGTCTGTTACAAAACTACGATAACTATTTTACAGGATCCCTATTATAGCAACTAACAAAATAATCGATTTCTATACTGATTTTATACTAATACCTAAAATAAAATTACAAAACTTTTTCTATGATAGGTATGTGATGTATATTAGAAACAATACTCGGTAACACATTATCATAATAATTATCTTATCTCTATCCTATTACAAATATAAAATATCAAATTCACGAAACAATAGCAAAAATGTTAGCATGTTATGTTTTAATTTTATTGCTAATATTCTTGATATACCACATGTTTTAGGGGACATAAGATCTTAATCGAAAAGTATCGAATAAAATAACAATTACTGAAATTTGCATAACTCTGATATTTATTGTTCATACGTAATATGTAAACAAAGTAATTTCTAGCATCGTCCACAGCCGCCACATCCGCATCCGCCGCCTCCTGCATAAGGTATCGGCAGTGGCTGTGCATATCCTCCGAAACCACCACCAAAATCACCTCTTCCACATAGAGCCAAGAGGAGTATGGGGAGTATCATTTCCCAGTCGTCGTCATCGTCGTAACCATAAGGACCGGGAAATCCAAAGCCGCCGTAATTCCCAAAGAATTGACACTGTGCCCAGTGACACTGAAAAAACATTTTTAACACATGAAACACCTTTGCATTGCTCAGTCGAGTTGAAAAATGAATGGTACAAAAATTTAATTTTACCGATTTCTGTTCAGAATATATTGTTATTATTAATATTATAATCAAATCAGGAAAAGGGGAAACTACCTTTGGCTTTACATTACATATAATTATATATTTTGTCATGAGTGAATCAGTGGATTAGTTACAATATTGAAAAAAATCTTGATATTTTTAAAATCCTTTTATTATTATTGTAATGAAATATTAACATTATTGTAATGAAATAAAAACTTTCTCTACTTCTTACCTTCAGGATGAAAAGCAAAGCCAACACAAGGACGACTTTCTTAGAAGCCATTTTGATCGTTTATTTAGGATTTTACAAACGACTGCTTTTATATGCATCATTAATATGTAGTATCACATTTAATAATATTGACCAATATACTATGGGTTTCGCAACTAGGAAATATGGCAATTAGGGCACGTAGGACGATGCCCTTGGACCTAATGTTAGCAATGTTTATATTTTTAAATACACGTGTTTGAGCGCTTACGATATTAACTGTCAATAAGTACTGTAAGCTCTACTCTGTGAAAGCAATCAAAAAAAATCTTTCCTGAATAAATAATACAATGTAAAATAATAGTAATTTGAAGTAATGAATAAAACTTGCCTTTAACTATCACTACTAACTAAATGAAAAATCTAAATTTATATCCGTTTATGAGCAAAAACATTTTTTTTTTTTTTTTGCCAAAGGTTCCGCTTAATTTCCACACTGATTTGCTTTAGTCCAATTTCCATGGACACTGATAAAGTGTTACTCACACAAAATGGAAGCAAAGTGCTTTACGTAATTAAAAAAGGAAAATCATAATCAAATAGACGTTACGAGAAAAAGTTGCAACGTAAACAATTTAACATTTTATCGTTACTATAATCATGGTTGACAGAGTCTATTAGATAAAATATTTCAAAATACATCTATAATATTGGGTATATAGATTTTTTAGAATTTATATTTAATTAAAGCAAACCTGAAGAATACACTATTGTAAATTTTTCCTTTTTTTTTGTCCTTAATTTTATTGTCAAAAAATAACTTAAAAAAATGCTAATTTATTAACGTATCGTAGTCTAACATCGTTGTGTAACATATATGTTAATTAATTATTATTTATTGCTAACTTTATTAATAGATAAATGGAACCTTATTTATCATCGCTGATAAATTATCTTTTTTAAAACCAATCGAATGTTTAAAAGGATTTCTCTGTTTCTACGATAGGAGCCAGTAATATATATAGTTGATTAAGTAGCTTAAAGTTGTCATCACAAATACGACATATTTTTATTCATTTGCTATATTAACTTTAGCTTATTTATTGACGCCCGACTGCAAGCATCAAATCTGAAAGTGAATACAAAATAACTCTTGTTTACTTAATTTTGAAGCAACGTGCCTTGTATAAAAGAACAAATATCAAATTTAAAAATATTATATACTTACGTATAATATATAAAGTAAAAAATATTTTATTTATGTTTCATATATTGTTTTAAATTGTTGAAGTTAAATAGATAAATTTATCGGATAATTGTAAATTTAATTTAATTTTTTTTGCGCGAAAGTGGCTTGATGTGATATATTGGATTAAAACATAAAATCTGTATACATACATAAGTTTTCAATTATTATTTCTTATTATCTTATAGTTAAACAATCAATTGTATAGTATGTCTAGAGAAATTTTATGCAATAAAAAAAGGAAATTTATTTATGAATTTATTTATTGTGTTTTGCATTATAATATATATAAAATAAAATATTCAATCGATTATAAAAAGAACAATGACCTCTTATTTAAAGCAGATTTTTTTCAAAATATTTATATTACTCTATTAGTTACAGCAACGGCCACATTTATGCTTCATGCTGCCACATTTATGACAGCCGCAATCTGAATTAGAACAGCGATTGCCTGAACGACATTTTTGTCGTCTTTTCTTTCCGGAATCACAGCAACTGTCACAGTTGAAGTCATAATTATAATAGGAATTATCACAATTCTTACAATTACATCCTTTATTGTTACAACCGCAGCTTGAAATGCCATCACAATCGAAGTCGTTATCGAAATCATATTTGTCATAAGGCATAGGAACAGGATATGGAATGTATACAGGTCCGTCGTTTCCTCCGTTATTTCCTCTTAAAGAAGCGATAGTCGATATGAAATCTAGCATATCCCATTCATCGTCGTCATCATCATCGTCACCATCGACAACAATAACAATTGGTTGTTGTGTTCTATCCGGATACGAGCTATACAGTTGTTGTAAATAGTCGTAGCCAGGCCCTGAATATGAAGGATATCCATACGCTCCATATGGGTTGTAAGCAGATTGACTGTATGCATATTGCGAGTATGGATCCAAGCAAGACCCAGTATAACCATAATACTGACAGTAGGCTGCCTTAAAAATAAGTAAATTTATAAGATTTTATTATTATTACAATTTCAAATTTTAAAATATATTAATAAACTTTATATTTACCGTCATCCATAGCAACAGTATTTGGATAGCAATTAAGAGCATGTCTCCTTTATTACAGGTGGTCGGTGTATAGGAGAAAAAAATCGAAGTATTCAGTTTATATTCCCGTTTTTATATTTATTTTACCTAGTTTTTTATTGCTGTTTCACCATAGATCTCGCAATGCAGTTATTTACATATAAAAAAATAATACAAATGGAATAAAAATATTTCCAAGTAATTACAGAAATATCTCTTATAATAATTAGGAAACATTTTGTTAAAAATTATAGAAAATAAAATGGCTTATTTATTATGAAAAATTTATTTGCAGTTGTCAGCTCTAATTACTAAGTTAATTTCATTGCCATTCCCGTTGTTACCGCAAGCTTGCAGTGTTGGAATGTCACAAGAACATCCTTCATCTGGCGTGGTAAATGGATTCCCATCAGTATATCCAAATGTTAACCCTGAATTTGGATAATTCGTTGGCACCGGGAAGGGATAGGGAACATAAGTAACTTTGTTGCCACAACCGTCATTATATCCGCAATCACAGTCGTCCTGATATCCACCGCAACCACCGTCACATCCACAACCACATCCACATCCACCACTACATCCGCATCCACCTCCACATCCACCACCACATCCGCATCCACCTCCACATCCCCCGCCATATCCTCCGCCATATCCTCCATAACCATACGGAGAATAGCCATAGTTCCCTCCCCATCTGTTCCTCATGGCAAATATAAGGAAATATAGAAGATGATGCCAATTATTATCGTCGTCATTGCAATAGATAGGCACAGGATGAGGTATAAATGGACCACTTAGGCCATTAAAATCATTGAAACCGTTAAAGCTATTAAAATCACTGAAATCATTGTAACTAGGAAAGCTAGGAACTGTAGGTGCTACAGGTTCAGGGACTGACTCGACAGGAGATATAAGAGGTTTAATGATAGCTGGTATAACGAACTGTCCAGCTGGCTGAATATACGAAGTAGTCGAAAGTGTTGCTGGTGGAGAGATGAATTCCACTCGTTGAGCAAAGACATCTAGTTTCTGAAATTAATTATTAATTTTAAATTAACAATAAATATATGATGAACATACAATATTTACACTAAAGGAGCGATTTTTTTATGTACCTTTGAGAACAATAAAAATATCATAAAAAATATTCGAGGCCACATGTTGGTGTAATTAAATGCAGTATATTATTGCACTTCTTATATACACAATGGATTTCAAAATATAGGTTAAAAGGTAATTTCACATGATGTAACTGAAGTATTTAAGGGCATAAGCACGTTTTGATTAAAGCATTAATACGAACATACATCTCACCGTATGTGGAGGATGGTTAAATAAATAAAACAATTTTTGTAATATGGGCTTAATTTTTTATCGAAACCTAATTGAAAACACAAAATTTATTATCTTCACAATAATAAAAGTAATATTTTACAACATAAAGATACATTAACAATTTACTATTGGGCTATTAATAGGAATTGGTACGGGATAAGGGATCGGTATAGTGTTGCTGCCAGAATTGCAGTTGCATCCCCCGTTACACCCTCCACACCCGCAGCCGCCACCGTATCCACCACCCCATCCTCCAAATCCACCATAACCTCCAAATCCGCCATCAGCTAACAACAAAAGCAGTATTGGCAAGATGCAGTGCCAATCGTCATCGTCGTTGTTACCCATATAAACTGGATATGGTACATGCTGCCCATACCCAGGGAACTGACACTGGACGAATATTATCTGTAAAATATATAGAATTTCATAGACAAATTAGAATTATGGTTTAGAAGTAATATTAGTATCCCTAAGTATGTACTTATTATTTTTACAATTTGTGGAAATTATGGGGACATATATCTTTACATCTTCAAAATTCTTCTTTATTACAGATTTTATAGATAAGCAATTTGAAATGGAACCAACGTAAAATATTATATTATGTATGCTTTTTAGAAAAAGTGTTTTTTTTTGTATAAAAAGGGAAAGTGGCCTTACATTAACGTTAGCAAAAAAGAGAACGAAGCTAAACCACCATAAAGTAGACATATCTATTTAATTTAAACAAAACTTCTTGAAAGCACTCATTTATATTGTGTTTTTATCTGATTTTGAAACCATATTATAAGTTGAAATGTGTTAAATAATGAAATGCAACGAGACGTATTTCTAATCATGTTGCCTCATATATTATCCCTTAGCATTACGAAAAATATAACAGGAAATATGTTATATTATGTTACTTCAGATTGAACTTTGATAATGTTACAAGTACTTACTGATAATGTTACAAAGGCTTTATTTTATTAATAGTTGGTTGTTTGGACTGATTTTGTTAATTTGTTAAATATTATAATAAAAATGTTACATGACTCCATTTCTCACGCAAATTGCAAGAAATTGAAACTAATTCAGGAATCTTTTTAGCAATTTCTTTCTTTTTTTTTTCAAATATCATTCTTTTCCTTTACTTGAAAAATAAATAAATCAGCTTCACGCTGTATTCCATACTCGGCAGGGTAGGGTAGAGGGAACCTATTTTCTGTCGAATTCTGGATGCATTGCATGTTAAGTGACGGAACCCTAATCCGCATTTTCCTTCGTTACCAGATTAAAAATATTAAATATTTTATTTCCTAAAATGGGAATCGAACTCACAATTTGTTGCGTTTACAGTTGCATGCACATACATTGTGCCCTTACCAATAATACTGAATACTTGAACTAGCTTGGCCAACTAACTTTTGCCCCTTCTTTAAGGCTTTTATTTTTCAAAATTTATTCAAAAATGTATAGTTTTCAGATTCATTTACAGCTAGTACTAGTTCCAAACCTGAACTAATACTATATGTCCAATTTCATTATTCTAGTTTAACTGGATGTACCCTATTAATTTTAATTCTATTTATAGTGTCCATTTTTTGCTATTTAAGGCTTTATTAGGGCAACTCGATATTTCCAAGTGTTCCTGAGATAAAGGCTCTTGACAGACAGACAAACCGACGGACGGAGAACATAGTGATCTTATTGAAAGGTTTTTTTTCTTAAATGTTATGGAACCCTAAAAATACAGTCGAATTGAGAACCCTTAACAGAGGTTGGTTAAATGGGTCGGAAATTATAAATGAATTTCTCATCATATCCACTTTATTTAATCTGAGTAACTTTGTTTCCATATTTCTTAATTACAAGATTATTAACATTGAATCATTAAATTATATTAATTAATAGTTTATAATTAACAATTATAAACTATTAATTGTTAATTTAAAACCCTCCATTCCCGGCGAAAAGCACTAAGAGCAATGGAAGAATGTCCTCTAAGTCGTTGCCCCTGCTCTTATACGGATAGGGCACAGGAACGGGTGTTGGTACGGGTACCACAGGTGGTCGCAACCCACAGCCACCACCATAGCTGCACATACCACCTTCTGTAACCTTGATAATAAAAAAATAAAAATATAAAATGAAATACTTTTCCTAAAAACCTAAATCTGATTATACGTATATAAACGTATATAAATCATGACCTGCTCTTGAGTAGAAGATCATTCTGAGAAGATTTAAATATATTTTTAAGGTGTATGTAGAGTAGGTGCATAATTTAATTTTAAAGAACCATTGAACCTTATTCGAATTTTTGCTGCTAAAACTAAAGAAAATGAATAAATTTTTAAAAGCAATTTTAAAGTTTTGCGCTGACAGATAGCTTTAGAAGTCGTAATAGAAATTCTTCAGATAAGATATTTCCTTATTCTTTTACAAATGTGTGTCATATATGATAAATCTAAAATGGCATACAAAGCAAACATTTACAGTGTTCGTATATAAGTTGTCATTGAATTAATTAATAAATGCTAAGTTTTTAAATATTTTTTATGAATTCTATTCTGGAGTTAACAGTAGATACAAATTAAAAGTAGTTGGTGTATTAGCCATGGCCATAGAGGCTATACATCACTTTATAAATGTATATAAATATTTCATATTTTATCTATAAAAAAGCTTGGTAATAAACAAAATTGCTGCATCGTTTATAACAGATTCCGGAAAATATTTAGAAAATGTCTACCAAACATACTTTGGGTACAAGGTCGCGTTTTCAGAGCGATCAAATGAAACTAAGTAATTGATAGGAAAATAAATTTGAAGCTCGTTGGACTTTGAGAAGCTTACGAAATACAATTCCAATTTTAAAATGAAATATTACTTTGATCTTCATTGAAATTATGTGATCCTACAATTATAATATGGCTATTATATGTATTATTATGAATATGGTATCAAAATATTAATAAAATAATGAGGACAGTCGTGGCACAGGGACACCAGCGTGTCTGTAACCGGTTGTGGGTTCGATTACCAATTCAGGAAATGAAATATTGAATATTTTCTTCGCCCTAGTATCGAGGCTAAGCGCGGCGTTGACTTCCACCACTTAAAACGCAATGCCTACAGAATTCAGCGGAAAGTGAAGAGCGGATACATCCTGAAGCTGAATAATAAATATTGAAAAATATAAATGTCATCGGAGTATCTAAACACTAGGTTCCCTCTGTGCATGAAGCTAAGAAAGAAATAATATTATTTTAAGACGAATTAGTAAACATTTCAAAACTTACATTAAATAAAAAAAGAACGATGAAAGAACAAATCCATGTTATTGACGACATTGTGCCTAAGCTACTATGATTATTACACAACGGGATAGTAACCTTTATACTATAATTTTATCACAAAAATTTGAAATTGTCACACAGGTGTTTGATATAAAACAAAGCCATAACAATAAATGACTCATTTTCAGAAATATATTAACGTCTCGAGCATTACTGACGTATCCTTTCGTGATAATTACAAGTATATAAGAGTACATTACATGTTATTTTCTTTTCTTAAAACTATATCACTTGATGCGACTGATGACTAACTTAAATAAAATAAATAAATTTATATATTTTTTATGTACTTTATATAGTAGGATCAATAGGTTTAAAATAATATAATTTAAGTAGATACATTTTATACGACACATTTTATTTTTTCTTAATGCTTATTACTATCATTACAATAACACAATACTTTTTAAATTACTGTTATTTACATATTTTGGCTTTTATATTCTTTTCTTTATTCCTGTTCATCGGAAAATTCGTCATAATCTCTTTCGTCATTTTCTCTACTTTGCATGCTCTCTAAAGGAGTTGAACTTTTGAGTTTTTTGCATTTCTTATGTCCTCTAGCAATTCTCGGTGTATCTTCATCTGAGTTATTATCTCGGAATATTTCATCCCTTAAATTATAATTTCTTTTCTTTGAATAGTTACCATTGATCTGAGTGTCTAAATTGTTATTTAATTTATTTTTCCGACAGCCATTACAATTTTCGTTACAACCGCATCCTTCCCTTTTCTCTTTTATTATATCAAAAATAAGCGGCATAAGAGATTTTAAGCTTGACGACTTAGGTGCTACATTAGTGGTGTAAGGGCCGTAGGGTGAATAAGGATAGGGACTATAATATTGAGGTTGGTTTGATGATTTTCTAGATTGTAGTAGAGACAAAAGGAGTGTCGTTAGGTTGTCACTTTCAAGCAAATCTTCGTCGGCAGAAATATTATTTTGAAGATCTAAAGGACTACGAACTACACTATATACTTGATTCTGGTATGGATTCGACGAAGGTAACACGGCTCGATATGGTGCAGGGAAAGACTTAATAACTTGTGTTTCCGGAACAGAAAATGGAACCGTAATATATTGCCTTGCATAGTTCCCTTCGAGGTTAGGCATAAAATCTGGACGCTGGCAACCGTAAGATGATATCGATGATATAGAAGAATAAGGAGATACAAACGAGTTTGAAGAAGGTAGTACTTGAGCAACTTGAACGGGATTTTTTTGCATTATTGCTCCTATTGGAACCTGTGGGTAGTTAATATTGCCGTTCGAACTAAATGGCTGCACTGTAGCTTGCTGAATAATGGGGAAAAGCTGGCTGGAAGAGTCTTGAAGTAATGGATGTTGCAGTAATTGCGGTTGTTGTATATTTAGAGGTTGATATAAAATGGGCACTTGAAGCTCAGATAATTGATTAGGTTGGTTTATGACTTGTGGAAAATTTTGTGGTAGTTTTTGCTGTACATTTTGCTGTAGATTTGGAATCTGCTGCAATGGAAAAGATTGCGGCAAGGTTGCTAGAGTTTGAGGTTGCTGTATGGTGAACTGTCCTGGCGATTGCGTATTAAAATTAGCACCTTTTGCAAAATTTTCATTTTCGTTCTTTAAAGTTCCTGAGTTAGAAAATCCTTGATTAAGATTTTGTGTTCCTGTTGGATTGTTAGCCAAATTGCCGATCTGTCCGTGAATTATCTAAAATGTAAGTAAAGTATATATTAATCATATATTTTATTCATAACAAAATATTATATTTTTAATAAAATTACTTTTAAAAACGATAAAGCTGCAATTAATATTGTAAACTTGAATTTTGCCATCTTGACATGTACAAAATGAGAATAAAATTTATACAACCAACTATATACTTATTTTAAAAATACCTTAAGCAATAGATATATTTTATCTTACAACTGATATTATCTAGATGTGATTGAACATATTCTTCTTAATACTTATCAGTGAAAGACATTACGATATTTTAATTTTGATATGGATTTAAATTGTGCAATAATTACATTATATTTTCTTACTATACACTGCATATGTCTAAAAACTATGAAATCTATAAATTTTTGAAACAAAAAGTATTATTATGGCTAAAAAAATTTATAATTTAAAATGTTTCCTAGCACAATCTTTTGCTTTACGCTATATCCCTCTTATAGCATATAATCGACCCAAACGCGGCTTCGCCCGCTTTTGTTATAACCAAATTATACACAATGTTGACATATATTAAATGCGTTATTCTGATGTGTAATTTACATAAATATAAGGTTAAGTTTAAATCTGTTTAATAATTTTTCAATTAAAACTTAAACAAATATACGTTTATATTACTAGTGGGACAATTCGACGCTGTTGAATCAACATAGAATAAAGCGAAAAAATCAAAATATATAATTGAACATATTTTCAAGTAAATGGATATTTTTATTATTATCTTAACTCTCTGTTTGCCTCCATCTATTTTGTTTGCATTATGCAATCGAGTTTAGTTTACTACGTTTTTCAAAAATACATGCATTTAATTATTTAAAAAAAATTCTTTCCTTAGTGTGGAATAACACTTTAAAAAATGTTAGAAATATTATGCATTTTTTTTTGAGTTTGTTTGAAATAGTAAACTGTAAAAAATATATATGTTCTTTTATTAAATTTGTCAACGCTGGTTAAATGATATGTTCTACAATCCTAATCCACTTAAAATGGCCTAGTTCAGTCTTTTATATTTCTTATATCACACATGTTTATTTATAGTTATATGTTTTAGGTGTAGCCCACAACCTCGTTCACGTGGACTATAAAACGTAAAATCCATTTTCCCTAAATGTCTATTTAAAAATCATCTCTAAAACCATATCATACAGATCAATCAGTTCTTCAGTCTTCATCCTACAATTTAAATCTGAATTATAAATTAATGAAATAACAAGACTAAAGTCACGACTGTGACATAATTTTGCTTAAATATATTTAAATCTTCTACCTTTTTTGCTCTACAGACAATACAAATATTCGCAAGTAGAAACTAGCTCTATACATTTTATTTCTCCTCCTTTATGAAGGAATTCGCATTTGTTAGAAATTATAGTTTTACCATTCTGTTATCAAACAGAGGCTTATATCTATAGTTAAAAATCGTAATTATAACACAGACATGCTCCCATAATTTTAAGATCTCATCAAATTGATTTATTTATATTTATATTAATTTGCTGAATGCTAATAGTAATAAACATGACTTTATTCCATTTTTTGATACATATATAGGTATTATTTTATTAAAATGTTTTTTTTTATTCTTACATTAGTTATTGAATTAGATAGAGATTAACTCGTTTCATACTTTAGTAACAATAACTATGCTGCTTTATAGAAACAAGGTATCAAAATAAGTAACGATAGTAAAGAAGCCATGATCAAGAAGTTAAACTATAGTTTATAAAAATATAATTTATTAATATTAAATTAACATACAAAAGCTTAATGAGTTAAATAAATAAAGGTTAAACAGTAAATAAATAAATATATATTTAAATTATATTAACTAATCAGATTCCTGCGATCCTACTGGAACTGGAACATACGAAAGAGTTACATTGGATGATGACTTTGAATATCCACTAGACTCGCTACTACTGTAGGAGTCTTCTTCAGCTTCTTCACTTTCGTTTTCGTTTGAGTTTCCATATCCTGATTGAGGATTAGTAATAATAGGATTATTAGTAGGAATTGGTATTGGAAATGGTACTGGTATGGTTTTAGCTGATCCGCCACAATTATAGCAATTACAACAGTTGCAGTTGCCATTCGTATTTCTGGCTGCCAAGAGCAATACTGCCAGTATAACCCCGAGGTCATCGTCTCCTTGGTTGTCATATACGATTGGCGCTCCGCCATACGGGTACATCGTTTGCCCTAAAACATTTTCCTGGAAGAATATTTGGGTTACTTCATTAGGAGGTTATTGACATTGTTTACTTTTTAATTCTTCATTTAGATTCATTTTCTTGAAGATAGAGTTAATTAATTTAAAGGCCTATACTTTGAAACACCTTTATTGAGATGTATTATTAAATATGTTTAAGCGTATTGTCATGTTTATACATTTACCTGATATACAACGATAAGAATCAAAATTGAACAAATTTGCATAATGATAGAAAGTTTCATATTTGCAAATTATATCAATACACAAATGTTTGATGTAAGAACTAAATAAGACATCCTATAGATAAAATATCGAGTGTAAACGAAGTTATATTGCTTCGGTTACGTCAGATATCAATCTGATATCTAATCTTATATATTATCTAACTTGTACAAAACGCACGTGCTGTTTAAATAAAACAAATATTATCAAGATATATTTACATATATTTAAAGAGTTGAAAAATACATAAGTGTTATCCTATTATCCTATTAATATTATAAATGCGAAAGTTTGTATGTTTGTATATGGATGTTTGTTACTCTTTCACGCAAATATTACTTAACCGATTACGATGCAATTTGGTATGTAGGTAGCTGAAGACCCAGAATAACACATAGACTACTTTTTATCCCGGAGTTCCCGCGGGATTGATTCCTAATTGAAAATAGATACATTTATCGCGTCTTGCATTTTAAAGGTATTACGTGTTTTTGTTAAGAAAAGTACTTCATTTTTTTTAATTCTAACGATAGGAGATTACTGCAGTAGCTACCAATAGACTTATAATTAGAGCTTTGCCATACATAGTTACCATATTTCTTATGTTGATAATATTGTTATGTTATCATAGGGTTTTCACGCGAACGTAGTCGCGGGCGGCCTCTAGTAATTAAATATAAATAAAATTTTAAAATTATTTTTTTATCTTAAAATTAAAATATTTACAACTTGTTATAATTTTATATGTTTGCTTTAAGCAAGCACATGAAACATATATTCATTTAGTGTCTATTTGGCCTCCATTGCCTCTTTGCCCTCGTTTACGAGAGGAGCATGAAGACTTAGAACTGTTTACAATAGGACTATTTATGGGTATCGGTATGGGAAATGGAATAGGTGTAGGATTGTCGGAGTCAGAACAACAATTGCAACAACTACAGCCACCATAATAACAGCCACGGTCATTAAATAAAGCTAATAAAATAATTGGCAAGATTTTTCGCCAGCTCGATCTTGATTTTCTCATAACAATTGGCGGTGGAGGTGGAAAGCCTCCAAACGGTAAGAAAGGACTGTATTCTGATTCTTTTTTTGTTTCCGCGACGGGTTGTGGTGTAGCAGAAACAAATGTTATTCTAGGTGCTGGCATACTTGGAGAAGGTAAATTGATCTGTAAGTTTAAGGGATAACCATCAGTGTCATAGTCATTTATTAAATTTGTAGGCTCTTGAACAACTGCCCCCACGTTTGGTGCTGCCAAAAATTCGATAATACCACAATTAGTATTGATTTCTGGTAAAATGGGAGAAGGGGGACTTATCTGTAAATTGACAGGAGGCGGACCTGTTTCTGAAAATAGCACTGGTATAGTAGGAACATAGTTATAACCGTCACTGACAGGTTGTGGTATTTGCCATACTGTAGGTGGAGCTTGAATTATATTTCCATAATTTTGTAGAGGTATCACTTGTGGAACTGTCAAATAGCTATTCAATGATATTGGCTCTGGGGCTACTATAGTTTGTGCCGGTCGCATGGGGACATAAGATGTAGGAATTGGTGACGCGTATGACATATTTGGAATCGAATTTGGTATATTTGAACGATTGATCATTAAATTTCACTGATTCTTTTATATAAGGAGGTATTTGTGGCTGTATTGGCACTATATTGACTGTTCGTGGTATATCACCCACTATATTTGGAGTGAATGGATTTTCTGATATTGGTGTCGGTATAGCTGAACCAGTTATGTCAGGTAATGCTCCGTTAGATACCAAAGACAGTAATGTATTCATAAACTGCGCTTTCGATGATGGCTTTGATGCTATATTTGAAAAATCTCTCTTTAAATCTTTATCATTTGTAGGCGTCGGTGTAAAAGTTTGCTTTAATACTAATTCAGAAGGCACATTTTGACTTAAAATGCAGACATCCTGTAACAATATAAATATTTTGTTGAAAACGCACTAAGATAATATAATTAAGCAATTTCATTAATTAATGTCACATTTTATATATAACTTACTGGTAGCAATAAATATATGAAACAATAAAACGTTGCCCACCGCCGTGGGCTCTCCATCTCGAACAATTTTATTAGCACACGAATTATTTTCTTTTATACGACGACTGTATTTATCTTGTCATCATAAATTTGTCATATTATACATACAACAATATTATCAAAATTAGGTAAGACCTTACTTAATCGATTTGTTTAAAAGTGTTTCTGAAATCATAGAAACATGCAATTCCTACATAGAAAATATATTGTAATTATCTATAAACATTTTAGGTACATCGATATTTAATCACTTTTTATATTATAGATTACATTATAGACTATAAATAGCAAGTATAACTTTCTAAAAATAGGGCATCCTATATGACGTCATCACTGTTTTTTATCATATTTAAAAGGTATACGCATATGACGCTGCGACGTGTTAGTGCAGTAAGAACGAGTCAATTATCTTAGGTTATAAAACACCTGTGTTTTATACTTACACTCCGTTTCTTTTCTTACACTAGTAAATACTATATAGTTCACATTAACACAAATATTTAATTTTATATAATTTTTCTTGTTACAGGTAAGGATCGTTCATACTAAGCATACATCATAAAAGGTAACCTTTATAATACTAGACCAGACTAGGATTTTTTTTTAGTTTCTCTTGTATCCCAACAACGTGCTACCCTTCTGGGTAAGCAGAGGGAACCTAGTGTTAGAACACTTCGTTCACCACTCACAAAAAAAGTTTCAAGTTGCGTGGCGGAGTTGCGAGTTAAGTGGCGGTACTCATGGCCGCGCGTTGTAAATATAATTTTCCCCAAGTGAAAATGGAACCCACAACCGTTACGTACAGTCACGAGCTTGTGCCACCGCTCCACGACTGCCTCTTACGCCACATTTAATATAATGATATCAAATTTGTAGGCATTTTTATCTACAAGCCTAATATTAATAGCCTAATTTGAACTTATAAAGATTTAATGAAATGTTAATTTGTCAAAAATTGATAAATTTAAATATATATATACATATATTTTTACGTTGACCTTATAAGGTTTTTTATTGCCTAAACAACCGCCGTAGGCGGGTTACTAAATTTCAATAAAAAGGTCTTCAACTCAATATTATTCACATAATAATATCTCTTTATTATATTTGGTGGCTGGAAATTATTGGACTCTTCAAGCTGAATATAATTTAATTTCTCGTGACTAAACAGACAAGATTATATTAACTTTTTACAAATACGTTTTTTTTGTATACGTTTATGTATACACTTATATATACTTAAACTACTAAAAACTTACGAATAAAAGACGTTTAAAATAAATTTGTAATTGAAAATATTTGTTATTAATTCACGTTGTATCCGGAATATAGTAGGGTAAGCAAAGGGAACCTGAGAACCTATTGTTAAGACACTTCCGTTGCCCACGTTTCACCGAATTCTAGAGACATTGCGTTTTAAGTGGCTGAACTCAAAGCCTCGCTTTTCGTTTTACCTTGTTACCAGAGCGAGGAAATAAGAATACTCAATATGTCCTGGAGCGGGAATCGAACCCACAACCTGTCGTGTTTACAGTCACACACTTGTAACCCCTGCAATTTATTCCTAAGCTAAATGAAAACAGCAAATATTCATACAAAAATAGTCACTAAATTATAAGTCTCTTACTATAAGTTTATTACTTCCCCTTTTGGAGGAAATGGTTAGCTTTGTTGTCACCGCCGGAGATACCGTGTTCGAGAGATAACAACATCCGCGGGCTCTCTTGTGTGCGGCGTGATTGATGTATTACTATTTAGAAACTTGTTAAAGCAAAAATTCTCTTGTTTCCAAAGTTTATTAACATAATAATTTAATTTAATATAATATTTTTCTTTTTCTTGATTAATTTTCATTAGACCCAACTTTTTTGGATGGATTAATAAAGTAAGTAGGTACTTTATATATTATGTAAGATTAACAATCGGCATTTTATTAATAAAACCAAATATAATAATTTTAATACATTTTAATAAAGAGCATAAAGGCAGTAAATTTGTTTTTGTTTTGTGTGAATTATCTACTCTTAGAGATGAACATAGTAACGTAAGGCGTTAACACGTACACTGTGGCTTTATGTATACATAGACATATGGGGTCGATTTCAACTGTAACATATGAAACATGAGGTCGAATAGACCTCAACCGCACCAAATGTTATATTTTTGAGAACCCGCCGTGACAGGTTCGCAGGCGTTAAAGCGAAGTATAAACACAAAATTTGTAAAATTACATACATTAAAAATATTCGGAAAATAATGACTAGATACATAGAGAGTAGTTTCACCACAGTAATTTATGAAATTAATTAAATCAACTTGACCTTTGCAGTTCTGGCCTACTTGCGCGCACGCACTTGTGAATATTAATGAATAGCATTAAGGTTAAGTATGGCCTATGACAAACGAATATTAGGATATTTGTGCCATGATGAAATATTATATTTCTTTATCAAAAAATCTTATATAAAAACAAAATTTAAAATACATTTTATTTATATTTTACACGGATTTCATACACCCAATTACAAATTTCTTTGTTATGTCATCCAGCAACCTTTGCATTGATTTACCCGAAATGAATGACCAAGAGGTCATTTACATTTTACATATTGTATATGGCGGAATGTCAAACTGTAGCTGGCCTTTTGGCAAAGTTCTTTTGGTATCTATATACGGAAATGAGATGAATAAAGGGAACAACATAAAATTAATATACAAAACTACTAACATCCTGAATAATTAGTCGAAATTCATCGAAATGATAAGCTATTCGTGTGCCAAACTCCACATTTTCAAGTTTACTATATCTATATTTAAATGAAAAAATGCAATTTACAAGAATAATAATGGAATAGTTATGATAATCCATATCGAATTATAATAACATTGCGATACTCGCTAGTTATCTTAATCAGTTACTTAGATGATGTATGTAAGTAACCAATCAGCAAGTTAATACATCATAATGTACTTCGGTAATTGTGGTTTCCATTATTACATTAAATACGTATTGTCATTGTTACATTTATGACTTAATTAAATAGTAAAGTTAGAACATTTATGAAAATAAAATTGACAGATTATAAATATCGATTTTTTATCGATGTTTTCTACAATAATAAAGTCATTAAACTTTATATATATATGCAATAGGTATAGGCACTTTAAGTCTCAATTTATTTTAAGTAATTTTAACATGAATTTTAGTATACATACTTAAAAATAAAAAATCAGCTACATGCTGTATCCCGCACACAGCAGGGTAGGCAGAGGGAACCTAGACACTCCGTTCCATACAGTACAGTCGCACTTCGTGCCGCTGCGCCACGACCGGCCTCAATATAGTATACATACTTGATAATTGTTTATATTAGAAATAAAAAAAATAGATACATAATTTAAAAATAAGGAGGCCCGTTGCGGCGCCGGGGCACAAGCTGTGTAAAATCGACTGGTTGTCGGTTCGGTACCCACTCGAGAAGATGAAATATTTATTAACATTTATATTTTCATTTCTTCGCTCTGGTGTCGAGGTAAAGCGCGTTTCATTGAGTTCCGCCACTCAACATGCAATGCCTCCAGAACTCGGCGAAAAGTGGACGACGACAACGGATTGTCTTAACACTAGGTACCCTCTGCCTACCCTGCTGTGTGTGGGATAAAGCATGAAGCTGATTTGATTTGATTTTATTTAAAAATAAAATTTTGTCCTCTTCAAAAAATCCTGCATGTAGCTGGGTAGGCAGAGGCAAACTGGGAACCTAGGCCTCATTGCCCGAGCGAGGAAATAAAAATATGTAATATTTCCAAATATTCTTCCAAATGAGAATCTAACCGACAGTCATCGCGACGGGTGCATTCGTTGAAATAATATAAACGAAGCTTTTATAATTATTTTACCGAATTAATTAATGTCACGAAGTTCCAATTCAAATGGGATGAAATTGTTAATTTCAGCTTAAACTGTCCACAGTGGTTTGACATTTTGACATTTAGCACAATAAATAAGTAATAAAGTTTATGACAAATCCATAGATATACGAACATTAACGAAATTTAATACTAGAATTCTATTTCTGTTCCATGTTATGTCTAGTCTATATATTTGTTTCTTTAATTAAAAAAAACATCACATCTTTTCTTGAAGAATGCATTTAAAATTAATAATTTAATAAAAAGGAAATTGGAGTGTCTTCACAATAGATTCCCGTACTCGTCACTGCCGTATGCGAGATACAGCTTGACGCTAAAAAAAATAAAACATAAAATTTTATTTATAGCATACAAAAGTTTAATATACTATTTAACTATAATAGTCTTGAAGTATTGAGGTAGAAATTGAAACTGAAAACAATGATAGCGGCCGTTGCCCCCACCATACCGGCGGTTATCGGTCGTACGCGCCTTATCATTCCATGTAAAATTAACACCGCTTTAGTAATACACCTCAGTGCGTACGTGAGACTTTCACATTTTTATAATCTATTCAAAATTGATAATTAAAAACGTGGAAGTGACATTTTGTTTTGTTTTGTAACCAGTGACGTAATGGCACGTGACTTTTGAAATGTCTGTCCGTATGTTCGTCTAAGTTTTGTGCACAAGTTTGTTATATGGTAACAGTTGATGATGTGGGGGCAGGTAGTCTTCCCTGTGGGGTGAGTTAATAGCCTTGTTTATATTAAATTATGTCTATATATTAATTAATATATGTGTGTTCTTATGTTTACGCATTTGTGAATGATTTCATTATTTCTTGCCTAATTTTAATAGTTAAGAAATGTTGTTCTTGCTTTTGAATTTACGTATATAAATATTTCTATGCTCTGGTACTGAGGCAAAAGCGTGGCGTTGAGTTCCGCCATTCAACATACAATGCCTCAAAAATTCAGCGCAACGGCGTAATGGCGCTTACTACTATTTTATCTAAATCTAATAACAACTAAGACAAACAGAAAACTATTTAAAATATGATCACGAGCACCAAAATATTTTATTATAACGTTTTCCTTTATTAATTAGAAAATATTTTCACATTCAGTTCACTCGCTTAAGACATCAAAGCAATTGTTTGAATTTATTCATGGACAAAATTGTAACCTAAATTATCTTATGAAATAAACACGAAGCCTTCGAATAAACACGTGTTTCGTGTGTGAGAGCTGCTTATTTTATCATCTCAAGTTTTCTAATATATAAAAAAATGTATGTTTCAAAATATCTTATTAGAACTATTACTATAAAAAATACAACAATAAAAGTAAAATAAGTTAAGTATGTTTGTTTATATATTATCGTAGCTATTGGCTTCATTTATATTCTATCGACGTGAACGAATGGTAAATTGCTTTGAATACGTGACATCTCTTAATGGGAAGATTCCAATAAATCAGATTTTTACAGCCTAAAGATTTTGACTTATGGGGTTTTGATTTATGGGGCAAAAAATTACACTAGTTACGAGGCACAGGTTAAGGTGATTATGTGTAATGTGACAATTTGTCTTGCAGTCTATTTGGAGAGTGGTCCATGTTACAATACCTCACAGCACGAATACTTCAGATATAAAGCAGGCAAGAGATTAAAAAATAAGAACTCTATTATTATATTAATCATTTAACGAGTTCCTCAAAGTAGAGTTTCTATTATCCTTTTAACAATGTCAAAGTTTATAGGTTAACCTCAAAAATTCCACTTTGGAAAATCAACAATGCTCGCTTTATGTACTTTAATAAATTGTTTAATAAATTTCCATACTCTCCCGATCCAGTGGGTGGACATATGCTGACTGCATTACAACAAACGTATGCAAAACGAAAATTTAATCTTAATACTATGATTATAGAGTCTATTTTTGGATATATATGTGCTGGTTTGCAGCTTCGAATTACTTTGTGAATACTAGAGTGCAATGTTGTTAGTTAAATTGAATTTATTATAATAGAGTTCATTCGTTAACAACATCTGGATTAAACTATACGCTTTATACGATATTTCATATAATATAGAGGTCATTGGGGCACATTGAGGCAGCACCTGACTGCAAACGCGATGGATCTGGGTTCAATGATGACTCCGAGAATGAATTATTTTTAAGCTACAATCTACCACTCAAGACGCGAATTCACGAGATTGAGGAAATTGGTTCTGTCTTAATCGGAACGAATTGTCTGAATACAGGATTCCCTTTGGGAAGGGATACTGCGTGAATATGATGAAAAGAAGGCGCGAATTCGTGAAAACGAATCCGGAGTACACACAATAAATATTCAGTGTTGGTCTGTGAAAGAAGGCGAATTGTCACATATTTGAAAAATTGCCCAATTAAGTTTCAGCGATAATACAATATGAAATAAATATCATTATTTTTCTATTAAGACAGATACTATAAAAAAATTAAATCACTGGAGTGATCACTAGTGATTTAATTTTTTTTGGCTAGAACCAATTAAGATATATGTTCTTTTCGAACTACGTTGAAATTTATACTACTTATTTTTCTTATTAGGATCTCTCGTTTGGACAGTTATATTAAATATTTTCATTTTCTTGCTCTGATAAAAGGTACGGCGAAAATAGCAAAACTTTCCTTATCTCGCTATGGGACCGTAAGTGTCTCAATGGAAATAGTGTCTTAACACTAGGTTTCCAAATAGGTACCCTCTGCCTGCTCTACTATGTGCAGGATACAGCGTTAAATAAAAAAAAGAATATCCACATCACTGAAGCTACGGAGGCAGAAACAATAGCTAGTTGCCTGATATACCTTTATTGCTTTGACACAGTACTGAGAAAAGTAAATGAGAAACGTTTTATTTTTATTACAAAGCTTTCCTTATATGAGGTCAGTCGTGTCGCAGAGGCAAAAGCGTGTGATTGAACGCGACAGATTGTGGGTTCGAATCCCACTCGAGGAAACGCAAAAAATATTATTTTCATTTGTTCACTCTGTTGTCGAGAGGGAGTACGTCATTGACTTTCACTAATCAGCAAGCAATGCCTTCAGCATTCGGCGGAAAATGGATAACGGAGTGTCGTAACATTAGATCGGGATCAGAGTGACGCTTAAAAAAAATGTATGTTAAAAAGTAATTATTTAGAAACGGTGGAAATAAATAATCTTGTCTTCATTTATACCTAAGCTTTATTAACAAATACAATACAATAAAACACAACAGGGAATTGCTAAACTCCCTGTCGACCTCTCTACTTGTTGGAAACTCGAAAGTATTAAAGTAAGATCTAACGACGGTCCATATTATTAGAATTTGTTGTGTCTGTTGTTTTGTATTATTATGTGATTGAGTAAAGAATATAAATTAAAACACAATTGTTTTAAAGAAAATTTCACTTATATTCTATTTTTTGTGATTTCTTCTAATAAGCTACATTAGTTAAAGTTTTTTATTTTCTTCTGTAACTAGAAAGAATGCTGCAAATATTTTAAAACTTTATATAATTCAATTCATAATCAATTTAATAAAGTTATAAACTAATATTAAATTTAAGATATTATTGTGTAATTTAGGACAATTGTATAAAGTAAGTCCTGTTAACCTTTAAAGTAAGGACAAGAACGCTATTAAAATAAATGAAAGATCGTGGGTGGACTATAATTATAATATATATAATATACGACACAGTTTTATGTGTAGGTACTGCTAGGAAGGTACCTTAGTCATATTATTAGTTTGAAATAATAACTTCTTAAATTATTTTAAATATACGAAGGCCTATTTCGTAGACGTAGGGCGTAGCCACACAAGCGTGTGTGTTGTGTGTGTGTTACAGTCACACAAGCGTGTGACTGTAACTGTAGCACGTTGTAGGTTCGAGACACACTCGAGGAAACGAAATATTTAATACTTTCTTCGCTCTGGTGTTGAGGCAAAGCACAGCGTTTAGTTCCGCCTCCAAACGCCACCATAGAACGGCCGAAAGTGAGGAGCGATTTGTCTTAACACTAGGTTCCCTCTACTGGATACAGCGTCAAGCTGAAAAAAGAGATAATAACCCTGTATAGTATTTTAAGAAAAATATAAACTAATATACTTTAGCAATAATACATATATATAAATATATAGGTAACGTGTAACTCGCTTATTACGACCAAATTATTTCATATTTTTACTATTTTATTTCAACAAAAACAGAAATGCGATTAAATAATATTTATATAACAGTTTTGAATAGATTAATGATGAAATAGTTACATAGGTGTTGATAATTAAATAAATAATAAAAACGTCAACCAAGAATTACACTGCGTTTCTTATTAAAATTCAAAATACAGTCTCATAGACTTTTCAAGTATTGTTTAAATTAATATTAAATATTTAAAAAAACTATGAGATGCTATTCCTTTTATGAAATGCGTACGTACATAACAAAAGTAAATATTACATATTGATAATATGTGTAAAATTGTAATAATAATATGAGGCCAGTCGTGGCGCAGGGGCATAAGGTGTGACTGTAAAATCGACTGATTGCGGGTTCGATCCCCACTCGGGAACATGAAATTTAAATACTTATTTAGAATATTTTCCTAAGTGTGGATTAACACTTTAAAAATGTTTAAAAAAAAAATATATATAATATATTTACACTTGTATTATCCTTTATTCGCTCTGGTGTTGAGGCAAAGCGGGGCGTTGAATTCCACCACTCAAAACGCAATGCCTCCAGAACTTGGCGGAAAATGGGAACGGAGTGTTTTAACACTAGGTTCCCTCTGTCTATCCTACTCTGTACGGGATATAGCGTGAAGCTGAATATATATTTATTAGTACATTTTATAAAATTATTTGGATAAAATAATAGAATATTTTCAAAATAAACAAACTATTTTTGCTCCATACATTTGATTGTCAATAGACGCAGACGACTGCATTCAAGATGGCGCTCGATCAATGGTTGCCATGGCAACGCGTCGGGACTGCTCAGCTGTCATGAAAGTACTGAAACCATAACACAAGCACAGGCAGCGTACAAACTGAATTTGCAGATTTTTATAAATCTACGAAATAATAGAAATGGTATTGTACCGAACATTACCATCTCAAAACATGAATTTTATATATAAATCTAGATTAATTATGCATAAAGTTGATATTATTAGATTTAGAAATATATATTATGATAATCGCTTTAAAAATATCCATATTTCACATGATTTAATGTTGTAGGTAAAATTATTTAATTCATTGACACTTACGTATTAAAATCTACATTTCAGCTTCACGCTGTATCCCTCATATAGCAGGGTAGGCAGAAGAAACATAGTATCAAGACACTCCGCTATCCACTTCCCGCCGGACACTTCTTTACGGGGAACATAGTGTTGAGCGGCGGAACTAAGCGTCGCAACCTACATATACGTATTTATTTACAAATACTCTCAATACATCTCACTTTTTACGAGAAATCTAACACTTATAACATTGTTTGTACCCTCCCTTACGTCTTTTTCCTTAAACGAAAGGGACAGACACTCAATTGAATGTATAAATAGCATGTGAGAATGAGACAAAAAGCGGAAGATTAAATTTAATTCGGGCTCAGACAGATTTTAATAATATTTCGAAAAGTTTAATCAATTGCTTTTGTTATCTTTTAGAGTGGAATAACTTAGGCTACTGTTGAAATACTCCTAATTACTCCACTGTCGATTTTACTTTGTTTTATAAAAAAAATAAAGAGTAAAACAAAATATTAGATTAGTTAATTAACGCGACGGTTGTAAGTTCGATCCTAGTCCCCGAGTGGGGGAAAGGAAATAATTAATATTTTCATATCTTCGCTTTCGGTGGTTGATTATTCGGTGGAAAGAGGGGAACGAGATATCTTAATAACTTACAAAGTGACTGTACTGTAGTGTTACTACATAGGTTTCCAGGTTGGCCCCTTTTGCCTGCCTAACCCACTACCTGCGATACAATATGAAGTTAAAAATAATAATCATTTAAACTATTCCTGCGAGTGGGGATCGAATCCACAACCACCATCATTAGCAGTTTCACAGCGCCACAAAGATCTAAGACTTAACATATTTCAATGTAAGTTGATATATATTTTTTATTATTATAAATAAGGATATGTATATACAAGGAACATGAGACTGCGTCAAAATGACGCAAACACATACTTCACGTTTGATTGATTCTAATACCAATATCATTTTATATTTGTTATTCAATAAAAGTAATGTTGGCACAGCTTCCAAATATGGCCCGGAATATTGACGACAGATAAACTTCGTCGTTGGAAAGATATATAAATATGTAAATAATGTATATAATCTGTGACAATTTTTTTTGTGAAGTCAGAGAAAATTGATTGGCACACGACTGTGTTTTCCTTTTTCTAAAAGGATACTTATTACAACCATCTTTAAACTTTGAACGTGTCCCAAGAAAACTAAGTAATGACGTTTTTGGTTAATGATTAATTATATGAAATTAATATATAATATCATTAATCATTAACCATTAAAATCATTAAATTTACAAAAGTTAACTTTATTTATAAGATAAAAAAATCCTATATCTTTCTTAAGTATGATTTATTTTAAAATATTATTTTTAATCGACCTTCTAATATCGAGTCAACTCTACAGAAATTATTGATTCGTTCCACAGCCCGCACACCTTTAATATACTATTGTTTTACATAATGTAGCCTTTTTGATGATGATAATAGCGTAATAAGAAATGTAAATTATGAAAAGGGAGATCTTAACTGAGTTTACTATGAACTATAACTGAGAAGCAACGTTGGAAGCTCAAAACGGTTTCATTATTTCTAAATGTATAAGCAAATTTACACAAGTTAGAGTATAATATATAATGAGGAAGATGTCTTCATTATAATGTCTTCCCTGAACTGTGTCGGATTAAAGAGTTATAGTTACAGAGTAAGTCTTCTTAGTTAAATTGATATATGATTGAAATATACTGTGGTCTGTTTAGATAAAATACACAATTTATGTGATGTTGTTTCTCTCTCTCTCTTTTTCTCTCTGTACTCTGCAGTGTGTGATGTGTGTGAACACGACTCGAAAGTTTTTTTTTCGATATATCTCATACAATTTACAAAATATTTTGCTAGTACTCATACAATGATTATATCGCTTTACTATATAAAATATTTAAGCATATTTGTGTTAAAAAAGCGACAGTAAAATCCACATCTATTAACTATCGGACATTGCCGTTTCCCAATTTGGCGTGAGGCAGCAGACATGCGCGCGCGCGTCTATTTATACGCACCCGCGCTGCTCTATCCCGTACTATAATTATAGATCAGAAACTAGCGGATTACGTACCTAGTATATGATCGTTACTCACTACTTTTGTTTATGTGAAATATTGTGAAATTTACATAATATATTGGGTATAATAAGATATAAGTTCAATATATATATATATATATATATATATATATATATATATATATATATATATATATATATATATATATATATGCTAGGCAGTGATAAAAAAAGAGTTATAATTTATATTTAAAAATAGGCGAAAGACAGGAAACAGAATGAACTATAGCTAGATACTCACTAAATAATTCACATAACGCGGTATATATGTGAAAATAATATATATATTTTTACGTTTCACACTATATCCCGGAGGCATTACGTGTTGAGTGGAAGATCGAAAAAATTATAATATAAATTTAAATAATTTTTTCTTCTCGTTGAGTGTGGATCGACACACACAAAACTAGTAGATTTTACAGTCACACTTTGTGCCTGGCCTAATATAATATAGGCTATATTATGTAAGGTTAGATTTAAACACATAACCATCAAATGGGCTTATAAGTTTATCGACTGGCCTCAAATAACATTTTACATTGGTGTCTTTGGTAGCAGAGTTGACGTTACTATAAAACATCCTATATTACCAACTATTCTCAGCTTCAATGGCATCCCGCTGAGACAATACAAATATGATTTTACAAACGGTTTCGTTTTTAAACGTACATATTTAAACAGAAGGTCAAATTCGTCACAATTTGCATGTATATGATGTGGATATGTTATGTGTATTACATTTTCGTCCTTCAATATTTAACAAAAGTGACGTATTGCTTGAATAGCTTACTACCAAATTTAATGCTTTTTATAACTAAAGTCATTTTTAAACAATTTCTCTTTATTGATATTTTTTATAGCGTCACGCTGTATCACAGCAAGGCTTTAATAGTAGGTTAAGCAGAGGGAACCTAGTGTTAAGACACTTCGTTGTCTATTTATACATATACCTATAACATGTTAACAAAATATACATAAATAGCTGTATAAATCGAATCGTGTAGAAACTGGCGAACACCATGTATAATAAATTTTGACAAATGTTGGCAGTTAATATACTGGCATGTGTATTACAAAAATAATTAAATAGAGAATATCGCTTAATAAGTCTCTTGATCCTTTTAACGAACACAGAACAATTTGACATATTGAAGTTTTAAGTCTGTCGTGGCACAAACGTACACGCGTGCGCCTCTAAACGCGACAGGTTGTGGGTTCATCACAATTGAGACAAAATAATACATTTAATATTTCCATTTATTTGCTCTGGTAAAGATGCAAAGTGCGGCGTTTAACCAACCACTCAATTAAATACGCCATGCCTCCAGAAATAGGTGGAAAGTAGGGAACGCGGCATGGAAGTATTTCATCATTAGGTTCCCATGCTTAATTGCTACGTGCGGGGCACAGCGTTAAGTTAAAAAATGCTATAAATAAACTACGTAAAGCTTAAATACTACAAATAAGTAAATTGTGATACACTATAATTACTCTCATCGGAGAACAGTGTTTACTCTACTTTTGAATCCAATCTGGGTAATTTTCAACCCCGACTTCGATAATGTAGTGACAACAGATAATTAATCGTTAATTATTTCGTTCATGTTTACAAGCTCCGTTTTAAAATCGATTATTCATTTAATAATCAACTTTGTAATGATCGAATTGTAAATACAATAAAACTGTAAATACTGTACTTATTTAGAAAACGTATAAATATTTGAACGAAGCGGGACTCGAACCCGCGCCTCCTGGAAAGCGACCCGGCGCTCAGACCACTAAGAAGAAGTATTTTTTTAAGTGTAGTGTAGAACACTTTAAAAATATTTAAAATGTAAATACCGTTTTTTGTTATCAGTTATGTCAACATCAGGAACCAAATTATTTACAAATAAATTTAATTTGTGTTTTTTTTTATTTAATAATAATTTTAATAATTGATGGTATTATTAAGGGCGTCACTGAAAAAATATAATATATTACAATATATATTATAATTTACGTACTAAATCGTTCTCTTGTTATCTTTGAAAACAATAACTTATTTAAATTACATTGCGATATAAGAAATAAAGTATTTTTTATATATTTTAAATATAAACTGTAATTCATATTTTCAGAATACATTTTAAAAAAATCAGCTTCACGCTGTATCCCACATACAGCAGGGTAGGCAGAGTGAACCTAGTGATAAAACACTCCGTTCCCCACTTTCTGCCAAATTCTGGAGGCATTGCGTATTGAGTGGCAGAACTCAATGTCTCGCTTATTCTCGACACCAGAGCGAAGAAATGGAAATATAAATTTAAGTAAATATTTCACCTACTGTGGAGATCGAACCCACAAACAGTCGGTTTTACAGTTACACTTCGTGCCACTGCACCACGACTAGCCTCTAGAATACATTTAAAAGAAAACATTTTGAACAACTGCAGAATAAATGTAAAGGGCATACGTGCACTGCACTGAACTGTCACTGCAGTAAAGTCCAATATTTAAGCAACAACTGTTGAACTGCAAACGTTTGAAAGGAAAATATTTTTAGTACTCAAGTCTATTACACGCCACGCTCGTGTCAATGTTAAACATATATTCAATATATTTTATGTGTATAACAAATAAGGAGGCCAGTCGTGGCGCAGCGGTACAAGTACAACAGTACAACTTTTGACTGGATAAACCGATGAACCGAATTTTTATGATTCTTTTTATTTGAAAGCTTGTGCTTCCCGTGTGGTCTCATTTGAGATTGGTCCATTTCTGACAATGGTGTCCATGAGACAATTACATAAGCTTTAAATTTGCATTAAGAATGTGCGAGATAAAGGAACGAATAACTTAATATCCCTCCAACCGATTTCGAAGATTTTTTTTGGAAAAAATTTGGAAAAACTACCCTTAGGTCGAGGAAAAATTTGGTTAGGTTAAGTTAATTCAGAGGAAAGCAGGGAGCGGAGTGCCTTAGCACTAGGACACACTTCCTCTGCTTACCCAGCTACAATCGTGATACAACGTGAAGCTAAAAATATCTATATATTTAAATATTACTAGGTTTAAGATGTACATAATAGTCACCGAAATGCCCTGTCAATTATTACTAAAATTCTTTCAGGGTAAAAGAACTTAGTAACTCTTATCTGATTAGGACATTTTTGTAAAATTAATAACTTCTTTAATCATATGAAAGAAAAATCAATAGGTATCTTACCTATAAAAGTATTGTTAAATAGTAGTTCAAATTAATAGGTCATCCAATATGAAGAATGTAAGAGGGGAACTCTCTATTATGGATTGGTTTTATTCAAGATTCAAGTTCATCTTAACTGCATCATCAGTTTAGTACTTTTTGACATTTTGAAATTTAAAGAATATTATAAAATCTTAACATAATTTAAGATGACACGATGATTAGAAAATTTAAATACGATAAATTTTAATTATAAGAGCAACTTGAATGTTTACTATTATATTATATTAAATAGATGCTTGACCAAGCATTTTCGATTTTATCGTATCTAATAATAATCAATAGGTATCTTGCATATAATAAATATATAAATAATAGTTCAAGTTAGCTCAGCCAATATGAATAATATACAAGAGGGAATCTATATTATAAAACTCTTGTTTTATTTAAGCTCTTCATCTAATCTTCGTCATCAGTTTTGTACTTTTTGACATCTTGAAATTTGAAGATTATTCTAAAATGTTTAACACAATTTAAGATGACACTAGCTTATTTAGGAAATTTAAAATGGATGTTTAAGTTCTAATGGTAAATTTATTTATTTAATAAATCTATATTTTTTTCGTGATGTCATTAGGCAAAACGTGACATTTCATTTCGCTACCGTAGCTAGTGTAAAACAAAATATATCTATAAAAAAGTTAAAAAAATATATAAAAAATAAATACAAAAAAAGCTTGCTTCAAAAAGAGCCACAGCTACCAACAATACAGATAACGATTTGATGAAAATATTAATTTAAATGTAAATGAGGAGGCAGAGATTAAATGGCTACCCAAAAAGCAGACGAGAACCATTTGGAATTGGCAATCATAATGAATTAATCAATCAAAAGACCAGTTAAAAGAGTGAAGGAACGTATTAGCTTGTTGAGATGCGTAGGCGGTGTCCATCGTTTATAGGACACGTCCACCGGCGCAGTTCTAGTTCTAAAATTTTATACATATTTTTGTATATATTTTCTGTTGTAATATAAATTGGTCAAATTTATATTTATATGAAATAAAAGCAATTTAGTATGAATACTTCATATATATTAAATAGTACATATATACTCAAGCACGGCGTAGAGTTCTGCCACGCAACACGCAATGTCTCAAAAATATCGGCGGAAAGTTAGGAACGGAGTGTCTTAATACTAGGTTCCATCTGCCTACTCTGTCATTATTACTGCTGCTATATGCGTGTAGCTCATTTATTTTATTTATTTATTTATTTTTACTACATATACTTTAGTTTGTTCTCTTGTCTCTCGTTTGGCTACAAGCTTTGACACATTCTGACATTACGAGGCAGGTTTAATTTATAACACAGATTTTAATTAGATGTAAATAAGGATAAAAATGGTAATATTTTTGGTCTGATAATCAACATTGTAAAATAATATAGGCTATTGTAGCAAAAATAATTTCTAAACATTGAATACCCTTCTTATTCAGTAAACTGTATTACAAATGAAAGAATGAAATAAAAATGAGGTCCAAGAAGGCCGTCTAATCAATAGTAAGTTAGCCAAGATTGCGGTATCTTGAAACTTATCTTGAACGCTGTCGCCAGGGTCTAAATATTTGAGAAAATTACATGATAAATTCTAGATTTTTTTTTTTTTTATGGAAAAGACACGGCAAACGAGCGTGCGGATCACCTGATGGTAAGTGATTACCGCCGCCCACGGCCCCGTGCAACCCCAGAGGAGCTACAGGTGCGTTGCCGGCCTTTAAGGTGGGTTGGGCGCCGGGGCCCGGCATTACCTGATGCGAAACGCAGTGGCATAAAGCCACTACTTCACGCCGGTTTTAAATGCCGGGGGTGGTAATGATCCGGTTGAGTCTGCCCATGCGTGTTGCCATTGCTGGCGACGTGACTCTACCACACGTACTTTAGTCGCCTCTTACGACACCACCAGTACCAGGATGATCCTATTCTAGGCCGGGATCACACGGCACAAATAGATATTATCTAGATTTTATAACAATAAAAATTAGATACTATTAGTGTTCACACTGTATGCCGAACATAACAGGATAGGCATGGGAAACCTGAGATCGTAGTGTTAAGACACTATGTTCTCATTGAGACACTTTAATTCCCTATTTTCCACCAAATAACCGACGCATGGCCTGTAAAGTGGCGGAAATCAATGCGACGTTAAAGCGAGGAAATGAAAATATTAAATATTTTTCATTGTGTGAAATCGAACCCTTAAGCGTCTCGTTTACAGTCACAATTTTGTGCTCCTGTCCCACGACGGCTTTAATTAGTAGGTTCGGTATTATTCGTTAGGTATTTTTTTTGTTTTACGAAGATGAGTGGGTATTAGGTATCTTATTACCATAATGTGATAATATTAAAACAGATAGGAAGGTTATATAGGTTCCTATAGATAGATTGTATATGAAGGCTATCTAGAGGCTAAAATCTAGATTCATACGAGAATACATACTTACTAGCAAGTGTTTTTTTTTTTTTTTATAAACTTAACCTACTTCACGGCCTTAAGTGGGCTGTGGTCCCGAACGTCATGCTACGATCGTCTATTTTCTATACTCTTACACCGTACATCGCCTATATATTTTACTTTTACAATTAAATATAATTAGAAAATACAATATGATATAAAGTCCAGTTGTGGCACAGGGGCACAAGCGTGCGACTGTAAACGCGACATACTGTGGATTTGATTTCCACTCGAGAAAATAAACTGTTTCGTATTTTCATTCCTTCATTATGTTAATTTCTGCCGCTCAACTCAGTGCCTATAGAATTCAGCGGAATGTGGGGAACGGAGTATATATAATATAGGTTCCCTCCGGTCACCCTGCTATGTGCGTTACAACGAAATTCAATATATATCGAAAACGAGGCATATTCGGTTTAAATTCGATATGTAAGTTTGCGAAGCGAATGAGCAGATCGGTATAGCAATCCCACGCAACAGTACTTCTGAAATAGATTATCTAGTGTCGACTTAGGGATAGGGAAGTAAATACATGTTTTCAATCGTTGATAATTGTAAATATTGACTAATATTTTAGAGTACAAAAAATAAAATAGTCACGCATGTTTTTGTTGGACCATGATGACGCAATGTGACTGTGTGTGACCGAAACCGCGATCTTTATGAGCCCGATCCACGATTAACAATCGTTAAGTTCCACTACTCGACAAGTAATTTATTTTACTCAAACTCTGTCATATAGTGGAGAACGGAGTGTCTTAACAGTATAATCTCTCTGCCTCCCCTGTATGTGAAATAAAACTTGACACCTATTTCTATAAAATACAAAAAAAAATTGTAAAAGGCGACGGAACACAATATTTTCCAACAACAATTTATATAATAACACCTCAATTTTTCCCTGTTGGTTGTAAGGCTCAAGGACTGTAAGCCTGAATAAAATTCCGAGGTAAACTTTGTGTTAACATAAAATAAATTAATGGAGCAGTCTTAAGCATCAGTGCTTAAACATCACATTTTAAGGATGTTTTACTGTTTTTTTTTTTTGGCTGTATCTCTCATGTAGCTGAGGCAGAGGGAACCTACACTCCCCACTTTCCCAACATTCGCTCCCCACTTTCTGCTTAATTCTTGAGACATTGCGTGTTGAATAACGGAGTTCAACGGTGAGCTCTGCCTCGACACCAGACTGAAGAAATGAAAATATTAAATATATCATTTCTTCGAGTGGAAATCGAACCAACAACCTGTGGTGTTTACAGCGACTGGCATCGAACGTGTTGTGTTTCTTATTTTATTTTTGGGCCCTAAATATGCTATTAAGATTTTATTATATACTTAAAACATTTTAACGAATATCGATATTTATAGCTAGCATCGTGACGTACCTAAAGTTATAGGCCAAGGAGAATTCCGAAACTAATAAAACGGCACGCACCAATATTAGGTTGAGCGTGTCCACGACTAAGACTGAATTGCTAAAGAATACAAATATAACTCTTTATTAATATTCTTGAAGAATATATACAACAACTTAAATTTAGATATAAACATTTATAAATTGTTAAAATATTTTCATAACATATTAAAATAGTAACAACAACATTAAGAATGTAATTTAACATTACGTATAACTTGCGACTTTTCTTGTTTTTCCGTCATGCTTAAATAATTATACCAAAGATGTAGTTGTCAATTTAAACCTGTTATGAAATAAGTGCTTTTTACATCTAAAAATCAAATATCCTTTATTTTAATATTTTCAAAAAAAAAAACAGCTTCACGCTGTATCCCGCACACAGCAGGGTAGGCAGAGGGACAGTAGTGTTAAGACATTCCGTTTCCCACTTTCTGCCGAATTCTGGAGGCATTGCGTGTTGAGTGGCATATTTTATTTCAAGTAAAATTGAAATTAAATTACATACACTACTACGAAATTTGTACTTTTCTGGAAACCCTATGGTCTGACTTGTGTCGAATCGAAACTTGTCATGAAAATCCATAAACGAGACGATTTTTGCTTATTTGGATTCTAAAACTATGTTTTCGTGTAAAAATTTATCTAAATTAGAGAGATTTTGCAGAAGTTTAGATAATAAAATACTTAACCATGAACCTTAGGAAACCAGCATAACCAAAACATAGCACTAATCAATTTATTTTTAATTTTACGTAGATTTAACTCTAATTTGACCGTGATTTTTTTATGTTCACTTTGTTTTTTATGATGTGATGTGATGACACCTTTGAAGCTACCGTTTACACTTAACCAATTGCAGTTAAATGCCAAAAACACAGCGAAAAAGCATTGATTGTAAACTATGTAATATTTATTTATATAGATATCTTAATTACTTTTAATCTGCTGCTTACGATCACTTTATTTAGAATTCGAATAAATTGTCAAATATTACCGAAGTTTATCAGACATACATGTTTATGAGACATTTTTTATTATATATTTTTTTACTTTAAGTTGTATGCAGAGGGAACCTGGAGTATTAAGACACTACGTTCTCCATTTTCCACTAAATTATGAGGCGTGTTCGTGTTGAGTAATAGAACTCAACAGAAATTTCCTTTTTATTATAATTTGAGTAAACGAAACGTCAACGTGACATCGAATGACATAAATGGATGTTAACATTTAAGGAATATTTCGATGAGACTGCTCTCTCTCCGGTGAAATGCACAACAGGGTCACAGACCGACAACACTAGCGTTGTGTTCGAGTGGGAACCACTCAGCTAAATTCAGCAGACTGCAGCTGCGGCCAGAAATAACGGACTCTGCAGTCGATAACAACACTATATACTAAATTATATTATAATATTAATAAATTATATTATATAAAGATTTGATTGAACTTGTTCCGGATACGTATGGTTTTCTTTAAATAGTAAAACTTTTATAATTTATTACTTCTCTTGTTTGTGGGAAAACATTTGCACGAATTTCACATCTTAAGTTGCAAAATAGTGAAAAAAAATCATTTTTTTGTTGTCCGTACTTATCACTTTATAAATATTTTCTCAATCGATACATTGATTAATGACTAAATACAAGTGTAAACTATGAAATCAGACTTCGCAATTCACACCATCATCCACTAATTCATTCTCAAACGAGATCGCGTCTGACCACGCCGCTAGCGATGTTATTTATGTTGTGATATTTCGGTCTGTTTAAAAATATACAAAATAATAGAGTTTTAGACGAGTTATTGTTATTTGTATATTAAAATAAGTTTAAATTATTACATATTCGTATTAGATACTACTTTAATATATATTATTAAAATTTACGTAAAATATTTTTCTTAAATTCCATATTTGAGCTTACATACTATATATTACTCTGTTTTATCTTAACATTTCATTCTTCTACATAGAGAAAGACGTTGTGTGCTGGTTAGCGGTAGCATTTTCTCTTCTAGTAGCAACTTTAAATAGTATCTATTTATTAAATTTTAATATTATACTGTTGGATAGTTGAACTCATTATAATCATATCCCGAAAAGACGATAGAACGATGACGTAAAAATTCGAAAGTCAAAATTGAAATTGCTAATTTTACCTTTGACAGAAACTTTCATACAGACGAAGGAAATGTAGGCCAGCCAGTAGCGAGTAACTCCGCGAATAATCTTATTACGCTAGCTCCATACGTTGACTCAAAATATTAACTATAACTAGAGTTGATTGAGACGTAGGCGTTGCCAAGAACGATCCACCGTGTTTCGGTAAGTATTAAACTAGCACGAGCATTAAATATACTTATCAAATAGATGTAGAAACCTTTAGAGACAGTCATGGTGCAGTGGTACGAGGTGGTGGACTCGATTACGACTCGAGGAAATGAAATATTTTGTATTTTTATTTTCTTTGATCTGCCGTCTTTATGCCACTCAACACGCAATGACTTCAGAATTCAGTGGAAAGTAGGAAACTGGAGTGTCTTAATAATAACACAGTGTTTCAACACTAGGTTCCCTGGTTCTCTCTGCCTACTCTACTATGTGCATACACCGCGAAGCTACAAAAATAGTAACAAAAAAACAAATAAATACTTCTTTTGAGCGACGAATGGAAATGGAAAGTTCAAAAGTATTATTTTTTTTTTAAATAAATATTTAGTGGTTTAAACGTCATGCACCTTAGTTAAAAAGCCATTAACTCTTATTTAACAAGATTTCATTCTATAAATTAAATTTGTGAGTTTACCGAATGATGAAATTGGTATAGAGATTAATTTCGCGGTTGTTCATTAAAAAGAATTGTACAGAGTAGATTTTTACTATTATAGTAAGCAGTCAATATAAACAAAAAAATAATTTTCCTATGTTATTCCAATAAATATATTCTATGATTTAACTTTATCTAACCTCAAGGGCGGATTTGAACCTTGGACAAGGACAAAAATTAAGGGATTTTTCTAGTCAATTTATTGTGAATATTCACAATTATTCCACAATCGTTTCTCTTATAGTATTATAGGCATAAATACATTTATATAGCAATGAAGAAAATATTTAAAAAATATCATACTGTATATATAAGATAAATAATATGTATATGAGGCTCGTCGTAGCGCAGGGGTACAAAGTGTGACTGTAAAATCGACTGGTTGTGGGTTGAACCCATCCACCCCATCGCCACTCGAGGAAGTGAAATATTTATTTACATTTATAGTTTCATTTCTTCGCTCTGGTGTCGAGGTAAAGCGCGGCGCTGAGTTCCGCCACTCACCCGCAATGCCTCCAGAATTCAGCGGAAAGTGGGGAGCGGAGTGTCTTAACACTAGGTTCCCTTTGCCTATCCTGCTTTTTTATAAATAATACATTAACTACTACTATAGGCAATTTATAAAAACATTTCAATGGTCAGAGTGGGAATCGTACATAACCGTCGCTTGTACAATCTGCACTGACGGCCTACTGTATGCATAAATAAATATTATTGTAGAAACTATAACATATTTTTCTTTAAATGTTTGTTTCAAAGCAAAATAATACTTCACATTGCGTTAAAGAAATTATAGCCTTCATATTATAAACATTAGTTAACGCTTATTATTTGTACAGAACAATTGAATTGAGTAAATCATCTGGAGACTTTTACATACCTTATTTCTCTTATATACAAAAGTCATAAAATAGACAGAAATATAAGAAATATATGTAAACTTAACAAATTTTAAGATTATATTTATATAATTTACACGTATATATAAAAATAGGTACGCACTTAACATTGAATTGAGGAACTCAGCGCCGCGGTTTGTTTGTCAGAGCGGATGAAAATAATTTACGTATAGCACATGTGAGTGGAAATATAACCCACACTCATAACGTTTACAGTCATACGAAGTCACTAATTTCTTGAAATATTATTATTATTATATATATTAAACGTACTTAATTTTTTCCAGAACTACGCGGCATCCACACCTCCAAAGCCGTCGTCTGCGCCTGCGCATACAACTTTGCAACGTTCAGTGCGGGCGGCCGGCCCCTCCCGAGTAATACCGCGCTTCCATTTCCCTAAGGGTAGACCGCCGCCCGGCCACCAACAAGACCATGCGGTACACAAAGTGCAATCCGCGTTCGCGACCTTCCCCAACAGCCAGGTATGTAATTACTGTACTATTTAAAGATAGAGATAGAGATAGAGACTCTTTTACTATTCAACAATATCTGACAAAAGATAGTGGAATTAAATACTATCGTATTTATTTATTTATTAGTGTATCCATATATATATATATATATATATATATATATATATATATATATATATATATATATATATATATATAGATATTTTAAGCGTATGTAGTTCAGTCTTGCGGAGTTGAGTTCCGCCACTCAACACGGAACACCTCGAGAATTCCATGGGAAGTGGGGAATAGAAGTGGTAATCGGAACGGAGTGTCTTAACACTAAGTTCTCAGGTTTCTTTCGTTATGTGTAAAAATATATATATAATAATTCGTTTTTAATATAATAAGTATATTATTTAAAGATATTTTTGGGCTGAGTTATAATGTAGTATGTATGTATTTGATAAACAACACCTACACATATTTTATAAAAAAAAGCCTTCAACTTTAGTAACCGATTCAGAATAAAAACAATTCACTTTGACTTTGAAACGTTTGTGTCTAGACAAGTATAACGAGAATAATATAGATCTAAATCTGGACGCAATCCAAGTCTAGTTAATACCATCTTGGGCTTGGGTTTTATGGGCAGTATATGATGTTATCAATAAATCAACTTTTTGGTGTCTCATGCCAATTTATATACTAGTCCACAGCTAAGATACATCTTAATAATATACGATATGAAATATTTTTTTCAATTCCAATCATAGCGCAGAGGCACAAAGTGTGACTGGAAACGCTACTGGTTGTGGGTTCGACACCACTAGAGGAACTGAAATATTTATTTAAATTTATATTTTTATTTCTTCGCTCTGGTGTAAAGGCAAAGCGCGGCCCCGCCCCTTAACACGCAATGTCACAAGAATTCAGCGGAAAGTGGGGAATGGAGTGTTTTAACACTAGGTTCCCTCTGCTTACCCTATTGTATACGGGATACAAAGTGAAGCTAATTTATGATTTTTTTTTATTTTTATTTTCTCGATGCATTTTATGATTAACATTTTATGTGTTGAAATAACATGGTTGTACGGACGGGTTTATATTGCTCGCGAGGGAACAATTTCATATAAAACATTAACTTTTCCTAGCTTAGACTTTCTAGTTATGACTGTCATGTCAATCATGCAACTGTTAACGTGATAGGTTGTGGATTCGATTCCCTCTGGAAGTGCTTAATATTTTCATTTTCTCGCTCTGCTAACGAGGCAGCGAATGAATGACGAATCTGCAATGTTCGATTAATGACTTTATATTATTCTTGTTCTATGAAAAATATCATTCAGTTTAATATTATAATGGTACCAAAAAATTATTTGATTCACCGACATTATCTATCTATATTGGTATATTATACTTTAACGCTTGTGAGTAAAAAAATTGTTTAAAATTTAATTATAACAAAAAATGTAATTGAAAAACTGTCGAGACGCGTTGTCCGTGGACAAAATCTTTGTTTGGTACATTATAAAACCAAATTGTTAGTCCCCCGGTAATTTTTAATTCAAACGTATTTCATAATGTACAATTTAAAATGATTGTATAGTTTGAAATCATCCTCAATTTAATAAATTATAAAAAAAGTTCGAACGAGATTTGAACCCGTAGCTTTGCAATTATAAAACAACCTGCACAACTCAAAGTATCACCAATATTAATTGGCAACTAATGACTTGTTAAATTTTAAATTAAGAAGATGAAAGTTTTAACTTAACTGCAAGTCACTACTATCGATTATACAACATCTCCAACAGTGTCAATAGAATGTCTAACGTTTTGTTACGTTAGACAGAAGCTCCGGGCAAATGGCGTGAATGTATATAAATTAACTATCAAAATTTTTACTTTCCAATTCTTTTTTTTAAGCTTCATAGAAAATGCTAGATATAAAACAAAAATTCACTTAAGTATTCATAAATTAACCAACAAAATCTGTACTTTCCATTTTTTTTATTTAAACTTCATAGAAAATGCTAGATATAAAACAAAAATTAACTTAAGTACAAGTCAAACCCACAACAATTGAGTGTAGGAGACATTTCTCAACTGTACAACTTATCAAATATTTACTATCAAATATAACTTGCCGCTCTCATATCGTGATTTTCGAAATTGAAAGAAATATTTTAATTATCTAATTATAGCGATAACAAACCGATATTACATATATGTTATTGAAGAATAAAATTTCAAAAGAAAATGTCAAAAAATATTATGTCAAAGGATAATTTCTTAATATTGTGAAAATCTTTAAAAGAAACCAACAACATTCGTATTAGTTTCCAGTTAACGCCATTTACGTTTTTATCTTGTCTGTAATCTACAGTCCTACATTAAAATATTTATCAATAAGCAATCTTTATAGAAAAAAAGCTTTCGAATAAAGTACCTTTTCCTTTTCTCTAACCGTACAGGCTCTGACCTTGGTAAACGAAGTTAGGCAATTCATATTTTTGCTCAATACATTCCTTTTTTATACAATATTAAAGTATAAAAGCGTCACTACTTAAAACTAAAGGTTTTCCTTTTTGTTTAAAAAATATGCACCCAAATAAAACTACCGCGATCACCGCTGTCAACATCGTTTTATATAGAGATCCTGTATCAAAGACCTTATACATATAAGCGAGTTCTTGCTTTTTGGCGTCCGTCCAACGCGAAACATGACGTTGCCTTGTTACTCCCATTGCCGTCTATTCTGCTTGAGTGCGTCAAATGCACCTCGGATAAACGGATATGAAGATATATTTGAGCCATCCGTGCTAAGTTTAACCATTTCAGTTGAACCTTTGAGATTGGTGTCGACTGAGAATGTCGGACGCTCGACTAAAGTATCCTCGAGTATCAATCTCACAGCTAGACTGTGTCTAAGATGTACCCTATATCCATTTTTTATAGTTATTGCGTTCTTTTTATTTAATCACTTTTGTATTTAATATATTAAAAAGTTAATAGAAGAGTTTGAAGCCAGTCGTGGCGCAGTGGCACGAAGTGTGACTGTAAAACCGATTGGTTATGGGTTCCATCCCCACCCGAGGAGATGAAATATTTACTTAAAATTTATATTTAATGTTGTATTTTCATTTCTTCGCTCTGGTGTCGAGGCTAAGCGCGGCGTTAAGTTCTGCCACTCAACACGCAATGCCTCCAGAATTCGGCAGAGAGTGGGGAACGGAGTGTCGTAACACTAGGTTCCCTCTGCCTACCCTGCTGTGTGCGAGTGACAGCGTGAAGCTGATTTTTTAAAATAGAACATAGATAAATTAAATTGATTAATAAATTATTGTGTTTAAATGTTTTGAAATTTTTGAGGAAAATCGGGTGTTTTGTTTATGAACTCTGTCATATTATGTAAACATTTTAATGTTTTAACACAAGGCTCTCTCTGTTTACCCTACTATGTGCGGATACAGTGCGATGCGTAAAAATAATTGAAGTAAAAGAAGTGAAGATTAAAAAGATAATAAAAATATATTTGACAAGAGATTCTCTAATTCATTTAGAGGTTAGGATGTCGTAATGTAAATATGTATGTATATAGCGGCACTAAAAACGTTTATGGCCCTAATATTTGTTGTCCTTGGCATCGTGTAGGAAAGCATGAGATTAAATTAACACATTTAACTGCATTATAGTTTCTAGTTTGCTAATAATATAACATATTACATACATAATATGATACATTTTCTACAATTTCTAATTTATCTGGAAAACAACAGAGGGCTCTGTGGTAAGCTGACATAAAACTAAATCTCTTATGACCCCCCAGAGGCACCTAAATCTGTGATGAAAGTTTGTGGGGATTAAATCCAAAATATCACATTTATTTATTATCTTGTTATGTTGCTACGTACTTACTTTAAAGAATTTATTTTTTTATTAGTATTTTTAAGAAATAAATTTGAGGCCGCTAGGCGCAGTAGCGTAAGCGTAACTATAAACGTGTCCGTTGTGAGTTCGATCCCCACTCGGAGAATGAAACATTTAATATTTGTATTTACTCGCTCTGGTAACGAGGCAAAAACGCAGCGTTAATGCGTTCCGCCACTCAACGCGCAATAGCACAAAAATACGGCGAAATGGGGGAACGATGTCTTAATGATGAACTGAGTATTTTGAGCACAGGTTCCCGGATTCCTTCTATGTGATACCTGTCCTACAATGAGCGAAAACGAAAAAAAATTTTGTAAACATGGTGTCAATTAAGTGCTTTTTGTATTTTGTGAGTTTAATATTTAATTATCGACGAAAAAAAAATTGTAGCTCCAATCCCACGAGACGAATTTTTCGCTCAAAATATTTCTCTTTTTTAAAACAATTCTTAGTTTTATTTCGCCTACTTTACCATAAATTAAAATAATGTACCATTCATTATCTCCTGTCACATAATTTATATTATCTTGAATAGATATTTCTAAAATGAAAATTAATTAAGTAGCTTAAATAAAAATTAAAGGTAAGAAAAATATAATTTTTAAAATCCATTCAGTTTACAATCAAATGTGTTATATAAATAAAAAATAAACTAAACATCTTTTTTAGGTATGCACTATAAAATATTAACCGCATTTTCACCGCAGCCAGTGCTGGTCAATTTCCGCAGCGTTTTAAATTGTAAAATTTATTGGTCTTTGTGTTTTTGACTTTTATAGAAAATTCACATTAAAGTTTGTAGTTATTGTATTGTTTTGTATTAATTTATTGATAGATTTAAATTACATAGTTTAAGTAAGTTTACTAAAGTCATTTTTTGCCAGCTTAAAAACAATTATAAGTCGTTCTATAAATTTTATAAGCTCAACTAATATATTGTTTTTTTGACATTGTTTGTTTGATACAAACAATATGTGCAATATTTTTTTTATTTTAAAATAGATATTCTTTTAGAAATAAAATGCGAAAATATATTAACCAAAATGTCGATAACTTATTTTTTTAATAAAACATTAATAACATTTCATGAGGCCAGTCGTGGCGCAGTGGTATAAGTATGTAATCGCTACTGGTTGGGGGTTCGATCCTCACTAACGACACCACATTTTATATGTTTAAATTTAGACATTTATATTGCTATTATTATTTATGGTTTTTAACCATTGTTTTAACCACTCTTTTAAAATAAAATGTTACAGTATTTAATGATAACTTTTTTAACTAACCTCTTTTTCTAATCCCTCCCAATTCCAATCCAATTATCAGATAATATTAGTCTCTGTGTATAAAAACATCTTGCCAAGAAATAAATTTTCGCGAGAACAGCAATCATAAAAACAGATTACAATGTTAAGCTTTTCTTACATCTTTTCAATGTTTCAGTCCTCAGAAATGTTGAAAACCCACCCCATTTTCCTCAAAAGAAAACAAATGAAGGCGTTGTGATTTATTTTCTTTAATATGGGCACGCTTCACATCCAAAGTGATTTATAGGTATGTGTGTACAAAATTTTCCACAATATGAATATCCTGTTATGTACCTATATGTACGTTTCTTGCATTTCCCCTTGGAATGAAATTTATCTATTAAATTTATTCATAAAATTGTCCAATTTTTAATGAATATTTGTATATTTACAATTTATAAATTATTTTAATCGATTGCAATAGCTGTTCAATATTTTTCGAGTATGAAATACATAGATTTTAGGCTCGATAGAGTTTAGGCTCCTAGTGCTTAGACACTTCGTTCCTGACTTTCCGCCGGAAAAAGAAACGCCGCGCGCCGCGCTTTCCCATGTTGCCAGAATGAGGAAACGTAATATTCAGAATCGAACTACAACCGCCGCGTTACACACTCGTTCCACTGCGCCACGACTATTTCAAAATCATTATATTGTCTTAAATCTAAAATAAAACATAAATTTTATATACATTAATTTTTTGTATGTCCGTCATGGAACGTGGGACTGTTCTCACGGATATAATACCAAAAACGAGTAAACGACGTCCTCGCAGCATTGTTCCTCTTGCTCGTGGAGCTATCGTTATTATGCATTGCCAAATAACTTCTTAACATCTAAATGTTTTTCTGCTTATTCATTTAATGAAACATAAAGACAAAATATTATAAAACATTGTTCTATAAAATTTAAAATTGATCTGAAATTACTTACAACACTATAGCGAAGAAATAGAAATTATTATTTTTTTAATAAATATATAATCTTTTCGAGTGGGGATCGAACTAACAGCCCGACGATTTTACAGTCACATTTTATGCCCGTGCGCCACGACTAGCCTCAAAATAAAAGATAAATTAGAAATATTTGAAAAAATGTGTGTGAGTGACATTTTGATCCATTTTCAAATAAATGCTCAATAAAAACATTATATTTAACCTTCTAATAACTTTAAAGTCCATATTAAAACGATTAATTTAAAAAAAATAAAGTGACTGTCATATAATATTGTATATTATCTGTTCACTCCTTTGACATACCTATTTAGGTATCTAATAACAAGCAATTACGTGTATTGTTTGTTCATATGTATCGTGTAACGCATGAGATACAATACCCTTGCAGAGGCATTCTCGCATGACCGACAACAATGATATAAGATCAATAAATAATACGCGTCCGTTTCATTTACTTTGCTATTAATTTTAATAATATCAAAGACGTAATTTAAAATATATATTTTTTTTTGTAATATTATATATTTAATATAATGATTCAATTGTAAATTTTTTATATCGTATTTTGGCAAATTTCCTTTAACATTTAGTGTACGTTTCATTTCAATCGGTTTATAAATAAAAAAGTTACATCATTTTAAGGAATATTATTCTACAAAATTGCTATATGTAAACTTTTTGATTCAATTGACTGAAACCTTGCTTTTCAATATAGATTTTTTTTAGCTTCACGCTGTATCCCGCACACAGTAGGGTAAACAGAGGGAACCTAGTGTTAAGACACTCTCCGACGAGTTCGCCACTTTCCGACGAATTCTTGCGTGATGAGTGGCGGAACTCAACGCCGCGTTTTTGCCGCGTTTAATATTTCCAAATGATAGTCAGACAGCAAATACACAGCCAATACAATTATAACTTATTAAAGAGTTAAATATGTATCAAAAGATCCATTTAAGATACAATGCTCTCTTTCTCGCTGTATCGGAGGGCGGCCCATCAAAGCCACGCTTAGGAGAACCCACTCGGCGGCTTCGTGACCTCATTCCTTATATTTAGGTCGATACCTCATGAATTTTAACCATAATAAATCCCGATAGAAACTCACTGGTTAAAGTTAACTAAATTAGCCATTTGAACGTGGGTCGTTCAGTAAATTGTTGATCGCTCATTTAGCGATAAGGCCGCCTCTTGTACTGATTTATATGTTTCTTTCAATATTGTGATCTGTATTTCTGGTGTACAATAAAGAGTATTTTACTTTACTTTTACTTTATATTGTATGTGTTTATGTAAGATCCGTTCTTTTAGTAACTTTGTGTTTAAGATTAAAAAATATTTTTTTGGGATACGCTGTATCTCGCACATAGCAGAGTAGGCAGAGAGCACGTACTGTTAAGACACTCCATTCTTCATTTTTCACCGAAGGAAGGTGGGGAGCCGGGTGGAGCGTGTCCACCCCAGAATGGTCTGTTGCCCATCCCAGAAATTTTACTTACAACATTCACACGAACATATCTGTTCAAAGCTAAAGTCCAAGCCCTCCAGTAAATATCTCAAGTAACGCTAACGTCTGCCATACCAGAAATAATAATAAAATATACGTTTTTAGTCTATAGATACAGACACATGATAAAATTATATTTATATTTCTCACATTAAAAACTCAACAAAAACATAAATCAATATGTAATCACACGTCCTAATGGTCATTCATCTTATATCTGTCTGTACGTACATTTTATGCAACGATATATCTTATAGCCAACTTTCAACTCGTAGATTATCAGTTATGATCGATTAGATTAAAGTAATTGCGTGTTACATTAGGTTTAGAAAGTTATTCATTATGGCACACCCTGCCTCTAGACCAGCTTAGGAAGCACATACTATTCTCATATTAATTTGAATATATTAGCTAAATAGCCTATCAACTATTAGATATCGTGTAGAATAATTATAGGTATTTAAAAAAATCAAATCAAAATCAGCTTCACGCTGTATCTCGCACACAGCAGGGTAGGCAGAGGGTAACTAGTGTTAGGACACTCCGTTAACCACTTTCCGCCGAGTTCTGGAGGCATTGCGTGTTTAATGGCGGAACACAACGCCGTGCGTTGGTATTTAATATTTTAAAATTAATTGTATATATATAATCTTTATTGCATTTTTTAAAAGTAATAGTGCAAAATTTCATAAAACTCCTGACAACTTATCTCTAAAAGAAGTTTCTTCTGGTCAACCTTTAAATGGTGGCTTTAATAAAGAATAAAGACGTAAAAAGTAAACTTTTAACAAACCTAAGTGCAAAAGTATTTATTCGTATAGATTAATTATAAACGATATACGTTATCGTCGATGCTGTCGTCGTGAATAACTAAATTGAACGTGGTAATCTTATATTTGATTTAACTTATAGTTCATACATTAAGTAGGTTCGTATTTCTAAATAGGTGTTAACAAAAACCACAAAATAGAAGGCATCGTTGGACTTCGTCAACATTTTATATTCGTTCATTTTGTATTATGTTCATTTACTCATTTAGATATCTGAAGTTGGTTCTTAAAAGTTGACATTACGTACCCTCTATTTACATATCTTACAAGACTCAGGATACTGAGACGTAAGTGGCGAAAATTAACGCTGCACTTTGTCTACAAGATGTGAGAATAATACATTCCCCCCGAACAAAAATCGAACCCACAACCGTCGCGTTGCAATTATCCATTGTCCCAGTGATGATGATGATGACTTACATTTCTACTTCAATTTTTAAAGAATGATTTTGATTACAATTTACTTTTATTATTTTTTCTTTAATAGCGTTTGAAATATTTTCAATTAATTCGTAAAACGAGAAGTCTATTTCTGATTTTAGGCATCTTAATATAAAAATGAGATAATTCAGGATGGACTACAAGCAGTTTATTACAAAGTTGACTTATACAAACAATATTTCTGAGTGAATAAATGTAAATACACAATCAAATATAATTAAACAATCATTACTTTAAGACGCCTTGGAACTTAAACTTGTGAACTTGTATTTCGTCTTCGATTACCGTAATAAGAACTTCCATTTATTCTTACATTCATTTCATTTTGATTAATACCTATTTATTTCTATTTCGTTTTGTTACGAAAACAAAAATAAACTTGGTTTCCGTTATATCTTTATTTTTATTTATAATCGTACTTATAAACTTCAATGATCCCTGGACGTGAGTGCTTAAAATTAAATCAATACAAATATAGGTCATTACCTATATGATTTAAAATCAATTAAAAGCTTTTCAAATCTTTGAGTGCAGTTTAAGGTATTAGAAGTCCTAATTCCCTGTCTGGGAAATGCTTGGTAAAACGCGGCGTTGAGTTCCACTGAAGCGTAAGTCTTGAAAACTGGACAGAATGTGGAGAACGAAGATAGTCCCTCCACTCCGTTCTCCATTAACATTAAATTCCCCTTGCTTATCCTTAGGCAAGGAAAAAATTGATATTGATAAATATTAACAGCATATAAAATTTATACCACAGAATCTGCTTTCATAAACACGTATTCACTATTCAGTATACTCGTTTAAGATTTCTCTCCATATATTATGTAAAAGCAGCCTTTTCTAATCTAAACAAAGATTGGCTTTAAAATTTAAATCTCCTCACGTAGGATTGGCGGATACCCACCGTTACACTTGCCACTGTTACTACTGTTGAGCTGAACTTTATTACCGACATACATTAATAAACAAGAAATGTATTTAACTTATAATATGTATAACTAAATTGGAAACAAATAAGAGGCCAGTCGTGGCGCAAGGGCACAAAGTGTGACTGTAAACACGATAGGCTATCGATTCGATTACCATTGTAGGAAACGACATTTTTAATATTTTCGTTTCTTCGCTCTGGTGTCGCAAGGCAAGGTGCGGCGATACAGCGTGAAGTTGTAAAAAAAATAATTAATTGAATTGTATATTTAGAAAAAAAAATTACTTTATACATTTCCACAGACCTTGTACTAAATGTTGTAGGGCAGTTAATATTTGATTAGGTTTCACGTTTATCATATTCACGTTTGTCTCCATATAGAAATCAAAATGTTAGGCGTTTCTTATATCATTACGAACGCATTCCGACAAAAGTAAAACGGAAAAGTATTCCGTTTTGTTCAAATAAAATAATGTTGAATTGAACACTTCAATGGAAAATCTGTTTACCGCAATAACCTGGTTAAAAACTGAGTTGAATGACGTCGTTGTAACTTTCGATGTATTTTAGACGTGAAACATTAAAATTAAGTTTTAAATACAGATGCTACTCAGGTATATGTGATTTTTTTTAAATCAATACATTTTCCAGAGCAGCAGAGAGAGCCTAGTATTAGGACAATCTGCACCCCATTTCCCGCCGAATTCTGTAGGCATTGCGGAGCTAAACGCCTCGATTCAATCTGTCGCGTTTACAGTATTACGCTTGTACCCCTGCGTCACGACTGTCCCTAATTTTCCCCTTATGGTTACCTAAAGCTGCAATGATACAATGTAAATAATAAATAAATAAAATTTTAATCAAATTGTAATAAATCCCACTCAATCAAAGAAGAAAAAGAAACATTATCAACACCAGCAAAGGAAGGGTGATGGCGTAAGAGTATGGAGGTCGCTTTTCTAATATCCGCCCTTGAGAATTGAGTCGTCTTGCATTTGTCTGTCGTTCCGAGCCCCGAGGTGGGTGACCGCGAAGTGGGTCATATCTATTTATAGCGAATGGGCTAGTTTGACAGACCGATGCCTGTTACGCAAGCCACGGAAACTAGACGATGGTATTCGAGTTAAAGAATTTCGTGACAATTTTCGCTTATGAATGGGTGAGAAAGCTTTCAAATATTTATGCCTTTTTACTCATATATGTTGTGTATACATGTGTTTTTTGTATTATTTCTGATGCTGGATGGAAAATGGAATGCGTAATACGTTATTACATCATCGAAACTCGTCTATTAAGCGATACCACCTAAGGCAGCAGACTAACTTCTTTCAAATCTGAAAAAATACCAGTGATACGTCAAGTTGTACAGATCTTGGGTACCTTCAGAACTCGACGGTAAGTAGGGAACGGAGTGTCTTAACACGGAATACAGCGTGAAGCTGATTTGATTTAATATTTCCAACGGGTTCATTTAACATAATAGTTCCAATATGTATGTACCTGTAATGGTTACAGGTACATACAAATTTCTTTTAAATCATATATTGTATTCTAATTTTGATGATAATTCTTCTAAATAATAAATTTAAAAAACATATAACTATAAAATGAACGCAGTCAGTTTCGTATATTTTATCATAAAATCTTAATGTACATTCCATTACCATAATTGTCTTCAACGTATAATATACCTAATGGTGTCGCAACAGGAAGTCGTCTTCAGTGTCTTCGTCTAATATGGTATACATTTGTCCTTATAAAGTAAAATAGTACAATTTGCACTTCTGTATTATTTCTTTCTTTACTTGCAATTTTATTTGCTGCATAGAAAAAATATATAAATTGCTTAGTTAATGGCGGAACTCAACGCCTCGCTTTGCCTTGACGCAAACAAGAACGAGAAGAAATGAAAATATTAAATATTTCATGTTCCTCCATTGGGAATCGAAGCTACAACCTCTCGCGTTTACAGTCACACGCTTATGCCGCTGCGCCACGACTGGCCTCAATGAAAAATCGTTCACGTATATAATTTAAAAATTTCTATCCAGACAATACTGTATTTACACTATGTAAATTTTTGGAAGAGAGTTCGTCGTAAATATAAATCATCAAATTTGTTTAAAGTGTTGGTAATCTCAATATTGTAACAGTAGTCTCTCTATTTTAGATCAAAATATTTTACAAATTGTAATCTTATTATATCATTTATACAGAGTAACTCGATCGACGGATCAACGGTAGTCTATGTGTAGGGGTGAATAGTAAGTTTTTTTCGATACAGCCCTTAAAAGCTTATGCTAAAATTAACTTTTTAAAAATCTTTTAGATCTATAGTTTTTTACTTTTATATAATACAAAAGACCTTTTTATTAAGCTCTATTGGGGATCAAAAAATCACTAGCGCAGACCCAAAAGTCGGGCGGCATCGCTAATTTGGTTCAAGAATCTGGTTTTTAGCCCTAGTAACATTGTTGTTGTTTCCCAGTTGGGTTCCCCTACCCATAGACTATCCACGACGATCGATATCTATAGAGTTTTAGCCCTTAAATAATTAAATGGTTGTATATTATAGCCAAATTGTAGTTTAAATATATAATCCCACCGTATCGAGCCATGGACGTAGAAATAGGGGGCCGGGGGAACGGAGTCTTAGGATCACTCTGCTTATCCTGCTGTGTATAGGGTACCGCTTGAACCCGAAAGAAAAACATATAATTCTTTTCTTTGCTTTAAAAATGGACACGACGCTTGCTTTGTTCGTTTTTCATACATTTAATATAAGATTTTAATAGTTTTTAAAGTCGTTTCACCCTAATTTGTATAAGTTAAAACATTAATAAACGCAGCCTTTACTATAAATAATACAACGTTGCGAATCAAGTCAGTAGATTGGATTATGGGTGGTTTGCATGAATGAGGCTATGCAAATTTACCTATTAGTTTAAGTAAGTCGTTATTACACATATGTACATGTCTACGTAGATATTTGTAAATATACATTGTAACAATAACATTCTGAAGTCAATTTATTTAATCTGTATAATAAAGCTATTATAATCAAAGCCTTCGTGTTTGTGATGGTTGTGGTTTCGATCCCCTCAATTATTTATATTCCCCATCTCAACACCCTTCCTTCCCTTCTGACCATAAACTCGCTCTGGAATACTAGTAAAAAGTAGACAACAGAGCAGAGTCCTATGACACTTGCTTTCCACACCGAATTCTGGAGTAAGTACATGTTGTGTAGTTGTGTACCAGAATGAGGAAATGAAAATTTTAAACATTTATTCCTCGAGTGGGAATCGAACCACAACATGTCGTGTTTATAGTCAATTGATCATGCGCCACGACTGGCTTAAATGATTGCAACAACTTTTAGTTATCTTCAATATTATAGGCGAAAATAAACAACAAATATATGCACACACCTAGTATGAGAGGAGCTCCACTCATAGAAAAAAATCCACCTTATTTTCACAATGACAAAGTATAAATAGAAATGAAAGAAACGAGCGTCAAGTGCGTTATCTAGATAAGACAGTTTACAACTCACGTGTCACCGACCCATATTCCGTAACAGAGGAAGTCGGACAGGCCACCCGCGGGACGCGCGTGACCACGCACACTGGTAGTCCGCACCTCGAATATAATTGGTGAACCAGTAGGTAAAAAGGAAATTAAAGCCAATATTTATGATAGGCGTTTTAAAGACTAAGATGATAAAACTGAATGCGTTAGTTGTGGTTTTTTTTGTTTGTTTTTAATAAATGTTCTTTTAGGTTTCCGTAACTTTTAAGGAGAAAAGGAACCGTTGTAAGATCACTTTGTTGTCCGTCCGTCTGTCTGTCTGTCTGACAAGACCCTTTATCTCAGATATCGAGTTGAAATTCAAACCTTTACCTAGATCTACGGCCCCATGATTTCCTGAGAAAAATCATATTTCTATATTAAAGAAGATATAGCCGTTTATATACGCGTATTTCATCACTATAAAGGGCATCAAAATTAATAGGGTACTTCCGGTTGACCTAGAGTTATGAAATTTGGCAGCTATCATCTGCAGGTAGTACTAGTTCGGGAAAAATATATATACAAAAACTATACATTTGTGGTTAAATCCTAGAAAATTTTCGCTTGTCCGGGTTTTTTTTATTCAATATTATACGTATTTCAAACTGGGCACTTCTATATGTTATATACCATGTAAAAATTTAACTATAGCAATTTTTTTTATTAAAATATAGCTATTTTTAATATTCGCTAAAGTCCTTAAACAGAGTATACAAATTTTAAAAGTGCAAATATTGCTACGTTCAAAGTATTAATAAGTATAACGCGGCAGTTGTAGGTTTGATTCCTACTCGGAGAGTTTTATTATCTGTTAATATTTTCATTTCTCTCTTTCCTTTTGTTGACATGAAAGTTCCTTTTGTTGACATGATATATGCGGGATACAGCGTGAAGTTAAAATTAAAATATATAAATAATATTATCTTTATACATTTATATTCGTTTAACAACATACTCAACGTGAAAACTCGTAGTTTTGTTACAATGTACACGAAACTTAAAATTTACTATTAAATTAATTTTCAAGCTTGTAACAAATCATCAACAGTAGAAACTTATTTTCATTTCTTATAATTTGAAATATGAGTATTAAAACAAAATTTAATAATTTTTTTAGATTCACGCTGTACCGGGATCTAAAAAAAGAAGTCACATAATAAGATAGACAGAGGGATTGGGAACCTAGTGTTAAGACACTACGTTACCATTAAAATATTTCCGTTCCACACGTTCCGCTGAACTGTGGAAGTATTGCGAGTTGAGTGGCGGAACTCAACGCTGCGGTTTCCTTCGTTACCAGAGCGAGGAAATAAAAACATATCGGTTATAGATATCTTTATACAATGGCATTTAAATTATCGGACATATTAATCATTACTCAGAGTGGAAATCGAACCCATAACCGTCGCATTTACAGACGATAATAATATTGATAATATTTTTATACGAACTAATTACTCTATAAATAACTAGGTATTATCATATAATCTATGATATAAGAGCAAATTAATAAATAATATACATCATAAAGAATAATTTCTAATAAATAATTAACATAAATTATTTAAACTCCCAGGTGCCGAGAGAAAGCTTCAAGCACATCGTGAAAGCGTGCGAATGTCCACTGTACTGGAAGATGCCATTGTTCCTGGCCACACAACAGAACCTCAATGCGGCCGTCGATGGTCACAAGTTCATTGATTTTTGGAGAGAGTAAGTTACATTTTGTATATCTAATCTGAATATTATAGAATTATAGAATAACAAAATAAACAATTTATTGTAATAAAGCCTCATTTAAAAAATAAATATTGTACGATCTTAGTGTTAAAAATACAAATATAATATAACATACCACTAGCCTTAACCTGCGGCTTCGCCCGCTTAGTCAAGACGAAATTATTAACAAAGCACTGACACTACCACATTGTAAGAGCGGTAGATAATCCTTTATAAATATCCAACACAAAAATAATGTTTCAATTAGTTTCTGAGATAAGCGCCTTCAACCAAACAAAATCTCCAACTTTATAATATTAGTATAGACTAGAATATTATAAATATAAAAAAAACATAAATATATAAGAAATCTACTATAGAATAGATAGAAAAAGTTCCAGTAGCAAAGAAAAAAAATACGTGATATCGTCAGATGGCTATAAACGTTTTATTGCTTAATTTACTGCGGTAATTAAAGAGATCGTAACTGGTTGCGGCGCACCATGCATTTCTACTATTTTTTTCCCGCGAAACCATTTATGCAATATATAAAAAATCTTAAACAAACTTTTTAGGTTTACAACTTAATAGTTAATTTAAATTATGTTTAGTTAATAATAGATTAATTTAAATGTTATGTATTGTTAATCGTAGCTTTTTTTTTACGTGTTTGTATGTTCCAAAGGTATTTAGTATCATAGTTGCATATTAAACAGGCACCGCCGCCGCCGGCTTGTTGCCGATGCTAATCTAGAAAATAATATACAACGGCTTTACTCTCCATCCCGCACACAGCAGGATAGGCAGAAAGAAACTAGTGTTAAGACACTCCGCAGAGGCGCAACTCAACGTCAGGCTACCGTTACCAGAGCGGAAACATTAAAATATCAAATATTTAATTTCCCCGAGTAAAGATCGAAGCTACAATTTGTCGCGTTTACAGTCACACTATGGACCACTGCGCGACCACGACTGACCTCATGACAATTTTATTGAAAATAAAAGTTATTTACAAAAAGAATCATTTACATATTTTTTTTAGAATGACATCACAATGCCACGATCAAGCATCCCGTTTCGTTTACATCTTGACACGGGGGAAAAGTACAACACTAACTCCAGAGGACTTTGTACCGCTAGTACAAGATGTCGTCGACACACACCCTGGACTGTCCTTCCTTAAAGAAGCTACGGAATTTCACTCCCGTTACGTTCATACTGTGAGTATATCATAACTGAAATACTTGACGCTATTATAATAAAGCTTTTACGATTATTAAAACATGAAAATAGCAACAGGAAAATATCAGCCTCATCCCCTACACAGCAGAGTAAGAAGACGGAACATAGTGTAAGACACTCTGTTCCCCTATTTTCTACCGAATCCTGGAGACATTGTGTAGTGAGTAGCGAAACAAAAAACAAAATGGAGAAATGAAAATATGAATTGAATAAATTTCATTTCTTCGAATTTGAAACAAACCTTCATTTCTTTTGCCTTTACACAATTACTGGCCTCAAACACGAAAATATATAATGATTCATTTTAAATTTTATGGGATATATTCATTTAGGCATATTAAAACAATATTATTTGTTTTCTGTATTCTGCTCTACTACACATTAATATTTCAGAACTTCAAATATTAGCGTTAAACTAGCCTTGACCCATCTCCAGAAAGTTTCTGACAGCCAAACTGCGGATAATTGAATTTAACATAATATATCTACAGATATTTTAGCCTATGATTGTCTATTATATTGACTTTGATAATAATATTATTAAATGAGGTTATCAATGGTGATAAAATCGATAATAATTAAAGTGTTAGGGAAAGCTAATTAATCAAGCTTATTTAGCTTTTCTAATACATTTTTTTATTTTCTTGAGGCCGGTCGTGGCGCAGTGGCACGAAGTGTGACTGTAAAACCGACTGGTTGTGGGTTCGATCCCCACTCGAGGAGATGAAATATTTACTTACATTTATATTTCCATTTCTTCGCTCTGGTGTCAAGGCAAAGCGCGGCGTTGAGTTCTGCCACTCAACACGCAAGGCCTTCAAAATTCGGCAGAAAGTGGGGAACGGAGTGTCTTAACACTAGGTTCCCTCTGCCTACCCTGCTGTGTGCGGGATATAGCGTGAAGCTAATTTTTAATTTTAATTTTTTTTAATACATTTTTTTATAAATTTCTTCCATTTAACTATCAACTTATTAACTTTGAACATTTTCTTCGAAATATTACTGTTTGTTTTACTGGTCGGTGGAACTCTACGTGCGTTTGTCTTACTTGAATGGAGGAATAAAAATAATAATATGTAATTATCTTAACATCTAATGAAAAAATATGTTACTGAATGATTTGTCGTTATAAAATTACAATTTTTAACAAATAAAAACCGACCTCAACCTCAATTGATTTCATAACATATCCGAGATGTGTTAGAACAAAAATACACTTAATATTTTTAAAAGTCCCTACAAAATTTTACAATAGAAATTTAGGTGTGGACGTAACAAGTGACCTACTTACGATTTTATACGATGTTCATAACATTTTATGAGCTATTTTGTTTGTATTATATTTCAATTATCAAATAAAATTTTATATAGGTTTTTATTAGCCTTTCGGACATGCGAAAATACCTTTTTGTCCGATACGAAAAATACCACCGACTGTTTGATTTGGTTCTACATAAAATTCTACATAAATTTTACTGTAGCCACGAAACTTTTAAAACATTATAACATACCGTTTTAAGCCCTCCATTTCCTGTTTTCTCCAAAAATATTTGTATTGTATGGCATACTATCAATCATGTCAAAACCTCCTTACTTATCACATTATTCGTTAATGTATATGGATGACTCTGAGTGGAAGTTTATGTAACCACATAGTAAATAAATTTATATGGCCTTAAGAATTTAAAAATTCTGCCGTCAAGTCTGAGCTGCCAGTTAAGAGTATTTTATTTGTGAAAGTCTTCAATTGATATGTATCTCCACAGGTGATCGCTAGGATATTTTACTGTGTCAACCGTTCTTGGTCCGGAAGAATATCTATACCGGAGCTTAGAAGATCTAATCTATTGCAAGTTATTCAACTTTTAGAGGACGAGGAAGACATCAATCAAGTTACACAATACTTTAGGTGAGTTATATTTCTAATAACAAAACTAGTTATGTTTATTTTCCTAATATCTTTTGACTTTTAAGGGGTTCCGAATTTGTTGACATTATATTAAGTATGTCTGTCTGTTAAGACTGTTCATCTTAAGGTCGGGTGGAAGTATCAAGCTGAAATAAATTTCATATATTCAGGTCTACGGTAGAGAAGACAAAAAATTTAACTTCTAAGTTAACGCAATCATAAGACAGGAACATATGTATCGTTTTTGTATAGGGGAATGTACTCTATAGGTACGGTTACCGTGAACATACAGTTATAAAATTTGGTAAATCAGAAATTAGAGTACAAATACCGAAAAAAAATTATAAATTATTATTTTTTATTTATATTACAAATAAAAACTGTCACAAACATCAATTTCTAACTTAAACTTCATTTTATACAAAATGTATCCATACGCCTGCAAACTTAAGTTTGTCGATTCTTATAGGTTGTATTTCCAATTGATCTACAATCCGTAAATTGGCACAGAGCCTTTGGTGGACGAGTTCGACTCACACGTGACCGTTTTTTGTATATATTATATTTGTATAAAACTCAACAAGCAATAAACACAAATTCTTACCTTTTCTTTGAATCTTTATCTGTATTTTTATTGTCTCATTGCACAAATATAAGTAATTAAATAGTGCTATTTATGCTTATACTTCCAGTTACGAGCATTTCTACGTCATTTACTGCAAATTTTGGGAATTGGATAAAGATCATGATCTGTTTATTGATAAACATGATCTCGCGAGACATAATGACCACGGTGAGTTTAAATATCCTAAATCATAATATAATTATCAGCTTCAGCCTGTATCCCGGTCGCAGCAGGGCAGAGGAAACCTAGTGTTAAGACATTCCGTTCGCCACTTTCAGCCCAATTCTGGAGGCACTGCGTGTTAAGTGGCTGAACTCAACGCCGTACTTTAAAAAAAAAAATAAACTAAAAACTTTGCCTCGATACTAAAGCAAAGAAAATAGAAATTTAAATAATAAATAAATATTTCACTTCCTCGAGTGAGAATTGAACCTACAATCACTCAGGTGCCCCGACTGGCCTCTATATGATCTGGAATATACAATATAATAAAATTTAAAATAATATATTAAATCTGAACTATTATTATATTATTTCATAATTGAATAAAATATGTGAAGATATTTTATTTAAAAAACATTATTCTTACGAATTCCTTTTAAAATAACTACGTCACAGTAAATTATTATTATTGAGCTAATTATTTTTTTAAAATGTACAATTTAATTTTTAATACAAGTTTCTACCTTATTAATAAATCTTATGTGATTATGTGTATAAAAAGTATCTTATGTGATTTTTTTCAACAAGTCTTTTATCAAGAAATCTTTGTTTTTAAAATAGAAACCTGTATCTATATATAAATATCGCTTAGATCGAGAAGTGATCGTAAAGAGATCAATCAATTACACAATTCGTTAATTGCCTTTTTGTTTCTAATTTGAATATTTTTTTCTATCCAAAATGTTACAGATTTTTTATAATATCTAATAAATTCCCATATGTCAAATTATTTATATCACTTATTGTCTCTTGTCTCAAGAAGAGTTGCTTTAGCTTTTCGCAAGCCTTAATCGAAACGACAGCGTCAATATTTTCTCAGCACACACTTGACATTCCTTGTTTGTTTTATGATGAACCTTTATTAAATATATAGATTTGACGCGATATCATAGCTTAGAATATATACCTAATAGCTTAAAATGAACTTCTGACTGTAATCGCTATGATTGTGGGTTCGATTCCCACTCGAAACTCGAACGAAATTTAGTGCAAATACAACACCATAATTTGATATAAAATAGGAAAAAATAATAAAAACACTCACTCGCTCATAGTCTTAAATTTGAAAGATTCACATTGACCGATATAAAGATATAGGTAAAGTGAAATATACAACAATGTACCAAAGAAATGACTATACAACCGAAAGGGCTGCATTTTAAATACAATATACATAAATCCTATTTAAAATACACAATAAAAAATTTCATATTTTAAAAACAGCGAGAAATAATATATTATATTTAACTATAGAAGTGCTTTTACATGATTTCAGCGTTATCGAGTCGTATGATAGAACGAGTGTTGTCCGGCTGCGTGACACGCGGGAACCAGAACAGATTGACCCCAGATGGTGAACCTAGGATGTCCTACACTGAGTTCGTGTGGTTCTTACTCGCGGAAGAGGATAAGACTCATCCAACTGCTATAGAGTACTGGTATAGGTAAGTTTTTTTAATTTATTTATTTTGGTATTAAAGTATTTACGTGTAACAATCTTTTAAGCACAAAAAAATGAGAAATTATTTATTATAAAAATACGCCGATATGGATTGGAACTTATAGTCACCAAACTTATATGTCATAATTTATGTTAAATGTAATGTAAAATGTCTGTCGACGAAATACTCTCAGATCCGTATTTATAAACCGCTGTGAAGACTGAAATGGGTCTTGAGATACCGTTTTCATTCATAGATTACCTATCTAGGATCGAATACGGCATCTCAAGATCAGTCTCCGACTTGAGAGCCCAAAAGACCTATGTATAGTTCCAAATTGCTATAATTGAGATCAATCAAACAAGAAATCACATTTCTCAGTATTGACTAAGTCTAGAACTTAGTTTTTAATTTAACAATTTAACAGTCAACTTTAATAATGTTATGGCTGTGGGTTCGATTCCTATATTTCAGGAAATGAAATATTTAATATTTTCATTTCTTCGCTCTGGCTTCGAGGCGAAGCGCGGGGTTGATTTCCGCCACCCAGCACACAATGCCTCCAGAATTCTGTGGATAGTGGGTAGCGGAATGTCTTAACACGAGCCCCCCTCTGCCTACACTGCTACATGCGGGATATAGCGTGAAGCTGAAAAAAAAGAAAATAAAATATATGTGGCACAATGAAACTTATTTATTCGTGCCGTTAAACAAAAGCCGATCACTTATCAAGTGTAACAGTGGAGAAATTACAACAACGTAGCATGCATGGCGGCGCTCGCACTCGAGAAAGTTCTATATGATCTGGTCACGTAACCATTACCATAATAATATTATGTTATTATGTACGGAAACGCTCGCCCATGATGCATAAATAGCCAAATATAGATTAAAAATAAATATTAAAATTAATAATTCTAAAGGGAAAAAAATATTATAATATGTTTTTAGGTTACCATTTATGGAAGTTAACATTAATTATAAACAAAAAAAACTCTTTATTTCACACCATAATATACAATACAAATATACAATTTACAAGAGCTTATAAAATAATAAAATGTAAAAAGGCGGCCTTATCACTTAAAGTGACCTTACTTTAAGTGAATTGTAGGAATAGATCAAGACATCATCAAAGTGAAATTTTATATAGATAAATTTTAGATTTACTATTATATTAATATAAAGCTTTTTAAAATTATATCTAGATTTTGATCTTGTTTATACTCTAGGTATTCTGTCTATGTCTCATAATGTATGCCTTTTGTGCTTCATCAATATATTCTGTCCCCTTACTTCAAATGAAGTTTATTAAATTATAATAACATTTTACTTTCGACAAAAAATCTAATAAAACTTCTTGATCTGCGAATTTTATTTTGCAGTCTTAATAAAAATGGGCCTGAGTATCAAGGCCTGTAATGAAACCATCTGTCATACGGTTATAGTTGATTGACCTTAATTCGATCGTAGAGAAAAATATTCGTTCTCTGCTATTTTTTACTCAGTTGTTTTATTTTAAAAAAAAGAAGGTTCCATATTCGTAAGCTATTTTATTTAAAACAAAATACTAAGTGAGGCCGTCGTAGCGCAGGAGTACAAGTATGTGATTGATAACAAGACGAACGTTGTCGATTCGATTTCCATTCGAGGTAATGAAATAATTAATATTTCATTTGCTCGAAAAAAAGTCCTCAAAAATAAATTGTATATTGTTATTAAAAATATAATAATAATATACTGAAGGTAGGTTAGGTCGCTTCTTTGACGCTCGGTCTACACTCTACACGATTACGTCATTTTCCGTTTCGATACGAATATCATTCGTAAAAATACTGTTTTCCCTATATCAAATTGTAAAGCGACGTAGCCTAAGCGACGTAGTTTAAAAAAAATAAACTTACATAATTGGAAAGCGACTTTGTTTTTTACTATGTAATTAAATATATTAATATAATCTCGTCATTCCAATTTACAAATATATATTTATAAAGTATATAAAGCAAACTTAAATGTTTGAGAAGAATTAAAGAAATAATTCCTAATGATAAAACCATAATAATATTATAATACAGTATAGTCAAATAACAGGAATGCTATATCCGTCCATCACTAATCACATTAAAAGACAAAACTATATAAATATAATCTATACCATCTCGAGTTGGGTAAAAAAAGATTCATAATAGAAATAGATAACTATCTATAATAATAATTGAAGTAAGTGTTATGCGTGATTAAGTGCGTGCGACAGAAACCAAGCGAAAGCGCAATGACACAGTTGATTTACCCGATTAACCGACAAGGCTTCCATTGTAGCGTGAAATATACATGCTTATTAGATCACGCCATGTTCTATATCGATATACAATCTTATATTTTTAGCACAATTTTCAGCAAAATATTTCTGCTCCGTCTGTTGTATTTTTTTTTTAGGTTAGGCATGATATTTTAAAGATGTATTCGTAGGTTACATGAGTCTAATAACTAAAATTTAAAAAAAAGACTATCGAAAACCTTGTTGATTATTATCTTATAATTATTTACGATATTCAGGAAATATTATATTAATGGCTGTAACATATACCTCTACAAACCTCCATAACATCCTGGATATTAGACTGTACTTTATAATAAAAAAAATAAAGGTAGGCAGAGGGAACCTAGTGTTAAGACACTCCGTTCCCAACTTTCTGCCGAATTTTGGAGGCATTGCGTGTTGAGTGGCAGAACTCAACGCCGCGCTTTGCTTTGACATTAGAGCGAAGAAAATGGAATTATAAATTTAAGTAAATATTTCATCTCCTCGAATGGAGATCGAAACCACAACTAATCGGTTTTACAGTCACACTTTGTGCCACTGCGCCACGACTGGCTTCAAAATAATAAGTTTAAAAGAAAAAAATATCTCAATGTATCTCCGCTTGGTCCGAACAAAGAGTTCAGTACTGTATTCTAAAAGAATAAAATAAATATAAAATGTTATGTACATTTCAGGTGTATGGACGTAGACGGTGACGGATACATTTCTATGTACGAGTTGGAATATTTCTACGAAGAACAAATGCAGAGGATGGAAGCTATCGGTATTGAAACACTGCCATTCAACGACTGCTTGTGTCAGGTCTGTATTTATTTGAAATGTTTCATAAAACTTAACTTAACTTAGCTTCACGCTTAATCCCTAGCGGGGTAGTCAGAGAGAACGGAACGCTACGGTCTCTACATACCTCTTTCGCCTCGTCTACTGTCATCAACCTCTTCATACATGCCCTCCCGGGGATCCTCATGCATTTTACGTGACCTTCCAGTTCCAGTATCTTTAATACTGGGTTTTCGAAGGTCAACCGAGTTCATAAAACAATATAAGTATATATTGTTTTTTATATAAAATTAATAATAAACAAAAAAATTTGAAATTATGATTAAACAAAAAAAAATATAAAATATTACTATATACATACCAATTAATATTAATACTTTAACATTATTATAAAGGTCTAATTTCATATTAAATCAAAAAATAATCTTCATTTTCAGATGCTCGACATGGTGCATCCCGCGGAAGACGGCAAAATAACACTCACAGACCTAAAGAAATGCAAGCTCACACCAATATTCTTCGACACCTTCTTCAACTTGGAGAAATACCTCGACCATGAGCAGCGAGATCCGTTTGCAACACAACGTGATTCAGATTCAGAGGTACCTAGTAAATGCTATAATCAAATTTTACTATGGCGTAACGTGTATTTATTATACGATATAGCCGATTGTGACATTATGAACACGATCTTCCAAAAAAAGACTATGAACACGATCTTCCAAAAAAAGCTATGATTTAGAGTTTTTTTAACTACACTCTGTATCCCGCACATAGCAGGAAAGGCAATAAGGATGTTAAGACACATCGTTTCCGACTTTCCTTTCAACTTTCGAGACATTACGTTTTGTTTGGACCTTCTTTGCGCTTTGTCTTGTTATTTACGGGTTTCCCCGCTGGAAATAACTCATTCCCCAGTTAGTCAGCCAAGACGACCTCTAAAAAGATATAACATCGGTAAACGCTAAAAATTGATTAGACGAGAATTCTGTGTGTAAATATAACGTAAAGTATTTAGAAACAATAAAATTTAAATTTTAAAAGCGTAGGAAAATTATTTGATTTTAGTTTCTTTCATTATGGAAAATGCTAACAAAAATATTAGAAAAATTAAAAGGGCTGATATGTTCAGAATGTCATCATTGTTTTGATAAGTTTATTTTAAAATGTTTTGTTTTTTTATTAAAGATGTCAGAATGGGACAGATTCGCTGCAGAAGAATATGAATTGCTCGTAGCTGAAGAAGGCGGCAGCGACGCGCAGGACCAAATGTAAGTTTTACATATATCACTGTAATATCTTTAATTCACACTATATTGTATATGTATAATAACATGTTTCTCTAAAAACAGGCAATTATTTAAGATATATAAAGAGTCCGAGAAAAGGAAATACGTTAATCGTTTCTTTGAGTTGTGCAGGAGTAACTTACAAGGACGTAAACCAAACAAATAATATATATTTGGTAAAGTACTATCACAGGTCCCGATAGTCAAGAGCATTGTGAGGCACGTCGCTCGTAGACGCTTTACCCTGCACACGAAACACAAATAACAGACAACACTGTACGAATATGTTCTGAATGCACATAATACCAGAATTAGAGATGTCTCCATACCCAAACCTTGAAACGTTATTTAATCTATTGCTATTTATTTATTCAGTTTGCTTTTAGTATATGATATTATTTATTATATATACTTATATATGTAACAAATATGTAGTTATCATATCATTGGTCTAATTTCTTTCATCAGGGAGGAAGATAGAACTGGCTATGCTAGGGTAAGAAAGTGTTGTATTGCAGTGTATGTATTGTGTTCCGCTGCATTGAATTTGCACAAATATGATATAAAAATTATATTAATTTTTTAATCGTCATCAGAACTATAGTATACATTTACAGACACTATTCCTTGATTTAATCGTCGCAAATGTTTATGTACCGTATTTGGTCATCCCGATTAAGTATCCGAAGAAAATTACAATGTAAATGATAAAAAATATCGAAACGGAAAGCTGATTTCTATATACAAAGATTATAAGCAAAAATTCTTTATTATTTATTACATAATTATACACGTGATGATTACTCGCATACTCTTAAGTATATAAGCATAAATTTTGCTTAATGCTGCTAACGTTAGAAAAACGCTTTACGCAAACTATACAACCTCAAAAAGAGGCACTCTAGTTATATCTGATTCGATCTAATGAGGTTTTCATTGTGAATATCAAGGAATAGTACTCTCGTATCACACCATCCTTTTGTTCTGATTTCGAAGCCTGATACAAGCTTGAGTGAGATAATAATGTTACGACGTGACTTGAAAGAATTTGCATTTTGCTCCACAAATATATCGCTTACGACACCCCGACACGTGCAAACTGAATATCAAAGCATATGTTTGTACACTCGTAAAGAAATCTGAAATTTGCTTGAAGTCTGCCTTACTGATGAAATTTTTATTATTTGTACTCTATTCATAATATGTATTTTGTTTTAATGTTTTATTTTGCCCTCTTTCATCAATATTGAAACCGCTTTTGACGAATCATTTCTGAGTACTCTTTAAAATAAATTTTACGCACTCCTTATAATATATAAATATTGTATCAGATCTTCGATTAATCTCGTCTAGAGTGGTTTCATTAAACATATATATTATTTTTTGATCTTCTCACATTTACTCAGCTTTCTTTTGTAAATAATATCCAATATTGCCAGTCATGAAGGCATGAAGCGACTAACAATACAATCAATTTTGCAAATCTGATGCATTCAGTACATATATCATTAACATATGACATTTATTTTATTGCAAATATTTGACTTACACTTATGTTTCAGCTCATACGATGAGACAGATGAAGACTGCTTATCACCTAATTTAGATGACGTTACCAACACTGAAGTGATAGAAGATTCTAGTGTGGAGGAATCAACATTGAGCGAGGGCTCCGTAGTAATGGCGTGCCGTAAAGACCCTTTGGGAATTGTTAATAAAGCTGCACCTTCATCCGGCTTCGTTAACCTTAGCTCAATATATTCCTTAGGAAATAATGATCGAATAATCAACCAAAATAAAAATCCCATTACCGAAAGAAAAGGAGAAAAACCAATACCACCCGAAAAACCAGTGAGCTTAATGATGATGAATGGTAAAATGGATAATAAGTTTGGTTTTGGTAATAACAGTTTTTTATACTCACAACTTCTGAACACTAATGGTGGTGCGAAGTCAAAAGACCCACCTTCATATACGGCAGCTACTAGTGACAAAGAAGCTAAAAAAATCGTTACATCTCCTAACAAAACAGTGAAGACACCAACAAGCCCAGTGAATGGAGTTAGTAAGATATCAGATAACTATGAAAGGGCGGTCGCAGAAAGATTGAGTCCACAGAGAGAAATTTCCAGAGTAAATCGCAGCAGTTTATTCAGTAAAGTCAATACAGGCATCGTGTCGGAGAAAGTGAAGAAGAATAAGAAGAAAAGTGAAGAAGATGATGAAGACTACGCGCGTGACAGCGATGAATGTTCTATATAGTTAGGCAAACCAAAGATTGTGTGCAATTAGCTTAGGGTACTTTATTGAATTAAACGGATTCGACGTGATTTTGTGGAATTCATGACGTTTTTACGACAATATGGTTTCAGAGGAATATTTTATCAGCGTATCCTGGGCTCGATACGTGCCTTGAATGTAGATCAGTAGACATTTGAACAAAGTGTAGCAGTAGTTTTTGCATTCGAGTTACATTAGTGCGAACGGTGTGTTTTAACATCGCTTAAGTTTCAGCATTTTATTAGTATTATGAATGTTAATAGGGTTAATTTAAATAAGCACTAGTATTAAGTATATGCATGGTTCGTGTACTCTGTATCAAATACATATTTGATCATCTACATAGATATATTAAAAACAAAAGTTTCTGGATACGTATAGATGTCGTTCAACTTTATAGTCTTTCGGAATACTGTCGCCATATTATAATTTCAAAATTATACAAATCAAAAAATACAAATTGAAGACATATAAATATTCTCTATTTTGGATTTGACTTTTGAATAAAGTTACATACATTTACATCTTGGTTTTCTTTTGATTCGAATTTCAAACACGATTTTAATTATTGTCTGTGCCATCTCCAGAAATGATACATATACATATTTCAAACGGCTATAAAGTGTAACGGTATGTGTATACGGGACATGGTGTCTTATTATACATCATTTAAATAACTCATGGTAAACTTAATTGGCTCGCAATGCCTAAAAATTTCGTTTAAAAAGAAAGTTGCGTTTAAAATCCGCATATTAAAGTTGTACCCGTCATTATATTTATAGTGTGATAAACTTTAAAATGGCTTTTACACGCAACCTTATTTAGCAAGTTTTTATATTTTGTAGCTAAATTACTGACATATTTTAAAAAGGAGGCCTCGATATAAATCCGTCATCGCTAGTCGCTAAATTACTCATATCATCACTCCATCCACAGATAACTATTTTGGATATAGAAAATTACATATAAAATACGAAAACTAGATAAAGATCAACGCCAATCGCTTTTATATCAACAAAAACACGCACAGGTATAATTTAGATATCAAAATATTTTTGTAAAACGTTTTCATAAACGTTCTCTAGTTTTTTAAAAGTAGTGTCAAATTAACTCGATATCGATTTATCGATTTTTGCGTATATCGTTAATTAATTAATCGATTAATGTAGAATAATTCAAGTATTATATTGTAGTTACGTTAAAATATTATCGTAGTTTTTTTACATAGCAAAATTTATCTTTTTTCGTTAGATTGATTGATGCGATCACAAAGTTCTTAATGAATCTCAGATATTTACTCTTAATTCGATAATTATTAATAAAACATTAATAAATTGTACTTACATTGATTCTTGTGTATGGTGAATCAAATTTATATATTTCTTATAATGAGAAACGTTCGGTCTTTTTCTTTTTATTTCAATTTAAAATATGTTATTCCTAACTAAAATAATAGTAAGAATATTACTAAAGTAATCATTTAGTGTAAACGGCAGCTGTATATAGGCTTGTAGGTAATGCTAGGTAGATCTAACGTTTTCTCTAGTCTACAGGGTGCTGAATATGAGCTAATTGACGGTCTACCTTTCTTATATTATAATTTCACAACAAATATCACAACCAAAGAATGGGTTGTTAAAATTGCCTATCACTTGTTATTTTTACATAAATAATATATAAACGACATAAATGTTCTTTATTATTTGAATTTAATTAGATGTTTTATTATCTATGATTATCACTTTTAAAATTGTTTTAAATATAAGAAGATGTATGTTGAACTATACATTTAAAATAAAGTTTGTGCCTCATTTGATGTAAAATTATTGTGAAGAAAAGCCTAATCTTCTATACTTTCACGAACTTTACGTTTACGTTACTAAAAACTAGTCATTTAAAAGCTTCCTCTAAACTCCAAACAATGAACTAACATTTACCAATTAATAACCAAATTGTTTGTTCACAATTTTAATAAATTTTATTGTTACGTTGTATTTATTCGATGTAGGTTGTTTTAATATTTAAGATTGATTAATCCATTTTGATGCATGTCATGCATTATTTAGACCCGTATTTTTATAAATAACTCTTAAGTTTGAGATCGGCCTTGAAATGCCGTAAATTTTCATTGGTAAATTGCATATCTATAAATGAACACGGCATCTTGAGATCGATGTCAGACTTGAGAGCGAGTTATAAACACTGACCTTAGAAATAAATTTAATTAAGACATGATAAAATACATTTACACGATGTTTTTAAAATTTTAAAAACTTTCTAATTAGCAAATGCCTATTAGAAATAAAATCGATTATCGATATTTAATTTTGTGATTGCGAAAAATATTTTATTTTTGTTTTTTTACCTTGATATGTACTATGGGACCTTGTAACACCTATAACAATTTTCAAATGGAACAGCTAACAATACTGTAATGTGTTAAATACATATTTGGTGGTTTATCAAATTATTAATTTAACATATTTTTTTTAATCATGTTGCTTGATGAACAATATAAGGTATTCAGCTTTATTTGTATGTTTAATAAAAAATAACTTTACTACACAATATTACCTTTTAATAACGAATATCTTCCAAATATAACCCCAAGCCATTATGTGTAAGTAGTGCCATTAAAATATTATGATATAATCTTGTGTAGTACGGTCAACAAGGCTTGGCCAACTTGAAGTTTGTTTTTTCTGAACTTTTGCGCATTGTTTGCTTGGGAAGAATATGAAATTGAATATGTAAAAAAATGCTAAAATCAAATCTGCGCAGCCATTTACAGCTAATATCAGGGTGGTCATGACTTGCTGACCGAACTATACCTTGCATGTGACTGACGGTATAATTTTAATTTTCATTTCCTTTTTTAATTTTACTAACAAATTTATTGTATTTTATCGATGTTTGATTTGCAGATTACTTTATAATTAAGAGAGTATTCTGCATTTATTTTTTCTTTTGTGCCCAAATATTCTGTGTAAATTTTTACAATTATATTGATAAACCGACTTCAAAAACGAAGAAAGTTCTACATTTATTTTTATTATGTTCTATATCATATAAAACACGTGTTTCCTATAAGTATACCTACATATTGTTAATTACGATTTAATTATCAATTCTACTTGATTATGTGAAATAGGTAAGATTTATTATTATATTATTAATAGTAAGTAGATGATTATGTTGTAACATTCTTTTTGAATTTTATTACGATTTACGATTATTAATAAACACGGTTATCATAATGACATTATGTTAAGAGATGTTTGGTTTATAATAATGTTGTATACGTAAGTATTAAATAGAGTAGGTGTTTCGATCTTTGATGAATTAGAGAAATTTATCGAGTGATAAGTACCTAATCGACATTTTTATTATATTTATAGGTACGTAACAATTTCTTAACATCGGCTCTAACTTCGCTATTTGTATATTTATTAGATGCAACTGGTAAATTCTATTATAATAAGCGAATTATTCAAAGTGAAACATTTTTTTTCACGTCAGAAAAAAAAAGATGGTAGTGTTATTACTTAGTTATTAAGCCGTGTATCTATTTATGGGGTGTATCCCCGTAATAAATATATGTTATTTTGCTAGAATACTAAAAACCAGATTTTTTACAAATGTTAGGGAAATAGTAGTTTTGATGTGTTAACATGAGGGTGACAGATCTAGTTAAGACTCCTAATAAAGTACATTATTGTATTATGTTTGATGTTTTATTTCAATTATTCGACGCATTACACGATTTTATACCAACAAACTATCTGTAGGTATATATAATCAATATTATTTACTGAACTACTTGGATTAAATGCGGATAACGTTTGCAACAAGAGTACAACAATAGAGACACTATGTTGTAAGGTCTTATATAATTTGCAAGAAACAGATGCAAGTGAAAACAAAATGTCACAGAGAGTAATGCCTTAACTTAACTTCACGCTTTATCCCTAGCGGGGTAGTCAGAGAGAACGGAGCGCCAAACGCTACGGTCTCTACATACCTCTTTCGCCTCGTCCACTGTCATCAACCTCTTCATACATGCCCTCCGCGGGATCCTCATGCTTTTTACGTGACCTTCCTCCAGTATCTTTGATACTGTGTTTTCGAAGGTCAACCGAGGTCTCCCCCTACCTCTCTTACCACTCACTTTTTCATCATAAATCTTTTTTGCCATTCTTTCCTCGCTCATTCGTTCGACGTGCCCAAACCAGCTGAGCACGTTCTTCTTCATTCTCACCGTGACATCCTCGCTGGTACCTGCCATTCTGTGTACCTCTTCATTGCGGATTCGATCAGCTAAGCTCAGTAATGCCAGTAAGAACGTGGTTGAGGCATATTGAAAGGATTCATAATAAAAAATGTTAAGTGCTTAAGATATTTGCGTGGTATATACTGAATAAATTACCCATATTCTGATTAATCCACCATTATCTTTTCTTATCATATCTTAAATAAAAACAATGAAGACGATGCATTGTTTAAAATATGTAATAATTTTGCTGCTATACTTTCATATAAAAGTAGCGGCTCGACAGGAAAATTCGTTTGCATGGAATTTATGACCACTTTTTAAAACTTTTTTTCAGATATTCTTAATTTTGGATGGTTGTATTTAATGGTGCGCTTTGTTTTACTGAAGCGGGAAAACGTGAAGGATTGAAATATAATTATTCCACCGACTAGAAATCGAACTTCCAACCATCTCATTTACAGTCATTTGAAGCGGCCTTACGGCCTCAATTGGAAAATGCTCATTAAATTTTGTTAAGGCAGACGTATCATACTTTTAAAGTTTAGCTGGAACGCTATTGTTCTACACTAGATGTGCTAGTCTTCAAATCAATTATAGACTTATGGAATATAGATCTTGCAAAAGTTTTGATTAAAGTCTTATTTTTATAGTCATATATCAAAAGAGTTTCGCTTTCAAGTTAATCCATCGAGTAGTTCCAAAGATATGTATTTATGATAAGGATGAGATGTACAAACAGAAAAATAAAATTTTAAATATTATAGATTTGAGTTTAATTTTTCCTTTCATCACGCTATTTATTTTTTTTTAAATAATTTAATGTACTCATAATTATATTTTTTTATATCATCTTTGTTCCATTCTTGTAGACAAGTAAATATGTCAAAGTCTTATGACATTGTCATTTCAATATTAATATTATTATTTCTATGCTGCATATTACTGTGACCGTTATAGGCAGTATAAATAAAATATAAATGTTATGGAGGGTATTTACTCATATGTGCGTTCTTGGACCTATTAGAACATCAATAAAACCTCAATTTTTATCGAAAATGCCATTTTACGCCGTAGCAAAAGGACGAACTCCGGGTATTTTTATGACTTGGCCAGATTGTGAAACACAAGTGAAAGGCTTTCCTGGCGCAAGATACAAAAAATTTGAAAACATTGGAGCTGCCCAAGATTTTATTACTTCTGAAGGTGGAATTAAAACTTCTCAGAAACAAAAATCTTCAGGCAGTCGATCTAGTATTGGTAACAATACTTCCAACCTTAAGAGATCGTTTTCTACAACATCAAATCAGCAAAATGATTATAATCACATACCCAATAAGAAAGTCAAATCTAAACGTAAGGAATCTACTAACAGTAAAAATGATTCTGATGAATCAGATGAAATTGATTCCATGTTATTAAAGCAAATGGATGATATCGAAAAAAGGCTTAAAGGTTTTGAAAAAGGCGTTGACAAAATTATTAAAAAAAATACCAAATCTTCTGACCGTAAATCTATTCTTATAGAACCTATCAATGTGTGTAGTAGTTTTCAATTAGACCCTGATGAATATGTACAGGTTTATACAGATGGGGCATGCTCCGCTAATGGTCGCAGTGGTGCTAGAGCGGGGTTAGGTGTATATTGGGGAGATGGCCACCCTTTAAATATCAGTGAGCCAGTCTCAGGCCGAGCCACAAATAATTGTGGTGAGATACAGGCTGCCACTCGTGCTATAAAACTTGCTATAAATCAAGGGGTAAAGAAATTAGCTATCAACACAGATTCAAAGTTTCTTATCAATTCTGTAACTAAATGGATGCCAGGTATATAATTTTGTTCTAAAACTTTATTGTTTAAAAAAAAGGAAATGTGTTTTTTAATAGATGCTTAAATAAATTTACCATAGATATGATAAAAAGAAAAGAATGTAAATAATGAAATGGACATAGCAGGGTAGGCCGAGGGAAGCCCAAAGTTAAGTCAGTTCATTCCCTGCACCACTGAAATATTGAGTGATGGAATTAAACACTATGCATTGCCTTTACCATAACTAGGAAATGCAAATATTAAATAATTCATTTTTCTGGATGAAAATCACACCAATATAACAATAACATTTGAGTTGGTGCAAGTGAGTCATGTTTGTGCCTTTGTGCCACAACAACCTCTTTATTATTATTTTTAATTAACTTCAGGTTGGAAAAGAAAAGGATGGAAACTTCAGTCTGGAGAACCAGTTAAAAATGAAATAGACTTCAAAGATCTTGACAGTGTACAAAATAAGATTAAGATTAAGTGGAATTATGTGGAAGCTCACCGCGGTATCCATGGCAACGAAATGGCAGACCAATTGGCCAAAGCAGGAGCTGCTAATTATACAAATGAATATTAACATTCACATCATATATCTCTTATAAATTTTAATTATCTCATATTTCGTCAGAAAAGCTTATATTATTCGTTTTTTATAAGTTCTTAATGTTGGCTATTTCTTTCCTGTCTCAATTCTTATCTCATTTATTGATTTAATATCTTCTTTCAACTTTAACATGATATTCCACTTTATTTTTCGGAATTTGGACATGTACCTCTTGGAAACCTGTGTTAATTTTTTTTTAAATGTTTTTCTTTCCTTTGTGTAGATATTTAGTTATTAACATATTAAAATGTTCAAAATATTATGTTTCTTTAAAATATGAAGACTGGGTAATTACTGCAGGTCAGTAGAACAGTCGTTTCAACAATTCAGTATTGCATTACACATTTCTATTAAAATATTAATCAATGTTGAGTGAGAATTTATATATTTGTGATTATATAGAAAGGTTTTGACTAATTATTAGACTGCTAGTGTAAGCTGTGATATAAAGAATGTTAAGCTTAATGAAGAATTTAAAAAATGCAAAATCTTTTTTAGTTTTTTACTGTATCCCGTACATAGCAGGGTAGGCATAGGGAACATTGGTTCCTGATGTTCAGACACTCCGTTCCCATTAGGACACTTCCGTTCTCCACTTTCCACCTATTCTGAAAGGTATTGAGCGGCAGGACTCTACACAAGGAAATGACAAATATAAATTTCCTAGTGTGTTAATCCTACCAACGAACTGTCGCATTTTCAGTCGTACGCTTGTGCTCCTGCGCCACTTTTTTCCTAAATAAATTTTTTATATTGATTTTAATTGCCCTCTTGTAATATCAACAAAGTGAAAAAAAATTAAGCATATTTAAAATTAAAGTTTGATTTGATTTTAAAATAATATTTTTCTTGATTTGATTTTAAAATAATCTTTTTCTTGATTTAATTTTAAAATAATATTTTTCTTGATTTGATTGTAAAATAATCTTTACGCTGTATTCTGCAAACAAATGAGTAGGCAGAGGGAACCTAGTGTTAAGCTATTCCGCTTCCCACTTTCCGCCAATTTCTAGAGGCATTGCGTATTGAGTGGCGGATATTAACGCCGCGATTTGCCTCGACACCAGAGCTTAGAAATGGAAACATAAATTTAAATAGATACTTCGACGGTCTCTAGTTAAAGTATCGAAAAGGAAAAATCGAAACTAAATTAATGGCCTCAACTTAATTTTTTAATGTCAAATAATTTATTCTATAATATTATTCTATAGAAAAGAAAGACCTAAGAAATACTGACTCAAGCTCAGTGGAACTCATAATTTTTTCCAAGCAATTTTTTTTATTTAATTAAGTAATTTGAATATAGACAAGATCGTAAAAGGTAAACAAAGTACTTTTTTAAATAAACAAAACAAGTTATCTTGACAATTTCTTTATTGAAACTAAAACATTTCACATCTTACATACTAAAAGCGACTTGTCTTCAGAAGTATTAACGACCTTCACAACGACAAGACAGCAAATTTAATTATAGTTATTAAAAAATTACCTTATTTTGTACAAAGAACACTAAGTTAATGAGATAACGAACCTCAATTGTAACATCAGTATATTAAACTAATACTGAAAATAAAATTGTATATAAAAAAATTAACTTAGGTTTTAATCTTTTGCATATTTTTTCATATATACATTTAATAAGTAATTCTACAATAAAATGGCCCACATCCTCTATTAACGAAATTTCATTCATAATCACAATTAAATGATCAATGGAGTAATCTTTTCCATATTTAGATAATAATGTTATAATCAACTTTGAAAAACAAAAAATTTATTAAATTACAATAAGAAAATATTGGTGTAGAGGATGGATAGATTATCATAGAAAAATTAATCTAAGACATGTAACAATATAAGCAAATATACATATAAAAAAAACCAAATTAATTGTTACATATAGTTTAGTGAAGAACTTAGGTAATTTAAAAATAGAATATCAGCTATATTACAATTTATTTAATAAAATATGTATGCATCAGCTTTGCAAATCATAGCTCGAGCATGTATACTTTTATTATATTTAAAAACATATGAGGGTTATTAAATATAACCACATAGAAAAAAATATTTCATCCAATAGGTAATTTTATAATATATTTTGAAAAACATAAATATTCGAATGTAGTGGGGATTTGAAACCCATTGGAAACCGTCCAAGATCTCTGACCGCTAAGGCACAACTAGGACAGTTGCTCTTTCAATTTTTTAGACATTTTTTCATAATATTTATGCTTCTTTAGTGGAGCAAAATCACTTATAATGTAAGTCCTCACTTTATTGAGCATTAAATATGTTCACATTAGTTCACTAATATAATATAATTACTTAGAAGACTCATTCATTTACTTTAAATAAACATTATTTAAAAAACTGATATAAATTTACATGAAGTTTACGGCTTCAAAAATAATTATATTTTATTAAAATGATGTACCAGAGTATAGTTTTTTTTTACTTTGTCTTTATTATCAATAGCACTAACTTAAATATAACCAGTCTTAAAATTAAATTTACAAATGTTTTTTATTTAGAATTAATTAATTTTATTTTTTATTTAGAAGTCATATATATGAAACAGTGTAAAGTTGAGAAAATTGATCTTTTCGGAACTTAAAAAGTAGTAATAATACAAATATTGAATATATTGAGTAAAAGATTGAATATCATTACTAATTAGGTGTGATTTCTAATAAAACGTGATGTAACAACAACTGAAAATGACTGTCTGGAATTGAAAAATACGACTGTTTTAAAGAGCTTTGGCTTTTTACTTCAGGCAATGATTTTTTTTGGTGTTGTCCTGATGTTAATAGATTGTAACGAGATGGAACTGTTTCGATTGTCCAGAATTGAGTCATTTCAAATTAAAAACATATACCAAAGGATAAAAGAAAAGAGATAAAAGTTTAAATGTTATTAACTCAAATGCTAATGCGCTGATGGTTCTAAGTTCGATTCAACGGAGGAATCTGACGGAAACTGAGCGAATCGTGATATTTAAACTATTTTTATTTCCCCGCTCTAATAGACAAAGAGCAGCTGCTATACAAACAAAATGGTAAAGCTGAAGCTGCAAATGCTTAAACCTTAAACTATCTGCATATCTAATCTACTCTAGCTTTTTCACAAATAAAAAATCGTGGTTTAATTTGTACACTATATTTTCTATCTAAAAAAATTAAAGGAGAAATTGACATTTAAATCAAATATTTTTATATTAATTAAGATATTTATATGATGTTTAAACTAAAATTTTTAAAATTCTTTTAAACCGGAAATCCTTAATAAATCTTTCAAATGTTGTACATAAAAGATTGTGATTCGAGATTTCATCTAAGACAAAATTATTCCATCTACGAACATTGCAATATAAAAAGCCAAATGACATCACTAATTCTAGTTTCCGTATATTTTTTAAACTTATTTTAGTATATTTCAATATTATAAATCCGAATATAGTATTTAATCAAAAATATAAGCAATTTACACTATTTACAATACATTACGTCATTTAACGATTGGCAATTTTATTTTAATTTCCATGAACTATTTTCTTTCTATTATTCTTAAAATTTAAAACATTAAACAATTGTTTATCTGTACCTATAGATTTATTTTTTTAAGCACTTGAAGACAACAAAACATGCCTTATATACAATTTAGAAGTACCAACGTACATTTAACAAATAAAAAATAATAAGGAATATCAGCTTCAAGCTGTATCCCCGCACACAGCAGGGTAGGCAGAGGAAACGAAGTGTTAAGACACTCCACACTTTATTATTTGATATTTTCAGGATAACCATACACAAAAATTTAATAACAAACAAAAAGAATTTATTATACCATAATTTCACGATCACATGAAAAGTTACCGTATAATATTTCCTACAGTAAGGGGTTTCGACATATTTCAACCGTCAGTGTTATCTTATCTTATATCTCATTGAATGAACGTGATTTCACTTCCACTCGTACCATGTTTTATCCTAAAGAAAATAATTAATCAAGAGACCAAAAGTTTGTAGTAGTTTTGTCACTAATTAAATATTATTATTTAATTAATAATTAATTCTGTAAATAGTAAATACATATTACAAGCCAGTCGTGGCGAAAGGGCAACAAATGTGCGACTGTAAACGCGATAAATTGTGGGTCGATTTCTACGACGAAAAAATATATTTAATATTTTCATATCCTCGATCTGATAACAAGGCAAAGCGCGGCGTTTAGTTGTGCCATTCGAAACACAATGCCTTCAGAACTCAGCGAAAATGGGAAACGGAAGTGTCTTAATTTTCTGTATATAAAAAAATATAAAACAGATATCCGAGTCATATTAATAATTTTAAATTCATATTATTGTGTATTCAATATTTCTACATAATTCGTTGCAAGCCATAATCCCAGACCAAGAACATTCTTCAACAATGATTTATTAAATTCAATATATAAATCACAACAATCACTAACCACATTTATTAATTCAATCAGAAACGTTTAAATTCTAGACATTTTATTCCAAATAATTCCTTACTACGTAATAACAAAAAGAAAATTAAGACCAAAAATTTGTTTCTAATTGTAGCACACGATCACTATATAATATATACAGTAAAAATTAACATTTAATTCAATTTACACACAGTCAGTTTTCAGTACATTAATAGTCTAATAATAGTACATTGACAGTCCATCAATAGTCCACTAATAGTATATTAATAGTCCATTATTAGTAATATAGTTCTCATGTGTAATATTGTATGGTATGTTGACGCCGCGGCGCCACCAGCGACTGGTTGGCACTACCACCACCCACTATAAGATAACCACCGGAGGTCACCACCTTTTTAGCTGAATTTTCTTCATTATTTAATATCTGAAATTGAATGAATATAAAAGATTAATTTTAAAGAAACAACTTATAGTATAAAACAACTCATTTGAACAATTAACTTAAATAATTTATAAAAAATATAAATAAACAATTATTTTTCAACTATAATAAAAAACCAAAAAGAAATTTCGGCTTTCTTCTATTTGTACATAAGAGAGCAGAACTAGAAAATGACATTAAATAAGAGCTATTTAAAACTAACAAATAATTTAATCACTATGTACACATACAACCAACCAATTACTAAATACAGTACTATCGGCGAGTCTTGGATAGATTTTTTTTCTTCTTTTGATGATTGTCTTCTCGAGTTTACAACAACACGCAAAAGTTCAGAAAGTCAAGCTTTTTTAACAAAACGGCCACGACATAACTATTGACGCTCTTACATTATGATATCTTATTAAATTTATAAAAGAAACGCTAAAACAAAACTACCTACTTGTTTACTTATAAGCAATGGTGGTACCTGCTGAGGTGGTGTAGGTTTGTAAGTGCCGAGACATTTCACTGTTGGATTCCCGCTCTGATCGTCCACCATGCTCACTGGAAACCGTTATAACATAAATTTGAATTTTCATAACATATTAGTTATCTATTTTAATGAAAAATGGGAAAAAAATTAAATGTATTTTTTTTTACTTCACCCGGTTTTTATAGCAGAGTACGCAGAGGGAACCTGAGTATCTAGTGTTAAGACGTTGATTGAAGATTGCACGTTGAATTGAATTGAGTAAAAATATAATATATAGTTTATTTATTTATAGTTTAAAAATAATAACACACCAATAATTGAGGCTTTCGGCTGTTGGTCCTGCGGGAAGTTGCGTGTAGACGCGATCTTACCACCCACTGTCAATACCGGCGTCGATGTGCTTTTCTGCAAAACCAATATAACATAATATACAATAATTTATTTGTAACAAATCGCAGCATTAAGTCACGCCACTCAACAGGCAATGACCTCAAGATTTTTTAGCTGAAATAGTCTAGTGTGAATAAAAAAAAAGAAACCATGGAATCAGATTATAGAATTATATATTATTTAAATGAAGCATTTTAGATAACAAAAAAGAAAATAATATTTTTAGTTAATAATTTACATTTTTTTTATGGAAAAGGACAAGGAATAGGTTACAGAAAAAAAAAATAATTAAAAAAAAATTCAAGCTTTTTTAAATTTGGTATACAGGTTAACTATATTTTTATGTTCACGTTTTATTCCTAGTAGTCGGGTTACCGAGAAAATGGGAGTGCCAAACGCTACGGTAATAAAATTTTTATAAAATAATTAATTATAACTTACTGGCAAGTTCTCAGGGGCCGGTTGCAGTCTTTTTTCTAATCCATTCCCATTGTCATTACTATCTCTATTCTGGAAAACCGTTATTTAATATACCATGATATATAATCGTATACCTTAATTCGCCAACCAACTAACTCGATCTGCGTAGACTTTTACAAGAGATGCCGAAAACATTGTTATTTATTGCAAATCACTTTTTAAAATAAATTATAATGATGATCTTCTGTCTAAGAATGGCACAATGTATAACTGTTAAATCGACTGGTTGTGGGTTCTATCCCCACTCGAGGAGATAAAATATTTAAAAAAAAAATTAAAAAAATTAAATTAGCTTCACGCTATATCCCGCACACAGCAGGGTAGGCAGAGGGAACCTAGTGTTAAGACACTCCGTTCCCCACTTTCTGCCGATTTTGAAGGCCTTGCGTGTTGAGTGGCAGAATTCAACGCCGCGCTTTGCCTTGACATGGAAATGGAAATATAAATTTAAGTAAATATTTCATCTCCTCGAGTGGGGATCAAACCCACAACCAGTCGGTTTTACAGTCACACTTCGTGCCACTGCGCCACGGCCGGCCTCAAATAAAATATTTATTTAATTTTATATTTCCATTTGTTCACTCTGGTGTAACACAGGCAAAGGGCGGCGTTCTGCCATTTAACACGCAATGTCTCCAGAATTCGGCAGACAGTGGGGAACAGAGTGTCTTAACATTAGGGTCCCTCTGCCTACCTATACTTCGTTCCCATTTAGAAGGCATTTCTCGTTGAGTGGCGAAATTCAACACCGCGCTTTACCTCTACGTCAGAGCGAAGACACGAAAATACTAAATAAGTGGTCCGCCAAAAGTAGCAAAACGGTCACCTTTGTAAATTTCCGATAAAGTAAACCGGTTTGCAAATTAAAATAAAGATATATAATATATTATGATATTACATACTTAATGTATAATAACATATGTATATCATTTTATTTTACAATATAAACAAATTTCTTTCACTATGAAATGTCATAATATTAACAAAATTATTATAAATTTAACGATACACATTCCGTTCATTCTAGTAAACAAGACAAAGCGCGGCGTTGAATTTTGCATAATTTCTCAAAAAAACCGGACGTAAAACTAAGGGGAACTGAGTGTCAGAACTCTTAGTCCCCTACGCTTTTCCCGCCATATGCGGGATACAGCGTGATATTAAATACGTGTTTGTAACATTTACCTTGGAACGTTTTTGGGTGCATACGGGGAAATGTTGTGTCCAGTGTGCCTTCTGGCACGGATAGTCGCAGTATGCAGTGTTCCAACAACAGTAGAAGTGAGCTTCTTGACTGCAGTTAGCGCACCTATAAACATCATTTTAATATAATAATTGGCAGTATTATAGGCACATGGAAAGATTCTCTGATGGATTCTCTGGAACTCATCATTGTAGAGTAAGTACTCCACCTTATTAGGATGTGCGTGGTGTTTGTGGGATCGGTTATTATTAAGCGTATAACGCGTTCATAAGTAACTTATTTTCATTTCAACACAATACACGGCTTAGAGTCCCCCTCAGTCAATACAAAATGTCACTTATATACGTTAAAATCGGGCTTAACACAATCTTAGAAATTAAGGTGATTTGTATAGCCACATCTTGTACAGTACGGTGGAAGAGTCGTGACCGCCCTGATACTATGTTTTTTGAACATTCACGCGTTGTTCACGCGGTAGGAAAAAATCAAAATTAAGAAAAATCTTAAATTCAAATCTGTGAAGCAATCTACAGCTAACTTCAGGACGGCCATTACTCGTCTATCCCACTATATACACAAAAACCAAACACAATTACGCACCACTGCTTAGCTTTCGCCGCCTTAACGGCCGCCTCCAACTCCACTTGAGCGGTGCGCCTCGCCTCGCTGACCGCGCGCGCCGTCGACTTGTCGAAGGACGCCCGCATCTCGGTTACTAGGAGATCTGTTGACAAAGTTGTTACACTATACGTTGTGGGTTCGATTCCAATTCATACAACATATTCATAGAACATATATTTTTTTGAATATTTCCTTTCTTCACTCCGGTAATGAGGCGGTAACTTCCGCGAGCGACACTCAATGCCTTGAGAATTCGGCAAAAAATGAGTAACGTGAACTTGGTGTTTTAATATTATATTTTTAGTTCGACAAATAATTCTGATTTCTTATCATTTTTCAAGTGTTATTCCATATTTAGGAAAAAAAATATTTAGAGAAGGTATAATTTTTATACGTTTTCTAAATTACTATTTTTCTTCCATAAGTGTGAAATAACACTTTAAAAATGTTAAAATATATTTAATAAATAACATTTTCTCTTGCCAGACGATAATTCTTAGTAATTATCTTTGGGCATGAGAAAAATGTAAAAATCTCCCTACAGAGATGCTAACAACATAAATAAGTAGTAACAAGGGTATAAAAGTTTCGAGATAGCTAGATGAGAGCTGGCTGGTATGGCTTAGTAGTCAGAGCGCCTGGTCCGTTTCCAGCAGGCGCGGGTTCGAGGCCCGCTACGTTCAAATTTTATACGTTTTCTAAATAAGTAAATAATTATGATGACTATGAAGATAGGCACGGGTCCAGCTCGCGCATGTACAGTTGCAATAAGCGGAGCTCAGTGTCACTCGTCACTTATACAAAGTTTTTGCGCGTTACTCCGATTATTCGTAATTTGAGATAATTTATACTTCACACGTCAAGCGAGAGGGAGGCCATTGGTAAAATAGCATCACAGAGGGTTGGCAGAAGTCCAGATTTAACAAGGACTGAGGAGAGGCCAAAAATCGTGAAATTTGACGACGTCACGACGTTACGACGTTACCCTTGTCATACTTTCATGATATTAAGAAATAAATTAAAAAGATACGTTTGTAGGCTGGAAAGCATCAATTAATGTCCCAAAAACAATCAATATGAAAATATATAAAGGAAAAAGGAGAAATGATAAGAGAAAATATTTTCTTTTTTCAACTTCACGCTGTACATCGCACTTACCAGGGTAGGCAAATGAAACCTAGTGTTAAGACACTCAGTTTCTCATTTATTGCCATATTTTCGAGGCATTGCGCGTTGAGTAGCGGAGCTTAACCTGATCATTCACCAAACAACAGTGGGCGGAAATTGGGAAACGGCATATCTTAACACAAGGTTCCCTTTACATACCCCATATCTATATATAGAAAACAGCTGAAATAAAAATAAAACAAAAACATACCATGATTATGTTTCAATTCATTAATCTCTTGCTGGTGTCTCCATTGCATTTGTTCCATTTGTAGCCGAACCGCCGTCGCTTGAGCTTCCGGCTCGTCTATTCTTTCTAACGAATCTTCTAATAATGTTCTGAAGAAATCTGCTAACTGGAATAAAATGGTGTATGTAATACCAAAATAATCATTTTATTTTATGAATAATATATATGTACTTTCCTCTTAACATATAATATACACCACAAATTGAACTATAAAAATATTTGCGGATTATGGAGACTGACTTAAAACTGCCTAACTTTTTAACTGAATTTAAATTGAATACTTGTAACCATAAGATTTTGGGGCTTTTTGCTACTTTAGAATTTAATAGACAAATGATAATTAAAATGACTACTTGCGAAACCTTGTGACAAATAATATATGTTGTAAACATAAATAAAAACAAAAAACCGACAAGAAACCTGTAAATCTGTATACTTATAATTACGAATACACATAAGTAGATAAATCATGAGATTCATCGTTTATTTATTATATTAATATATTTGTTATTATTTTAGTTAGGGTACGTAATGCACCCAAAAAATTATTATATTACGTTTAATATGTTATTGTCTTATATTTTTTTAACAAATAAATAATCTTTGATATAAAAAAAAACTAATTTTTAATACCTTAACAGCATTTTGATTTAACTTAGCAGTGAGAGGTCCAGCTGTCGACGGCGGTGGTACCGATCCAATCGGCGTGTTCGAGTCAAGAGGATTAAGCAATGGCCGCTGCTGCAGACGAGGAGGCTGTAAAGAAATCAAAATTATTTACAAATATTTTAGAATTATAATAAATAGAGAACAAAGATCAGTCTTTCTTTTTATGATACTAAAATTCAACATTAAGTACATATACATAAGGATTTTTTTTATCTGAGAACATTTGCAATCAGTGCGTCACTTTTAGAAAAATTTTTAAAGGACTTTGTCATGAAGAGCGTGTCCTCCAGTGAGGACATCTACTCGTATTTCTTTACAGGATGTCTTTCTTTTTGAGGCGTTTTACATAGCTACGTATTACGTACGTACGTATTACTACGTATTATTAGCTGATGTGCTAGGGGGCGTCTGCCTGTCTGTCTTTGGCTACTTCTTCCTTTACTGTATAGGAATATTCAGGTTTTGAAGGATTGCTGTATTGGTAACTTACCATGGAACACTACTGATTGCTCTAAGGATTATGTGTATTATCGATGGACATCGATGTTAGTAGATAAAATATCGATGTTTTAACATCGATGTCAGCAGGGATATATAATCGAAATTTAGTTGCGAACACGTGCTTTCGAAATTATTATTTTTACAGTCAATTACAAAAAATATTCGACACATTGTATTCACGCCCTAATGTTTTAATTTTTTAATAACTTTTTAATATGTTTTAATTAAAATGTCGTGTGATATTTACTTGTTTTATTTATTGATAACGAAATGTGCAAAAAAATATATTAATGTTGATTGAAATCAATGTTTTTCTTTCGATTTTTATCGAATATTGATGTTTTAGCTTGACATGTATAAGAACATCAATATTTTTCTAACATCGGACATTCCTAGTTGGAGGTCGTACATCCCTGCAGGATTAAATATGGACTTGTAAATAAGCAGTGTGTTATCTATGTTTAGTTTACTATTCCGTCCCATTAGCTAGTCATACTTATATCTATGGTTTTAGTTACCTCCGTCCCATTAGCTAGTGCAGACATTTGTATTTGATTCTTCCTGTAATATCTTCGTTTCCATCCTGGGATACTTAGGACTAGCTTGGGTGGATAGGACGATATCATCGGCGAATGTAATTGCAACATACATATTTTAGTGGCATTTAAGCTAGGAAGATCAGCTGTGAAGATAGTGAGAACAGGATCCAGCACGGATTACTGAGGTACACCATCTGGTATTGCCTTATTTAAGGTTAACAATTTTAATTGTAAAAAAAATCATTTCGAGTTTTTAGAAATGACTTCAAATACAAGTAAGAAATATTAGCAAGAATATTGAAACAAAATATATTAAAAGATAGAATTTTACCTTTTTTAAAAATAAAAAATAATAAAGACGTTTTAATACAAGAGAAATTAAATCATATACTTACACCAGGCGGGTTTTCAGTAGCATTATTAATTTGGGGTTGACTTTGAGGTTGTACAACTTGCGCAGGTGATGCGGGCAATGCAGGTAACGGTGGTAACACCGGAGGTAATGCTGCTAGCGATGGAGGTAACGCGGGTAACGGTGGAGCTAAAGATGGTAACGATGGTAACGCGTTTGTTCCTATTGGAACTATGGTGCCATTATTTCTATCAGATAGTCCGTTTAACATTGGAGATGATGAAGGGCCCTGTAGAACAAGATAAATCTGGTTAGGGTAAGTTATTCTTTAAATATATTTATTAATGTATACTTTAATTGTCACACAATGTGAACACACAACCATATTTTTTGATAAAAACCACTTTAGTTGTATAATTTATAGGATGGAAGCGACTGCGCTCCTTTTACGGCAGCAGCATATAGCGTAAAATATTTCAAACCCATAACTACAGAAATTAATCAATAGTCCTCCACAGTTAGTCGTAGCATTTTTTCGATGTTTCTCCATACTGTATTTCCCGTGACACAGTTACCAATAGCGTAGACAACTACTACTACAAAAATACTACTGAGCGTTGTCGACGTGCCGCTTTTCATTCATAAAAAACATACTAGAACGAGAAAGGGATATCGCCGTCATTACTTATGACTCGATTTCATGAATGAGGCGAGTGCGTTATTCTTGACAAATGGCGTTTTATATTACAACGATAAATTTATTAATTATTTTTGGAAAAATCTCTTTTAATTGTATACGTCTTTTATAGAGTAGTTAAAACTGTGGCTTCATTTAAAGTCTTACCCATAATGTCTGGAAACGAAAAGGAGATGATGACACTAGGTTTCTTCTACCTTCTCTGCTATACAGCGTGAAGCAAAATAAGCAATAATACTCACGTCAATACCACCAACCGACATGATCGGTTGCAAGCTGAATGTCCATTGTCCATTCACTGAAGTTATGAACGGTACAGTTTGGACAGTAGTAGGCACGTGTCCTACTGTGGGCACGCATAAGGGGTTTGTGATGGTGTTCGTCACTTGAGTGGAAGTAGCGATAGTGTTGGGCAGTGACGTCACTGGTACAGTCGGTGTCACTGTGTTGACCATTGTGCTTGCTGTAATATGGACAAAAATAATGGTAAATTTTACATGTAGAAACATCATAAGATTTATCATAGCATAATGAGCTAGTTGAATTTATACTAAATATGTTAAGATATTTTAATTTTTGTAAAATAAATATCTGTACACTAAGTCATTTCTGCCTACAATGCAATATATGTAAAAGTAAAAAAAAATTTGTAACTTCTTACCTATACAAGAAGTAGCAGATACTTGTGGCCTTATTATAGTTTGATTATTGGTAGTACCGTTGACTGTGACGGGGCGCGATGGCCTCACCGGCGCTTGTGTACTAGGGGGTTGTATAGGAATGTACACCATAGAGTTCTTACTATTCAACTCCGACCTTCCATCATCAGCTTTCCTCGGCTGGGGGAAGGATTTCTTTGCCTTTACGCGTATCTCCGGCGGTTTCGAAGTAGTTTTCTTTGCCACGGGCGCCACAACCACTTTGTTTATCCTAACACCGCGTAGATTCGCCGCGGGTGGATTCACTGGACGCAAATGGAATGCGTTCATTAAATCCATCTTCTCCGAGTGACGATCTGCATCGTCAAACTCGATCGGCTCGGATTTTATTTCAATTTCAACGTCATCCCTTGGTTTCTGACGTTCTGGTGAAGTCATTCGCGCGAACGCTCTAACCCCAACCCTTCCCACCGGCGTTTCAATACCACTTCTTAGTTTTTGCAATTTATTGACCGCCTCCTTCATATTTCTAACATTATCTGTGCTTGTAGGTGTGAATATACTGGAATCTGAAGCGACAGTTATCACTTCGGTATTTTTGTTCAACGAATTTTGCTGTGTTGTGGACAAACTGCGAACGCTACTAATAGTTGGTAAGCCTGTGTTAGTTTTTGATTCACGAGCCAGCACAGCTAGGCTAGTATCATCATCGAATGTAATCTTATCTTTCATCGATTTAGAATCTGCCTTACTTTGCTTTTCATTGGCCTTTTCTTCTCTTTTGGAATTTGAATCTTTTTTATCTTTTCCATTATTGAAACTATCATTTTTCCTATCTATAGTTTTTTCTTTCAAAACTACACTGTGATTGGAGACATCATTCTTCTTCTCGGCTGATGTATCTTTTAAACTAATACTGCCATTTAATGACTTATTTCTAGAGTTTCTTCGTCTATGGGACTTTCTATCATCTCTCTCTTTGTCTGTAGGTGTCGATTTTTCTGTTCTTACAGGCCGTTGTTTATAAGTGCTTGTTTTATCATCTTTTTTCTCATCTTTAGATGTGCTCGACCTAGTTGGTTTGATCTTGAGAGTAATTTTGATAGGTGCCTTATCTTCATTGGTCTTTAGTTCAGTATTATCAACATCTTTTGATGTTATATTAGATTGTACTGTAACTTTATCATTGTGTTGCACATCATTCACTGCTTGTATTGTGTCATCAACTGCCATAAGGTCATCGGTGGTATCATCCTTAGTACCTTCTGTTGTTTCATCTGTTATGCTTTTGTCGTTATCTTCGATTTTAGGTCGTTTTTCACAGAAACTGCTCTCTATGACTGTTAAAACTGCTTCCTCAAGACCAGATCTACGTCTTTTTCTATTCGAGTCTCTTTCTTTACTTGGTACTTCAATCTCTATAGTCTTTTCCCTGTAAAAATAATATCTCAGTAAACATAAAATAATGGTCTTTCATTTCCATTTTCGTTGTGTTATTACACAATAATTCTATAATTAGTAAATAGCCGAAAACAAACTGTTTAAGTACTACATTCAGAGAGCCGTGAAAGTTTAAAATAAAATAGTCCAGAAAAAAAAGAAATATATTTTATAAAATAACTATGGAAGTAACATACTGATAGTAATGTAAATAATACTATATAACAATGTCTGTAAGTCTTATATAATCTTTTAAAACTTATAATGAATTGAATACTATAAATGTCTTTAATATTTTTTTATATTAAATTATTTTTGATTAAATAGTGGACATGTAAAAGCACCCAAACGCATAACCGAACAAATTTCAATAAAATTGTAAATTTATCTTTATCTATTCAAAGTAATAAATACCAATATAGCATTTATTTATTATTTAAATTTATGAATAAATCGTTTTGTTTTTTATACTAAGAAACAAAACGATTTACTGAGTGAGGCTTCCAGGAAAGATATAATGAGAACAGTACAGCTAGCTACTAAGAAAACCATTCGCTACAAAAGTTAAATAGACAAAAATAGTGAAATAAAAGCTAGGGGAACTGTTTTCTTTATTTATATATTTTATCTCAAGTCCAAACAAATAGACTACAGATTATCTATGTCTATTGCATAAAAGGAAAGATATTTAAAAAAATACACTTATTAAAAACCTACTTATCTATAGAAAAATCTTCCTCCTCTGGAGCTATTTCAGCACCATCCGCCATTTTGCGTAATGGTGTTTCACTTTCTTCATTTTCACTGATATAGCTAAAAAATTGGAATATTTAATAACATTGATAGGGATTTTGATGAAAATCATAGATAAAGATATGCATCGTAGCCGATATTGTCGTGCGGCATCACAGCGCTGGACTGTAAATTATTCCCATTTAGACGAATGACTTATATTATAGGCGGAAAATGGGAAACGGAGTGCCTTAACACTAAGTAACTTAACATACCATGCCATATGCAGCATATACGGGAAAAGCTCAAGAACTAACTAAACTAACTAAAAATATCTTACCCATCGTTAACAGAACTTTTGGAGCTTTTGGAATTCGATCTGCTTTTATCTTTACTGCTACTATTCGGTGAGCTTGCTGGCTTGTCTTTGACGGGTGTTCTCAATTCACCTTCAAATGTCGGTATCTAAAATAAATAATCATCGTGATATAAAAAAAAGCAAAGCAATTTTTTAAAAACGTAACCCGCAGGGTACGCCGAGGGAACCTAGGTATTAACCCTTTGCACTCCTGAATACGTTATTTTGCGCTTACACTGTACTCGGACTATTATTTTACTTACTTATCTACCTACTCGAGATTTTTTATAAGAGATTTTTGTTTAAAAATTTGATTAAATTTGATTAAATTGCGTAGTAATACACTTCATGTAATAAAAATATTTATTATTTTGTTTTAGAATAGCTTAACGTTATAAAATATGGGATAATTTTTAAAAACTTACCATAATTTTCAATTGTTCCGTCATTTTTGTAGGTTCAAATTGTGTTTTGAACGGAGGATAGACGAATTTGCCGTATTTACGTGATATATTACGAATATGATGTTCTGCTTCCTGAAATAAAAGTAGAATTCAATTTTTGTTATCTATAATAAAATTTATTATGATTATTTAATTAAAAACATGTTTTGATTGTTTGATGATGAAATTGAGCCACGACGGCCCCTTTTGTTCTCAATAAGTTTTCGAGTTTACTCCATACACACCTGCATACTATCCAATATATCCTGACGTTTAGTTCTAAAATTATTAGGGTCCTTTTCGCAAAATAAGAAACAATCGCGAGCAGGGACCCACGCTCGATCGTGAGCGCCGAAGAAACGTACGTCGACAAGGCCGGCACTACTCACGGACATACCTTTCGCTGGCCAGTATGGAAAACCTGAAATGATTTTATAATTATTATTATATTTACGCCGGGGCTTAAACTTACGAGTATAGAAGCGTAGGTTGTGGGTTTGATTCCTGCTCGGGAGGAAGTACTTAATATTTTCATTTCCTCGATCTGGTAACGTGGCAAATCGCGGCGTTGAGTTCAGCCATTCAATGCAACGGAAACGCAACGCCTTAAGAATTCGGCGGAAAAAGGGTATCGGAAGTTTCTTTAGCATTAAATTTCCAGGTTCCCTCTGCCTGTACCTTTATATGGGATTACAATGTTCAGCTAAAAATATATATATTATTATTATTCACTTATGAAAATGTGAAGTTTCCGCGTTTTCTGTCAGTTACTTAGTAATGAAATAGTTTTATATATATACAGTTCTATCATATGTAAAAACTTATGTTACATTAAGAAGTTATAGCTTCTATATATATTCATATTGGGTAAGTCTAAAGACTTATAGGGAAATGCCAAAATAAATAAATATAACAACACAACCACTTATGTTAGTTTCTCTATACATTTATGATTAACTGCTTATTTCTTTTATTTATTATATTAATTATTTCCGTTTATTATGTTAATCGAGCAGCTTCACGCTTTTCCCCGCATATCAGGATAAGCAGAGTAAACATAGTACTAAAATTCTGATTCCTTAACACTAAGGTTTTTCCTTTCCTTTGCCTACCTTGCCATATGCCGCGGGTTTCAGTATAAAGCTAAAAAAAAAAATACCTTTCAACTTAGCCCACAACAAAATATGTGGTGTAGAACAAACGTCTGTAAACCATGTGGTTCGTCTCGCATGTGCTGCTGCGTAGCACTCCGGACACGCTTCTATTTCACCCATTTCTGCTCTACACGAGCGAACTAGGGCGCGGGCGCCGCCTGTTAACTTTGATTGCACTGGAATATAAGTAAAAAAAATTGGTCAAGTGCGAGTTGCACATTGCATACCGAGGGTTCCATACTAAATTAATCAATGGGACTTACAACTTATAAATGTTAACAAAAAACAATTTGCGAGTTTGTGCAAGCAGGCTTTGTAGGAAATAAAAATATAAGTTTGTAAAGGTTTTTTTTCTGTGATCTTTTACATAATACACTACAAGTTTTTACTTATTGCCAAATTTCTTAATTCTAAATCAATGAACATTAACAAATAGGGTTTCATTAAGTTACTTTCGTTTCTTAGCTAATTTCAATCAATCCACGGCTAGAACAACATGCTCTAAAGGACTATTGATCTGGATATTTGATATGAATATTAGCTTGCCTTCACTAAAAAGTATTCCTATAAGGGTTCCATTTTTTTTTAGTTATGAACCCCTAAAATCAGTATGAATATTTACTATATAAGTTATAATTCAATATTCATACATTTACGGTCGTGCTTATGACACAGGTGCACAAGTGTGTGACTGTAAACGCGGCTAGTTATGAATACGATTCCGACTCGAGGAAATGAAATATTTATATTAACTTTATATTTTATTTCTTCGCTCTATTGTCAAGATAAAGCGCGGCGTAATTCGGAGGATAATCGTGAATTAAGTGTCTTAATACTAGGTTCCCTCTGCTTACCCTGCGGTAGACGTGCATGCGGGATATACATTGATTGAAGATGATTTGTTTAAGTATACATATATTATATATCATAAACTGTGATTTGAATACCTACATGTATTAAATATGATACTATTGTGTAATATCCACTGTGCATCAGCAAGAAATGCTTCAGTACTTCCATACAGGCCTTCAGCAATATTAATCTTCATAAGTGACAAATCCATTGGGTGCACCACGTATTTATGGTAGTCAGGAAATGACTCGCGATCCACTGGCTTTACAAATGGATCCACCTTAAATGTAGAAAAATAAATATTACTAGCGACCCAAGCGCGACTTCGCCTGCTTATATTATAGCCAAGTTATACAAACTGTAAAAGCAAGTGGTTGTGTTCGATCCCCATTAGAGAAAATTAAATATTTAATTAAATTTATATTTCCGTTTATTCGCTCTAGTGTCAAAGCAAAAGTTCGACGTTGAATTCCGCCACTCAACACACAACGCCTCCAGAATGCGGAGATGTGTGCGGGATACAGCATGAAGCTGATTGATTTATTTTATTTTTAATATAATTAGGTAACTTAATTTTATATTTAACAATAACAATCACACCACTTTTATACTTTCTTGTAATTTATATTAATTAAAGGATATTAAGATTTGTTTATCTATATTTGTTGATGTTATATTTCTAATATAAATTTGCATAGAGACAAACAAGGCTAATTTATGTAACTAATCACTAAGTAACCACATCAAAATAACTAAAATTAAGGAAATTATTAATTTATTTTGTGAATTAATAACCGACAATGAAAAGCTTAAATCTGAAGCAACCCTTTTTCTATGTATTATATATTTTTACACACTTCATGCTATAAAAGTAAATTATTCAATAATTTTAAAAAACTAATTTGAATTATATGTGTATTGATTAATTGTTGATTAAAATACAGTTATAGTAAAGATAAAAAGAACTTAACTACTTTCTGCAGAGAGCATCATTAGTGACATTACATGCTTTTTTACATAAAATAAGTAATCAAAATCCTACAAAATATTTATCTCCAGGAAATTATGATAAAATTACAGAACAAAAAAAAACATCTGTGTATTCAACTTATTATTTAAATTAATCAAATCAGTGGTCATACGAAATTTAATATATTTATGTCATATACAACAAACCGAGAAATGCAGTAGTAGCGTAACATCCATCTACGTGTACCGTTTATTATTAGTTGTGAGCGAGACAGACGGCGGTCCGTTGTATTGATTACTTAACGCTAGACAGAGATAGCATATAACAGTCCCGCCTATGATAAGTAGCAAGGTCATTTTACTTGTATGGGAATGACGCGTTTGCTTTTCGTATACATTTTGTATACGTTTTTATTAAGTGCGTTTACAATGTGAAAGTCTTATTTGAAATAATTTTAAGGAACCATTTTTTTTTATTAGTTAATTATAAATGTATATATTGATATACGATCTGTAATTAGAATTACGATTTCGAGATTGATACTCTTACTCTACTGTTATATAATTATGCTTTTTGAAATGTTTAATTTAGAATAGGAAAATATTGTTTTAATAACACAATTGAGAAAATAAATATGAATATTCGTTGTATATCTTATGCCATCGAAACGTAAGAAAAAATAAACCACGATGGAAGCCATTTTGTTATACGAAACGTGAACACGAAATTATGTCATGAATCCATATGTCAAAAGTTTATTTTCGTTTATCTAAAATTGTCAGATTTGCTTTGATAATTATGAGTACTAGGTATTATCGAACATTTAATTTTAGACAATAACCAAAAAATATTGTTGTCGTTATAAATAATCATACTTTAAGCTTTTTTTAAATTTTTATATTTATTAATTGCTGTGCAATACGGAAACTAGCAAATATAATAAAGTCGAAATATTCATATTTTATTAGACACTTTCGCATTGCACAACCAATAGTTACTATAAAAATAATAAATAATTGTCTAAAATGATAGGTATGTCACAATAAACAAAGTATTTACCCCATTGACATCTTTCATGCGTTCTAACGCATACTGTAGAAGTTCACACAGATGTCCTAGACTAATCTTTTTCATGGCTGGAGATCTGGAAGACATATAATGAAAAAAAATTACCACAATTTCACTATTACTTAACAAATGTGTTATATTGAGGCCAAATGTCATTGTGCAGCAGCACACTGTCTTGTTTTTATTTTTGTTTCCTCATTTTGATAAAGGGTGCTGTTGCACTCCCACACTTAACCCCCTAATGTCTCGAAAATTGTGTGAATCTTAACACTAGGTTCCTTTGCTGGAGGGAAGTTAAAAGAATAAAAAGAGAAAAAATCTATTATGAAAGTTAATAATCTTGATTCTATCTACTATATGTTGATGATATTTTCAATAAAAGATTTTATATTTGAAACATTTACCTAGTCTCAGAGCTTTCTGCATTCAAAATGGACAAACACTCCGGACAAACCCAGCTCTTATCAAATGTTATTTTGTTTCTCTCTGTACCTGACAGACATTTAAAATGAAAAGATCTAGGACAGACTGTACACTGCATTGGTGGATGACCTTTTTCACTGACTGCTTGTTCTACTTGCCAATGACACCGCCAACAGTATGGATCTGACCTCAGCTTATGATTTTGCCCTGGACTCTATGGATTATAGAAAAAAATCTACTAATAAAGTTATTAAATGTAGAGCTATTGTAAAGAATAAAAATAATATCAAATACTATATGTTACATACATACATACAGTAAAAAGATAATTCTTGTAAGATAACATACTTACCAACTCTGGCAATGGTACTTCATGCTTTCTCTTTTTTGGAGATGGTAATGTTGCTGCACATTGTGCATCTTTTTTATCCTCTGCCTCCTCATCATCAGTTTCAGCCTTTTGGAACTTTCCAGTTACTGAATTGAGAAATTGCTTTACCTTGTACACAAATTCCGGATTCTGCGACCTCATTGACCTTTTGATAATCTTCTCTGACTTTTCACTGCTATTGCTTTTCTGAGAATTGTTACTACTACGCCTGAGACCTTGGATTTTTTCTGCATCCACTGATGTATTCAAGCTTGTGTTAGAACTATCTATGTTAGTTCTGGATTTTCTTGTTTTTGTTGTAAGTTGAGTACATTCACTAATTATCTTAGATTCTTTGGCTGATTTAATGAGAGATTTTAGTTCTCTGCTGATGCTCTTATTGTGCTCTTTTTCTGAAATATCAGAATTAGTTTGGGAGTCATTTGACTTTTCACACATGTCAACCAAGGTGTTGAAAGTTATATCACTCTTTTTTTCATCCTTATTGTCCATATTTGACTTTTCAGTTTTTTCTTTTGTTGGTGTCTTTTTTTCTACGGGTTCCTTTGCAGGAGACTTTTGAGGAGACCCTTTTTGATGTATTATTACTTTACTAGGACTTTTATTATCATCCCTAATTTCATTTGAGGAATCTATATTTTGTTCTGAATTTTGCAAATCAACTGATACAATAGGTGGGTTCTTAGGTATCTCCTGAAGCACCTCTTGTTCTGATGCATCCAATGGTTTTTCCTGCAAATCTACATTCACACCAATATTATCTTTACTAAGAGAAGTAACTTCATTTTCTGACAGAATATCTCTTTCAGGAGATCTTTTTGATTCGGTACATGTAGTAGTACTGGTACTATCTTCAGACTTTGCGTCAAGCTTTGTATCAGAGCTTACTTTGTCTGTTTCTTCTTCACTAACTTGTACCACAACCACCATTTCGACATTTGATTGTGATCCGGAGCTCTGCTGACTATCAGGCACGTCACCAGTAGTTGAAGACACGTCTGTCTCCATATGAATATCAGAATTCTCCTCCATCTCCTGAGTAAAGTGAGAAAAATGTATTAAAATATAAACTTGAATGAAAACATTGACAACAAATAGTTTTTATATCTGACATATCAATAACAAACAATAAATGTTAGCACCGGTCATTACCCAAGCTCAACAATCCAGCCAGCTACTTACCTACCTACTTTCAATATAATCATACAAATTCATGCAGAAACTCACCACACGTTTCGCTTTTTTTAGCGTTAAAAGCAATAAATGTCTTGATATTGAGTTACTATAATTTTAAACAACCTTTTATCTGTCCATTAATGTCACCAATTATTAAATCTAGCCAAAAATATTACAACGAACGAACTAAATCACACATTGCTATAGCAAAATTGTCTTCATTTCACTATATTCAACTATATCTTTCTATCTTTAGTATTGTTGGTTAGAGCACAGATGGAGCTGCACAGCCTATATCACGCCGTACTTTGAATGTGTTGCGTTTCTTTTGTTTACATTGAAAGTATTATTTCCTATCCTTCTTACTTACAACTGTATAACTAAATTTCTGCTATCTCTTTCTTTCAAAATTTGTATCTGTAATACAGATTACATATATACAAGTTATTGAAGTTAGCTAAATGCCAGTTGCCACTACATAAATTGGTATAAAGCAAAATAAAAATCGAAATAATGCTTTATGTTGTACAATATATTAATTATTATATATAAATTCATCATTCTTATCATTTATATATTATAAATTAATTTATAATTTTTTAGAATAAGAAAATGACATGCTACCGTATATTTTTTTTACAGTAGTTCTTTTGATTCTTGTTTCTTGTTACATATATTAGAGCACAGATAATATGTTGAGCATGGAACCGTATCTATACTAGGTACGTGTCTATATATTATAGTATATATTATCTGTACGACGATTAACTTTTATTGTATCCATATTTTCACACAAAATTTGACAAAAAAAATTGCCATACTCGGCATATCCAGACTAACTGCTAGGTCCTCTCCCCCTGGCTTTCGATAGGAGCGACTCAGCGGTGGCTTAGGTAAAGAATATCACCGGTTTGAACGACTATGGTAGAAGCCATATTGACGGTCAATCACCATATTGACGGTCATTGATTAATCGGTGATCCTCGATATAAACCAAGAGCTGGCTTTGATGATGATGCACTCCAAAATCAGTGTTGCAATTGCAAAAATTTAAGTAACTTACAACCAAATATTTATAAATAAATTGAAATTAAAATATAAAAGAACGTTTAATATTGGGCCTATAGCGACATCTAGTATAAATTTATAACAACTTACAGATTTATAGTCCCTTATACGATAGGCAGCACTATTTTCCATTATTATTTTTCCATATTTATTTTTATTCCACATTTATTTTTTTGGACTCAAAAATACTGGAGTGGACTGTCAGTGTCACCACTATGTATTATAGTAATTGTCAAATAGTTAAATTAAACGTCAGTTGCAGTAAATAATGAGAAAATTAAAACAATAACACAATTAATTCAGTAAATTTTAATTCGGTCTAATGGAATTTATAGAGCTTATACTTATAAATAAATTAGATGGTGTTATTCTAAAATATCCTCACCATGACAATGTTGATGGAACAGTCTGCATCACTGGACATCACCTAATTTTAAGTTCCAGAAAAGAAGGCGTAAGAGAACTATGGGTATGTTTTATAGTAAGCCATAGGTATAAGCATAAAACGAATTTAGTTCATGTATTTGTACTTGTACTGTAGTTAACTATTGTTTAATATTTTATATAAAAACAATATTTTGTTATCATTTACACGAGAGAGTTACACGAGAAAAATTTACAATAATATTTAGAGTTTTATAATTGACTAAAATTACTTTAACTTCTTTTAGCTTAACTTAAACTTTTAACTTAATACGTAAATCAAACTAGTTTAGTAAATTTTAAATTTATTATTTTACAGTTACTTCACAAAAACATAGATAGTATAGAAAGAAAAGAAAACAAAATAAGTGGTGGAATAGTTCAAGGAGGATCCTTATTTTTAAAATGTAAAGACCTCAGAATATTCCAATTGGACATCTGCAATACAACAGAACTAAATCTAGTGGCGCAGACACTTGAAAATCTTTCTAATATACAGGACCCTAGTCTCTTTTATCCATTCTTTTATAGACACATGCACCCTATTATGGAAAATGGATATACATTGTACAGGTAAACTATGATAAATGTATTATTTATAAATATTTTTTTTACGGAGAATGGATGGATATACATTGTAAAGATAAATCAAAAATCAAATCAGCTTCACACTGTATCCCACACACAGCAGTGTAGGCAGATGGAACCTAGTTTTAAGTCACAACATTCCCCACTTTCTGCTGAGTTCGGGAGGCATTGCATTTTGAGTGGCGGAACTCAACACAATGCTTTGCATAGAGATAAAATATGACAAAGAGTGACAGAAAAATATGACTTTATGTCATTATTATATTTTTTTAAAAGCTGTTGTGGTTCAGCAGCAAGGATATCTGATTGTCTGCACAAAGATCTGACTGTAAATGTAATAGAACCCAAAACAATTTTTTTTATCTGTTTGTTTACGTCATGCACACTAATCTCAGACATAGTTTAACCAATTTAAATGCAGCTTTCATGTTTCATGTGAAAATATTCCTACAAAATAAGTTTTGATTAGATTCATAGAGGTTATCGTCTTAAAAAGATGAATTTGTTAAATCATGGAAGTAAAAGAAATGAGAATTTTTTTTTTTATTGTATTTGTATAATATACAAAAGATCTTTTCACATGTAAATTTTACAATTTTAGTAATGAAGGTGAGTTTACAAAAGTACTAGCATCAGAAGAATGGCGTATATCAAGAGTCAATCAACATTACACAGTGTGCCCGGCATATGGCAAAGGAGTGGTGGTTCCCAAAATCATTGATGATGAAACATTAGCTGCTGCGGCTAGTTTTAGACAAGGCGGAAGATTTCCAGTGCTGTCTTATAGACATAATAATGGTGTAAGCTCTTCTTATATACTTAATAATATATATATTTTTATTTTATTTAGTTAATAATATTTTTTTGTATATATTTGTAGTCTACTGTACCTCCATGATAAAAAATCTCCTCCATCTTTCTCCATATGTCCTTATCCTGAGCTTTGGTAACTAAATATAGTACCAGCTATATTTGGGATATTGTCCACCCATCTGTATAGATAATTTAAAATGAACTGAAGCTATAAATAATAGATTACATTATTAAACTTGCAATAAGACAAGTTACAATGTTTGTTAAATTTAAATAAATAATTTTCTTGAAGCCATAGTGTGATATAGCATCTAACATGTTCTATATACACTTGAGAAATGAAATGAAAATGTTATAGTATGACTGACAGGTTGTAGCCGCCCACATATTAGCTAGAATGATCATAAAAATAAATCCTGTACTACCTAACTAGTTTTTGATCTTACTTTTGATTATTTATAAGACAATGTGTAAAAGTTCTGTTCTATGTTCAGTTCACCTAGAGCAGAACAACTTGTTGACCATACTATATGTATGATGAAAATTTAAAGTAACACACATATAACCCTAAATATACTTTATAATAACATTAAAAAAGTAGTTTTACAGGATAAAGGTTGTGTATAGCAGAGTAGTCAGGGGGAACCTATGTCATGAACCTATGGCAGTACAGGGGGATTGGAGAATTTTAACAATAGCTTGTAGGTTGGCTCTGCCTGCCCTGCTATATGTATGCAACGCAAAGTTAAAAAACTTGTATTATTTTAGGCTGTTTTAATGAGAGCAGGACAGCCGTTATACGGCCCTAAACACCGCCGCTGTCGACCCGACGAGGCCATTTTAAATACTGTCGTCAATGTTGGGATGAAAGGTGTCATATATGATTTGAGAAGCACAAATTCGATTTCTCAGCAACAAAATAAAGGTATGATTATCCTATTAAGACCTAATGTCTTTACATATGAACTTGGCGTTATGTCGTACTTACGCGCTTATTTATATTACACCTTAATCAAATATTTCTCAACTCTGGTTAGGAATTCCAAATTAAAATGTATACAACTATTTACGAATATTGTTTTTTCTTCTATTTTTTTTCTGTTTGCGTCACTCCGAATACCAGTAGCCGTTTCATTTCCCGTTCCCTTTGTTCACTTTAATAGACTTTGTGTAACTGCAAATGCGTTTGCTGACTTGATCCCCCTCTTGATTCTCTCTATCATACCTTGCTACTGGAAAAAAGCGTGAAGTTATATATATCTACAACAAAAACAAAATATAATAGCAGTCTTGGTGTCGGGGACACAAGGGTTATTACTCATTCTATTGAATGAATTATTATTTATTAACATTTTCATTTCTTCGCTCTGGCACCAATGCTAAAAGCGTGGCGTTGAGTCCCGTCACTCAACAAGCGATGGCTAGAAAAATTCGGTGGACAGTGGAGAACGGAGTGTTTTAACACTAACCTCCCTCAGCCCACCCTACTGTGTGCGGGATACAGCGTGTGCCAATTTGATTTATAGTATAGTAACAATATTTAGTAACATCAGAAAAATGACTCTATAACAAATAATAATAACTCTTGGATATTGCATTCTATGTAAGTAAACCAAAGATATTTTCGCAATGTAAACAGGCGGAGGAACAGAAAGTGCTTCGAACTACTCTCAGTGGAAAATATACAATAGATCAATGGATGAAGTTGATAATCAACAGCAGCTGCTTGAGAATTTTTCTAAACTTATTGAGGGTAACTTGTTTGAATTCAAAAACAATTATGTCAGATTCAGCACTTTGATAGACCGAACTCTTTGAAACATGTGACACAAATATAAAGAAAAAATATGCAATTTGTACAACAAAACTTTAATTAAACAATAGAGCCCAGTCGTGGCGCAGAGGCACAAAGTGTGACTGTAAAATCGAGTGGTTGTGGGTTCGATCCCCACTTAAGAAAATCAAATTTTTATATTAATTTATATTTTAATTTCTTCGCTGAGCCCAGTCGTGGCGCAGGGGCACAAAGTGTGACTGTAAATCGACTGGTTGTGGGTTCGATCCCACTCGAGGAGAGAAAATATTTACTTAAATTTATATTTCCATTTCTTCGCTCTGGTGTCGAGGCAAAGCGCGGCGTTGAGTTCTGCCACTCAACACGCAATGCTTCCAGAATTCGGCAGAAGTTGGGGAACGGAGTGTCTTAACACTAGGTTCCTTCTGCCTACCCTGCTGTGTGCGGGATACAGCGTGAAACTGATTTAAATTTAATCAAACAATTTTTAATTATAACTAAGTAGTTAGTAGCGAAATATGTTCCAAATTATAAAATAAATCTGTTGGTCATTACTAAAAAAACAGTATGATTTCCTCGCTCTGGTATCAAGACAAAAAGCAGCGTTGGCATTTCGTCATACTATTTGTTAGCAATGACTAAAGTTCAATTTTATTGTATTGTTATATAAATATTTATAAATATAGATAGTGATGTATAAATATAGATAGTGATGCACAAAATTTTAGTATCTTAGGCATTTTCTCTTATTAAATGTAAACAATTAACACTAGTAAATAATGTTTTAAGCTCAACAAATATATATAATTTTTTTTATAAAGCCTTTTTTTATAGCGTGTGTAGACCGAGACATATCATGTGATAAATGGATATCGAGATTGGAGTCGTGTGGGTGGCCGGAGTCGGTGAGGAATTCATTACACACTGCCTGTATTGTCGCTCAACATATTCATCAGGTTCGTTTGAATTTTTTGTCATGGATACTGCTCATCCTCAGTTCCTGATAATTTCACTAGAGACTATCTTTTTGTTGCAATTTTTTTTCTATAGTGCTGTCTCAAATTGGCAAATTTAGTGTATAGAATGAAGTGAAGTGTTAAAAAATATTAAAATATATAGAAAATATCAAAAAATCGTGACAATAAGCTTAAATGTCCACTGAGTCCAAGGGCCACCAGGTCATTCGGGTGTCCTATAATATTATGTTATTACACTCAACTTCTGTATAAATGTTATATTTTATTTTAGAAAGCAGAACCAGTTCTAATACATGGTACCCGTGGTGAGGACGCAACACTGCTTGTGTGTTCCCTAGTGCAAATTATTTTGAATCCCGACTGTCGGACTATACGAGGGTAATTATGATTGTGTTTTTTAATAAGTAAATAAAATATACAACAGATACAGAACAGAACAGAACAGTAGAACGTATCATTTAATCGTCATCGTCTATCGACTGGCATATGTCCAATGATCATCATCATCATAGTCAACTTATCGGATCGACCAATAAATGTGTCCATCGATTTATACAATAAAACAATAAATGAGCTTCACGCTGTATCCCGCACACAGCAGAGTAGACAGAGGGAATCTAGTGTTAAGACACTCCGGTCCCCACTTTCTACCGAATTCTGTAGGCATTGCGTGTTGGGTGGCAGAACTTAACGACGCGCTTTTATCTCGACACCAGAGCGAAGAAATGGAAATATAAATTTTAAATAAATATTTCATTTCTTCGAGTCCCCACTCGAACCGAACCCGCAACCAGTCGGTTTACAGTCACACTTTGTGGCCCTGCGCCACGACTGGCCCCAGATATTGTACAATATCATATTAAAATCATACAATAATTTACTAATACTTTTCAATATATAAAAATAATAGTTCACTATTTTTAAACGTGTTAATACACACTTAGGAAAGAAAAATATTTATTTAGAAATTGTATAAAAATTTGAACGTAGCGGGACTCGAACCCGCGCCTCCTGGAAAGCGATCAGGCGCTCTGACCACTAGCCATAGGTTTTCTAAATAAGTATTTAGAAAACGTATGGCTAGTATAATATTTTTCTCTTGCCAAACGACAATTCTTAGTAATTATCTTTGGGTAGCGGAAATTTGTAAAAATCTCCCTACAGAGCAACATAAATAAGTTGTAACAAGCGTATAAAATTTTCGACGTAGCTTGATGAAAACGTATGTCTTACTGGTCAGAGCGCCTGGTCGGTTTCTAAAAGGCGCGGGTTCGAGTCCCGCTACGTTCAAATTTTTATACGTTTTCTAAATAAGTATTAATCGTTCATTTTTTTGTAAATTGTGTACAGTCTCCAAGCTCTAATAGAGCGTGAATGGCTTCAAGCTGGTCATCCGTTCGGCACCCGGCACCGTTCAGGGGCATTTTCCTCTCAACCGAAGTCAGCACCAACATTCCCCCTGTTCTTGGATTGCGTGAGGCAGTTTCTGGAACAGTTTCCGTGCAGTTTCGAGTATAGACAGAACTTCTTGATTACTTTGTTCGAACATGCGTATGCTAGTCAGTTTGGTGAGTATATGTTTTGATTGTATGTATGTTTTCGAGATTTTTCGTGTTAAGTAGCGAGATTTAACGCCGCGCTTTGTCTTATTAGCAGTACGAGGTAATTAAAAAAAAACATTATTCATTCCCTGAGGGGGAATCGAACCCACAATCATCACGTAACATTTTAATGCAACTGCGCCACGACGGTTTTGTTTAAATTAACTTGTGGCACTTTTACTGTCAGAGTCAACGTACACTTGAAGATTATAATTTATAAGTATTATGTCCATTCGAATGGAACTGCTGCTGTATCAAAAATATATTACGATATACGTAACGTACGTCCATGTAGCCATTGTATTTACAATCAGAGCTACATCGGACACTTTAAAAGTGTCATACACAAATCTTAGTTACTTCCATTTGAACAAGCGGGTTTATTTCCATTTGAAGCCCAGACAAAAGTCAACTACAGGCTAAAGTCTTTCTAAACTTTCAAAATTTAACTAACTCTTATAAATGATTGGCATTCCAGGCACATTCCTCTGCGACAGTGACCAGGAGCGGGAAACCCGTGGAGTATACGAGCAGACCACCAGCATATGGTCGTGGGTCAACCAGCCGGATGAGCTGAGTGGTTACATCAACCCCATGTACGAGCCGACGCCAAATGTGATATGGCCCTCCGTGGCTCCCATGAGCTATGTTATATGGGAAGGTGATTATTTTTTTTTAATATTACCTACTGCTTAAATGAGATCTGCCTTAGTAAATTGGAGCATAATATAACGGTCTTGGGCATCTGAAATCATTTAGGTATTTCTAGCTTCACGCTGTAGCCCGCATTTCCTCGTTTAGGTCAAATGTCGCGTTGAGTTCCACCACTCAACACTCGATATCTCGAAAATTGGGATATCTTGTGCTATGGAATAAGAATATATCCGAAATTCAAAATAATTAAGAACATTGATAAGCATAGCAGAAAGGCTAGAGATAAACACAAGCTAATCATTGTTAGTTTTCGTAATACAAATATGTCAATTTTCAAAATATAATTTTTTCGCTTCACTTCATTTTTTTTATATACCTCAGTGTATTCATTATTCCGAAAATTATTTATAATATAATAAATCATATGACTTATGGCAGTTAATAGGTAAGGATATAGGCAGTTTTTATACAGGAATCGACACACACAACCACCACTGCCACTGTCACGACTGGCGATTTCGAGACTTACACATATAAAAAAATATTTATATAAAAAAATATTTTTAATATATTTATATAAAAACATTTAACGTGAACATATTAGTTATTGATATTATATACAATTCCAGAGCTTTATTTACGCTGGCTGGTGGAACAGCATACCGAAGAACGCGAAGAACAGTATAGAGTGATCCGTACAAGGGAACAACATCTTAGATCTCAGGCGCTACAATTACGGAGGGAGTTGTTGGATCTGGCTCATCAATACTACGCGGAAAATAAATGAGGTTATTAATAAGATTTTTGATTTTTTTTTCGCCTTTTTTACATCTTTATCTATACTTATAATAAAATCGTATCGATTCGGTGTCTGTACATGGGAGATATATATAAAAAAAATGTTACTGGTGGCATTTATTGACGAAATAGGACCAAAAACAATGTTTTTCAACATTTTTGGTTGTTTCCTGGGCGTTTTCAGAATCGGTTTAACCGATTTAATTGTAGTTTTTATACGGGTTTCTATTTTGGCGAGCATGCCTTATTTGTGTTCTCTTAGTATTTGTTTTATTCCAATGGATTTATAAATTTAAAAGTTATACCATTTTAAAATATGGTGTCCGACAAAATTGCAATAAATAAATGTTATATTGAATTGGTTGAAACCTTACATTTCAATGTAGGTAGCGAGATATTTTTTTTTAAATGATATTATAATTACAAAACGAAAGTAATGAAAAACAGTAAATTAATAATTATGTATATCAAGTGGGCGACGCCTCCAGTTTTACATAAAATATTATATCACCAATGGTCGCGTATATATTTTTTTGAGAAATCGACGTTAAGAACACTACTGTATGTGATGACTACTGCAATATGTTTAATTTAGAATGAGGTTAAAGTTTATATACATCCAGTAGTATTTAGGTCAGTCATTCGGTCTTCAATTAGTGGTTAATTGCAGTTAAATTATTGGATGTGTTTGTATGAAAATAGAAATTGTGTACTTATTAATGTATGTATTAAAGTTTATAAATTAATAATTATATATGTTTTAATAAAACGTTCGTATCACTTCAATTTCATATTGAAAGTGAATTGAAGAAAATTCTTGAAATCTTTGGCTTAAGATGTATAAGTTTCTTAAATTTATATAGTTAATTTATACAGATTTTTTAAATTTTAGTATGTTTATTGAATTTTAAAGGCCTAATTTTTTTTAAATGTTTTAGAATATATAAGTAATAGACGTTATTTTACAACATATTAAACGAAATCATTAATTTATTTTGTGTACAAGATAAATATCTCGTATTATTCATTGTAATATAAACGTTTGATTTTTGTATAATATAGTAGTAATAAAAAAAGTTACATTATACACACAAAATGCAAAAAAATAATAATTTTAGCGCTAACAATTCATCTATTTTAAGAAAAGACCATGCTTGTTTAGTGATAATTAAATTCATATTTCTAACACGATAATAAATATTTTCATTATATAAAAACATTTATACAATTTAATAAAGAGATTTTTTTTAAATGTATAAAAAAAATGACTGTATTACCTTACCTGTTAACTGCCAAAAGTCATATGATATATTCTAAATTACATTATAAATAGTCTGTGGAAAATAATAAATACTGGGCTATATAATAAGTTTTAAAATTTAAAGCAATTTGCTTTAATGTAAGCATAAAAAATTAAATATATTTAGTGTTAAATAGAAAGTGAGGAACGGAGTGTCTAAAACACACTAGGTTCCCTCTGCCTACCCTGCTGTGTGCATGTGGATACAGCGTGAAGCTGATTAGTGTTTATAAAAATATTAATCTAATATTTCTTAAAGGATTTTTTGGAAATTAAATAATAATTATGGAAAAAATTATGGACATTAAATAATATAATATTATGTATAAACTTATATATAAGTATACTCTAATATAAGTAATATATATTTTTAAATGGCCTACCGTTCTAGAGATAGTACAATATATATATATATAAACCTTAAATAGCACAAAACATACATATTCAATTTAATATTTTTTTTATCCATGATCTAAATTATGAGATATATAAACACGATATTAACTTTTTAGTAGAAAGAAAATGGATTTCTTAATATTTAAAAGTAATTTCATTAGGACTGATTTATAATTTTTTTATGTACGCAGAACTTAATGTGCCTAATCGGAGTTTAGATTGGAATTTACCAATATATGTATATAAATAATGGACGACCAGGAATAGATCTAGAGTTAATTTGTACGCGATAATAGTAGCTTCTAGAATAAACCCTAGTACCCTAATTGATTTCTGTTTATATAGAACTATCGTCTATATATTTCTAGAATGTACTTCGAAAGTGGCGTTAACAAAATCATTTCGAATTTGAATTCGGTAGGAGGAGGGGAAAAAAAATGGATGTGAGAAATGTATACGTTGTGTCGTATGTTCCACTGTTTTGAACTCCTCACCTTGCAACGACATCCTCCCTTAAACCAGAGTTTTAAGCAAATTTTTAATTGTAGTGTATATTTTAACAATTAATTACATCACACTGTTAATTGTCATTTTCTCTCAAGGAAAAGAAAATTAAACCTTTAGTTAATATTTAATTGTTAATCGCAATTAATATTTGTCTATCGCAGATAACTGCATGATGGAACGCTAAGAAGTTTCGATATATTTTAATCATGTTTGTAAATTTGATGTATTAACTTTAATATCTTTCCAAATGTATAAGCGGATATCATTTATTGTATAGTAATAGTATTTTATTATTTCAGTATTTTGGTTAAGACTTTAGAGAAAATGATTAGAAGAAAAAGCTTTTTAAAAAAATTATGTAAATAATGCTTTCATGCTGTCAATAATAATGTAATTTTTATAAATATTATAGTCATAAATACATAATGATATATCAAATAGAATAAATGGTTATATAACAAATAATACAAAGTTAAACAATACGTCAATACGTTCCTATGTTGGTACTTCACTTTTTTTATTAAATTCCAATTGCCATAAATAAAAATATTTACGCTCATGTAAGCTTTGTTTTGAACTTTTAGTCAGAATTATGTATTTTTTAATATAATTTAAATATTATTTTTAAGATAATTTCGTTTAATTTATATATTTTTTTGTTTTATTTGCTTTCATGAACAATTAAATTTTAATTCCATGAATTTTTAGTTTTTTTTTGGCCTAATTTACAATTTTCAAAATAAATAACATGTTCATTTTTATGGCTTAAAAATGAACTACAAACTAGTTTTGAGGCATTTAATTAATGGATACATAATTAAGCCATGGTTTCTATTAGGTTTTTTAACATTAAAAATATCTTTGTTATATATTTACGTCAATTTAATACAGCAGAATTTGTTTATTGTCAATTAAATATTTGCATATGAATTGTGTTTTATTTCATAAAATAAATATACATACATTGATTTTCTCATATTCAACATAAAAATAATTTCTAAAATTATATTAGATAATAGTCATAAACAGAATGGGATCTGCAATGTCCAGGACAAAAATATATTTTCTTCCTACTACTAAAAAGAAAAATGCGTGAAGTTAAAAAAAATATCTATTGATATATACATATAAATTTATTATTTTGTTCACAAAATACATTCTCTATTATGCGCCATAATAGAGTGAAAGCTATTATATGGGTTTGAATATTACTCTGTGAAACCACGTCCACCTCTTTTAATGAATAATACTAACGCAGTCAGACGCAAAATGAGGTATTTGCACTTTTGTAATTTAAAAAAAAAGTACGATTGCGTCATGGTTACGCCAAATGAGCAATATATTATTTTGATTTATATTCATAAATCTCCTTTTTTTTTATGGAAAAGACACGGCAAACAAGCGTGCGGGTCACCTGATGGTAAGTGAGTACCGCCGCCCACGGCCCCGTGCAACCCCAGAGGAGCTACAGGTGCGTTGCCGGCCTTTAAGATGGGTTGGGCGCCGGGGCCTTGCATTACCTGATGCGAAACGCAGTGGCATAAAGCCACTACTGCACGCCGGTTTTAAATGCCGGGGGTGGTAATGATCCGGTCGAGTCTGGCCATGCGTGTTGCCATTGCTGGACGTGAGTCTACCACACGTACTTTAGTCGCCTCTTACGACACCACCAGTACCAGGATGATCCTATTCTAGGCCGGGATCACACGGCACAATCCTTAGATTCCCTATCGAGGAAATGAAATATTTATTATTTTTAAATTCCGCCACTAAACACATAATGCTTCCAGATTTAGGCGAGTGGGGAACGGAGTGTCTTAACACTAGGTTCCCTCTACTTACCCCGGTATCTGCGAAATAAAGCGTGAAGCTAAAAAAAATATCAATAGATAAAATAATATCTATTGATATATTGAATTGGTTTTGGTTCCAATAGTATAAAAGATGATTTCACGAGTATTAAGCATATTAATCCAAAATCAATTCCATACATTAAAGACAAAATGATACACAGTTCGGCAATTTGAATAAACAAATTGAAGTCCAGACATCAAATTAATCAATCTGGTCCGACGTATTATATGTATTTTATGAATAGCTCCACGTATCCCACTACCTATGTGCTCACTGACCGCTGTGAATTGTAATGAGGGTTAGAACAATATTCAAATACGTTTTGTGTACAACAGGTATCTGGCGAACAATAGGGGAGATTTCGTGATAAAATAGCAACCATGCTTTGTGAATATACAGCAAAAAATGATAACGGTAAAATATTATCTATGACTATGTTTTTTATTAGATGGCCGATTTGGTTTAGGTGTAAAGTGACATCATTTTAGGTAAGTTTATGTAGTTGGTTGGATGGATGGTGAAATTCTATTTTAAAGCTATTTCTCCTCTCTCTCTCTCTCTCTCCCACTATAAGTATATTTGGAGTAATATAATATAGAACTGAGTGTAGTTACAGCTTTTGGAATTCTAAAACCAAGGTTTTAATTTGCTGTTACATATTTACTGAAAGAAAAAATGTAATAATAGTATAAATTTTACTATCGAATTAACAACTTTGTATTAACTTGTTAAATATGAACGAATTTATTCTTTTATGTTCAATAGAAAGTTGAATCAGGACAGCTCAACGATAATAGAATCTATTTATTTTGCTTTTGGTTGTTTTGTTCCTATTTTTCTTTTTATTTTAGAAAATTATTGTTGTAAATAAAAAACGGCAGATATTATAAGCAATTGTTGATTATAAAAACAAATTGAGAGAGAGGTGCATCGGCGACAGCAACAAAAATATGAAACTCGAATGCTTGTTTTATGTACTTAGCAGTTTTTTCACGAGCATTTAAGTCTCATTTTTTATTTTTAATGTACATAGGTACTTAAATTTCTTTAAACAATATTTTCCACAAATTCGTCTGATAACAAACATCACTTATAGGTCATACTGAAAGGTAGAGGCTAGACCTCTTCAGCCTCTGGCTTTAGCATATAATATTATAATATACTATTTACATATTATGTAGTACCAATATCTATTAGCAGAGGAGGCAAGGATGTGATTGTAACGCGACGGTCGTGGGTTTGATCTCCAATCGGAAGAATAAATTATTATTTATTAATATTTTCATGTCTCTTGAACCGAGGCACAAGCTCAGCGTTGAGTTGCGCCACTCAATTTTTTGCACATTGCCTCAAAAAAATCTGCAGAAAATGGGGAGCGGAGTGCTTAAACACTGAGTTCTCTCTTCCTACCCCGCTATATGCGGGATACAGCGTGATAGCAGATATATAATATGTACTACGTACATTTATCGTCTACCAACTTAAAACTGAGTGATAGAGAAGCCAGTAGAGGTACCTTTATAGTTTATACTAGCAGTATACAGTCCAGAGGCCAGTAATGATGTGGTTGAGGTAATTGCGCGGAGTCATTCACCTCGGTGCTATGATGTCTTTACATGGCGTTTTATACACCACTTTCCCACAACAGAAATCGGGATACACTCGTGGTGAGATATAATTATATTTTTTTTATTATAAAATAAAAAGCTTTTAAGAATCTCTTCTTATTTCCTGTATAGAATTGTGTTTTAGCCTAATAACTATATCTATACTTGAGTTAATTTTTTTGTGGTTTGTAATATTATATTGTACGTTTTGTTCGAATTCCGTATGTTTTTACACCATTTTCTCACATAAAATAGGGTGTTTAAGGAGAATTTATTGTTGGAATACTCCGTTCTCCTCTTTAAAATTTTCGAGACTCTCAGCGTTGAGTGGCTGGACCCAACTCCAGAATAATTCGAACACACAACCACTTCGTTTGTAGCCAGAGGCTGTTCTACTGTGCAACGAAGGATTATATCATATATTTTTTCACTTTTTCTATAATTCTTTTTTTTTTCGGTAATTGGTTAATAGATAGAAATGTCCTTTATAGACAAATATTTTTGAAATGTATTCAATGAGTCCTATCTATGTTCTTTTGTTATATAAATGTTAAAAAATTAGGCCAGTCGTGAGAGGCTTCGTCGAATTCTGGAGGTAATGTGTGTTAAGTGGCGGAACTCAACGCCGCGATTTTGCCTCGATATCAGAGCGAGGAAATGAAAATATTAAATTCATTTCCTGGAGTATGAATCGAATCCACAACCATCACGTTTACACCACCGAATTTACTAAACCAAAAATATTCTTTATTAAATGAAAGAATGTTCTTAATTAGGTACTTGTAATTTATTTAAAATCAAATTAGTCTTTGAAATGTTTATTTAAATAGGTGTAAGTAACTATCTCTTGCTATTTCACTTGGAAAATACATATTCATTAATAAATATTCATAAATAAATATACGAGGTCGTAGCGTCGTTGCAGGGGCACAAGGGTGTGACTGTAACGCGACGGCTGTGGGTTCAATCCCCACTCGAGGGAATGAATTATTATTTACCAATATTTTCATTCCTTTGCTCTGCCACCACAGCATAAAGCCCAGTGTAGAGTTTCACCTTGCAATACGCCTCGAAAAACTCCGCGGAAACTGGGGAACAGTGTGGGTCTTAACACTAGGTTCCCTCCACCTACCCGAGATACAGTGGGAATTTTTTTTTATATAAATATATATATATATATTTACATGAATAATAAGAGTAACAGGTGAATGAGTTAATTAAAAAACATGATGCTAGAGTCGTTGAGCTTGCTAATTTTAATTAATTATACTGGAATAAGTCTCGCGGACATCCGCGGATGCTTTTGTCCTATAGCTGAAGCAAAAAATGTAATCATATTCTTATAATACAACTTGTACAACCATTCTCTATGAATATGTATTTTCCGAATCAGGAGATAATTACGTACTTTACATAAACATTTCAAATAAATATTTGCCTGTTACACTTTTACGGTAATAAAATCTGTTACAACTGTTTTAAGGCGAATTTTATAAAAAAAATATATAAATACAAAAAAAAAATCAGCGTCACGCTGTATTCCGCGCACAGCAGGGTAGGTAGAACGGAGTATTTTAAGGCTAGGTTCCCTACCCTTTTTTCCCCTACCTACGTTAACCGTTTCCCATTTTCCGCATAATTCTGGAGGCTTGCGTGCTGAATGGCGGAACTCAACGCCGCGCTTTGTCTCGAAACCAGAGCGAAAATATGAAAATATAAATTTGAATAAATATTTCATTTCCTCGAGTGGGGCTCGAACCCAAAACCAGTCGCGTTTATAGTCACATTTCGTGCCCCTGCGCCACGACTGGCCTCTAATATAATTATTGTTACTCTATAATAAATAGAGACTATACTAACATTACATCAAAACCTATCAATCTAATTACATAGAGTATCAAAATATCACTTTTACGAGTTAGCTAGCGAGTATCGAATATAGTATATTTATAATGGAGTTGTTACAATTGTAAATTCTCTCTTTTTGGTTGTTAATAGCAACCTTATCGAGGCCAGCCGTGACTCGTGGCAGTGTACCAAGCGTGTGACTGTAACACGACTGGTTGTGGTTTCGATTTCCACTTGAGAAAATTAAGTATTCAATATTTTCACTTTTTCTCTCTGGCGTCAAGGCAAAGGGCGGCGTTGAGTTCCGCCAGTCAATACGCTTCCAGAATTCGGCGGAAAGTGGGTCTTAACGCTGGGTTGTAAAGACTATTTGTTACAACTGTATTAATGTAATAAAACAAAATAGCATATAGATATTGTTTCATAGCCTATATTTACATTATATAAAAGCCTGTCAATCTACTGGGACACCTCTTTATATATATATCTACCTTTGAACACAATTTTTTTGATTTTCCTTTTTTATGTATTTTAGTATAATAAAGACTACTATCTATGTTTCGAATTGTTTGTATCTATAGTTAATCAGATACTGTGGTTGTTACAAATATTTTTTTTGTTATTTAGTTAGTACTAGCAACCTTACCTAACCTTACTTATTTTAAACATTTTTTAAAATGTTATTCCACACTTAGGAAGGAAAAATACGTACTTAGAACCTCTACTTTACGCAACAGTATTCGTATTTATCAGGTTCACACACTCAGTCACGTTGAATTATTCACGAAGTAAGCATGAGGCGTAAAAATCGTGGGCGATTATTAAAATCGTACGCACCGCCCGTAATAATTGGATATAAATGACTGCGCCGTTTCAATAATCGCATTCAAATGCTATTAGTCTAATACATATATACGAATGCATTCATATACTGTAGCAATCGTGGCGCAGGGACACAAAGTGGGACTGTAAACGTGACAGGTTGTAGGTTCGAGTCCTACTCGAGGAAATAAAATATTAATTTTTTAATTTTCGCTCTGGTCTCGAGGCAAATTATATTACATTAAAAGGATGTGAAGAGTGAAGGACAGAGTGCCCACTTACCCCCTGTACTGTAAGCTGATATATGTAGGACTTCTATATAAAACATTTTCAATGGAAACTCCACACGTAATTGTTTCTATAAATATTTCATATTAAACAGATAAGTTTTTATATATATTAACAAAATCAAATAACTAATTATTTAAAACTGACTATTAATAAAATAAATTAAAAATCTAAATCTACCTATAAAATAAAAAAAAAATCTATTGTTAGAATAATTGGGATTTCCCTTATTCCATATCACTCTTCATATAGAACTATGTAACAACACAATTAAATTAAAAATTAAATTAAAATTAGCTTCACGCTATATCCCGCACACAGCAGGGTAGGCAGAGGGAACCTAGTGTTAAGACACTCCGTTCCCCACTTTCTGCCGAATTTTGGAGGCATTGCGTGTTGAGTGGCAGAACTCAACGCCGCGTTTTACCTCGACACCAGAGCGAAGAAATGGAAATATAAATTTAAGTAAATATTTCATCTCCTCGAGTGGGGATCGAACCTGGTTTTACAGTCACACTTTGTGCCACTGCGCCACGACTGGCCTCATTTAAAGTTTAAAAAGTGAAATTATGCTCTGGAATTTGTTATAAAATAAATGTAGACTTTTTTCCTGTTGTAGATATCGATAGAATTTGCGCGAATATATTCTATCAATGACTATACAGCGTGGAAGCGTCAGCGCTCCTTTTACGGGAACTGCATAAAGGGTAAAATATTTGAAACTCATACCTAAAGAAATTAATCACCTCAACAGTTTAGATATAGGATTTTTTTTTTCATTTTTATTTATTTTACGTTATTTTTTGAAACAAAATAAATAATAAAATTATTGTTGTAATATAAAACGCCATTTGTCAAGAACGACGCACGCACATATCACCGCATACGCCTCATTCAGAAATAGAGTTGTAGGTATTGGCGACAAAGTTCAAAGTTGTTTAATTTTTATAGTATTTTTTTTATGGAAGAATATGGCAAACGAGCGTTCGGGTCACCTGATGGTAAGTGACTACCGCCGCCCACGACCCCATGCAACACCAGAGGAGTTACAGGTGCGTTGCCGGCCTTTAAGGTGGGTTGGGCGCCGGAGCCCGGCATTACCTGATGCGAAACGCAGTCGCATATAGCCACTACTTCACGCTGGTTTTAAATGCCGGGGGTGGTAATGATCCGGTCGAGTCTGCCCATGCGTGTTGCCATTGCTGGCAACGTAACTCTACCACACGTACTTTAGATCTCCTCTTACGACACCACCAGTCATCCTGGTGATGATCCTATTCTAGACCGGGATCACACGGCCAAAATATATAATATAGTAGTAATTTATATATAAATCTTTAGTAGTAAATAACCTTTAGTAATAATTTTGTAGTAGTATATTTTAAACACATACGTTATTCGTATCTATGCGTAACTGCGTCACACGAAATACAGGTATGGATAAACATCGTGAAATGAAAAAACAATCCTACGTCTAAACTGTTGAGATATCTTGATTAATTTCTTTAGGTATGGGCTTTAAATATTTTACCCTATATGCTATTCCTGTTAAAGAAGCGCTGACACTTTCACCCATATAAGTATAGATTTCAGCAGCGCACGCGGATAAAGTAATTCGGTAGCGTTCATAATTCATGTTATTTCGTTATTTAAGGGTAACGAAGAATTAACCTTAATGTTATATAGCACTCCTGAAAAATGTAGCTTTCATACAAAATAAAAGTAAAATAATTCTGATCGGTAGTTCCGGAGATTTTAGCGTTTAAATAAAAAAAAACTCTCCAATTTATTATATTAATATAGATAAGCCATCAATTAACATACAGACCCAGAACACTATCAAGTCATAATAGGTCTCTAATTTACTATCATTTCAATAGTAATTTTAAATTATATTCTATAGATATTATCTAGCCCGTAATTATAGCACACAACAGTAGGGTGAGGGAAAAGATGCATATTTAAACTTTATAACCAGGCTATAACTACCTATATCAGTAACTATTTCAAATCAAATTAAATTAGAGCTTCATTCTCTATTCCGCGCATAGCAGGGTAGGCAGAGGGATGTTTAGACACTCCGTTCCTCACTTTCCGCCGAATTTTCCATGGCATTGAGTAGCGAGACTCAACGCCGCGCTTTTGCCTAGATGCCAGAGAGAAAAAATAAATATATTAATAAATAATAATACGTTCCCTTGTGTCCCAACTCGAATTCAAAACCTTCTCGTTACAGTCGGCCTGAACTAACTATATAACTAACATTATACATTATTTTCCACTACGCAGTTACGAAATCACCAGGCAAATACCATGGCATTTCGGCCAACAATACACCACGATTCGTAATTACGTTCATACAAATGAGGCACCACCAGTTTTGTTTAACAGACTGTAAAGCCTTTGTGTTACATACAGCGAATGAATTTTCTTAATCCTCATAAAATCTCTATTTTTTTTGTAGATAAAAATATAATATATTTATAAATCTTCTTTGTATATTGAGGCCGTCGTGGCGCAGGGGTACAAGTTTACTACTGTAAATGCGACAGGTTGTGTTGAAATAATATTTCATATCTTTTATTTATTCGCTCTGGTATCAAGCTAAAGACGGCGTTGAGTTTCGCCAGTCAACACGCGATATCTCTAGAATTCAGTGGAAGTGGGGAGTGGAGTGCCTTAACACTAGGTTCCCTCTGCCTACAGTGCTACATACAACAGCGGGAAACAGCGTGAAACTGATAAAAGATATTTTTTGTATAAAGTACTTATTAACGTACCTATGTACATTACGTAAGTAATACATATCATTTAACAATTGATTACAGTGTAACCACTTTGCCCTTATTTGTAAATAGAAATAAAGGCAAAATGATTGTTGTCGTTTTCTTGAGTATTGTATTTAGAGTTATTTTGCGGATTTTGATAAAATAGTAGTATATATACAATTGGAAGGCCTTGCACTGACGCCGATATTTTTTACCCCCAGTTCCTTTGGGGACAAGAAAGACAAAAGCCGTGCTATCGTCAGTAAAAAGATTTTATCGATTTAAAAAAAAATCAGCTTCACGCTGTATCCCGCACATAGTAGGGTAGGCAGAGCGCTTTGCCTCGACACCAGAGCGAAGAAATGAAAATATAAATAAATATTTCACTTCCTTCCAGTGGGGATCGAACCCACAACTAGTCGATTTTACAGTCACACTTTGTGCCTCTGCACCACGACAGGCATCGATTTTTACCTAAAAATAATGAGTGTATTACTAAAATATATTTATTTTTATAGATTTTAACAATAAAAAAATCAAAAACTTAATTTATCACGTACATTTTTATTTATTTACTATTATATTCTATTCAACAATAGCAAGAACAGAACGACTTGATTACGGTATTATTCATTATTTGTCAACGTCAAGCGAAACCACGGCGCTCCATCATCACGACGCCGCACCGCCCCTTGCCTTCCGGCTTTTGTTGTACAACATTACGCTGTCAAGTGATTTAGCCTCTATGTCTGAGGTTGTAAGAAGTATGGAGCCGGATTTAGAGTAGAGAGCCGTTATTAATTATACTATGAAAACTAAAATTACAATTAATTGTCGAATAGATTAAGTTCTTCATAGCTATTTGTTATGGTTAATTCTGTTTAGATTCTGTTGAAATATAATTTTAAAAACTTTTGGACTCGCCCACCGAAGGTTCTGTTACAATTTTAGAATTTACGGGGAACTTATAAAATGAAAAGAAATCGTTCACTCGATCGCCGCGGAATCAAAACCTGTAGGTAGGGTTCCTTTAGATTTACAATTATGAAACTTGGCAAGAAGTAAGAACTTGTAGTATAAATAAAATAAAAAAATCTGAAAAATTTACAAATTATTAATTTTATAAATTATATCTTTGTTGGCCTACAATCCTGATTAGAACGGAACCCTCATGATCAAGTCCAACTCCGGCACATTTTAGTATTTTTATATTCTATTATTTTATAAATAAAAATCTATGGTATATAAGCTTTTGTTACTCACTTATTTCTCAATAGTAATAGATAAACATTTTCATTTTTACCATTCTTTTCTGGCGCCAACGGCAGGTTCAGCTGGCCTGGCTGGTATTGAACCAGTTATATAATTTTACGATTTAATTACATCCGCATATGATCTATATAAATATAACAAACGTCAATAAAAAGAATACTATAAGATTTCAGTTTGCATATTTTCGTTTCTTATAAAAAAATATCAGCCTCACGCTGTATCCCGCACACAGCAGGGTAGGCAGAGTGAACCTAGTGTTAAGACACTCCGTTCCCCACTTTCCGCCGAATTCTAAAGGCATTGCGTGCTTAGCGAACTATAATTTTAATAGTAAATAACGAAATGGAACTATAATTTTAAACAAACATTTCATTTCCTGGAGTGGGGATCGAACCCACAACCAGTCGCGTTTACAGTCACACTTTGCGCCCCTGCGCCACGACCGGCTCCAATAATTCGCTTCTTATAGCTTATATTATATCACTGAGAATGCTAAAACATTTTCATATTTATTTGCCAACCGATTTATAGATCTAGTCTGTAAAGGACTTATGCAGATCTTAAACACCGACATTTCGAGAATATCTTGGGTGTACTGCGACCTTAAGAGCTAATATCGCACTACAGCATACAGCATTGCTCTTGATGTGGCTATAAAAGTTAGCCTTTGTCTTAGTTAATTAATTAGACAGTGAATGGTCACGTTCCCATTCTACTTAGAATTGCACAAAAGATTCAGTAAGGTTATTTTTGGTTTAAGTATATTAATGATTTAAATCTGTTGGAAAATATGAAAATATGTATTAAATATTTGTGTTTTTTCTTTCACGCTGTATCCCGCACGCAGCAGGCAGAGGGAACCTAGTGTTAAGACACTCAGTTCCCCACTTTCTGCCGAATTCTAGATGCATTGCGTGTTGAGTGGCAGAACTAAACGCCGCGCTTAGCCTCGACACCAGAGCGAAGGAAATATAAATTTAAGTAAATACTCTTCTTTGTCTTTAGTAGAAATGTTGTGGTGAGTGGAGCGAAAATTATCTTTCTGTTCTTAAAATTCTTAACGATCATAGATATTTGTTTTACTTTTAACTGGTTTTAAATAAGTGTAGTTAAATTTGCGAGCTTTCTATAAGATTTATTGCATCTACACAATTTTAAAAAAATAACTTATTTCGTTTATAAATATACAAAGTATTAAAAAAGCAATATTTATTTACCAAAAGTAGTGATTATAATTTTATATTTTATTTTACTTTTCATTCACACGAAAAAAGTAACAAAAATAATAAAAAATATCGAGTTAATCTATACTAAATCACCTTAAACGGAATAAGTAACTATAATTTGTATAATAAAATCTTATGTGAATTTCAATACTTAACAGACAGTCAGTCTAATGAATAACAAACGTCACTCTTAAATCTCTAACATATATTTATAGTCTTTATAGATATAGGTAAAGAAATATTTTTTTAACATAACACTATAAAAACTTAATTTCAGTTACTGATTTAGAAAACGTATGAAAATTTGAACGTAGCGGGACTCGAACCCGCGCCTCCTGGAAACCGACCAGGCGTTCCCACCATTAAGCCATACGTTTTCATCAAGTTACGTCGTATCTGTATTTTTTTCTTAAGTGTGGAATAACACTTTAAAAAAATGTTAAAAATATTTAATTTCAGTTTAACAATGAATAAATGACCTTATAAGTTTAAAGCACCAGCTGATACAAATCGTAACACGATTTAGCAGAAACCATTAGAACTAGTAGGTAATAATGAACACCCGCGGTATGTCTTAAAGTCAGTAAAGGTCATTGAAAGGTCTTCAAAACGCCTACGTTGTGGAGTTTCGCTATTGATACCATATCGATATTCAACAGTGATGTTGTATTAATTTTGTTTATTTCTGTATATATGTATTGTGAATATGATAATTTGTATATAACATTTAAAAGTGTATGTGTTTTAATTTGTAATTGCTCAATAATCTAAACAAAATTTTGTATTAATTTATTTTTGGCAATGGCGTTTGGTTTTCGATTTAACTATTATATAAATTGTCGTTGGGAAAATTATCTACAGTCATCCAAAATCGATAAGCACTTTTTAGCACTTTTTAGGACTTATAAGATATCTCACTTTATTGTCCGTCTGTCTGTTAAGAGCCTTTGTCTCACGGACGCTTGGAGATATGGAGTTGAAATCTAACTATATACTCATATCTACGGCCCCATGATTTTCTAAAAAGAAAAATATTTCTACGTTTATTTAAAACAAAGATAAAAGTAAGTTTATATTACAAAATAGCGTATTTCCACACTATCAAGGGAATCAAAATTAAAAGGGTACTTTGAGTAAACCTAGAATTATGAAATCTGGCAGTGAGCATCTACAGGTAGTACATTTGTTGTTAAATCCTGAAAAATAACGGGGGCAAAATTTGGTATTAAACCCGCTAGGTTAAGTGAGATATCAGATGAAAGGGCTCTGGTTAAAACAAAAAGAAAGCTCCAATTTTTTGCAGAACCCTGACCTCCAATTATTTATAGGTGGGCAAGCCCGACTGGCGCTTGCCCGTTTTTTTACTAATCATATTTGAAACGTCTTTGAAAATGACGATATTACAAACAGAGGTTCAATAAATTTTTCCTCATAAGTTGATTATTTTTCTTTATTTTAGTGCTACTTCTACTCTACAAATCACCTACCTATTTATCATTCATTTTCATTTTATTTATGAACAAAAACGGCATCTCAACATCGATCTCAGACTTGAGAGCGGCTCGCAGAACTACGTTCAACGGCTTGCTGTACCCTGATCTGTGGCCATGTCAGTAATCTTAGTCTTGTCTATGTATACTCGTATAGAGGTAAATAATATATATATTTTTCATAATATAATATTTTTAATAAATACATTTATGATAATAGATAAATGCAGTTTTTATAAATCAATATTATATAAAATTAAATAAAACAAATTTACTTGACAATCTGCATTTATTTACAATTTATACATTGGTTTATTAAATAATATTATTATCGCTATCATAATATATCAGCTAATAAAACCTATCGAGGAGTTGACCTTCCTCAAACATTTATGAATGCGTAAAGAACACAGATTTACGAGCTTCGTCATATAAAATACTCGCATAGCAACAAATTATACAGAAAATTATATAAATGAACAAATATATACTTCAAAATTATTAAAATAGAGTTTATTTTCATTAGATCCAAGTTGAGGAGGCTCTTCTAATTGTGAAATAAAAAAGTAGTAAATGCTATATGTTCCATTTGAATATGTAAAGTTATTTAGTTGTTATTACATCTTAAATATTCAGTATATAAGCTTTGTATTCGTGTTTGCTTGTGTTAGTTTGTCAACAATTTTTGTTTTCGGTTCACGCTATATCCTACACCCAGCAATGCAGGCAGAGAGATCCTCGGAACCTAGTGTTAAGACACTCTGTTCTCTTTAATTCATTTCCTCGAGTGAGAATCAAATCTACAGGACCTGTAGCGTTTGCAGTGTTACTCTTATTCTACTGGGTCACAACAGGCTTCTCGTGCTTTTCTAGAAAATGAAAATATTCGATAAAATTATTATTATTTTTTTACTATACATGGCTTGTAAACTATATTTTATTAAACATATTACCTATCAAAATCGGATTTTGACAGCTTGGCCCCACACACGAATAGCGGCCTCTACACACAGGTAACCCATAAACCTTATAACCTTCTCAGTTTAATCTACAACTAACCCGTTTACACATATCCGCGTAGGGCAGGTTAGGACCCATCCGGACCCATCGAGGAGATTTTAATCTGAATGTCAAATGACCATGTTTAGCTGACCGCTCCCCAAAGCGACCACCGACGCCGCATCTCGTATTGCCTCGTGCGAAATTCTCTGTAAAAATTAACATGATATTTATAAAATTAGCTCAGGTGTCGAAACGTTTTGTTAGCTTCGTTTAACATAATGGTTCCGATGTGTGGACACGACTTAAATCGCGTTTGGGTTGAGATAAGGTAAGGTTGTGCCCACACGTGAACGTGCTTGCCCGATTAGAAATTCAATAATATTAATTTTCTGTGGTTACGTAAATATAATTGGCATTTGATGTTGTATTAAAAATTTAATGGTTACCTAAATATAATTGATATGGTGAAGTTATTTTTAAATGTTTATTTTGAGCTCATTTGTTGATTTGACAAGTTTCCGTTTAGTATATATTTTTTTACATATTGTAATATTTTTGTGTGTTATTAAAGAATGCTAAGCCTTCTGATAATGAATGTCTTCAGATTTATTATTTCGATATTAGTTTTAACTTTTATTCTTAAAATGTGATTTTCTTAATTCAAGTCATTTATATTTTTTTTAGCTTAGCACTGTATCCCGCATATAGCAGAGTAGGTAGAGGCCTAGTATGAAGACACTTCGTTTCCCAATTTTCGGGACATAGCATATTAATTGACGGAACTCAACTCCGCGTTTTTGTCTTGTTATAAAACAAAGACAGTGATAAATTCTCCCTAGTGGAAACCGTATCTATAATTGCGTTGCACAATGTACCACTGCACCACAACAGTCTGTAATAATATCATGCCAACAATATTACATACATACATATCAAACTGATAACATCCTTTTTATAAATAGGTTAAAAAGCATACTTCTCATCTCACCTATCTTATTTAAATGAATTTTCAATACATTTACAAATTATGAACTACATTTAGTTTATAAATCAGCTTCACGCACACAGCAGACTAAGCAGGGGGAATCTAGTGCTAAGACACTCCGTTCCCCACTTTCTGCCGAATTCTGGAGGCATTGTGTGTTGAGGTTCAGAACTCAACGCCGCGCTTAGCCTCGACACCAGTGCGAAGCAATGGAAATATAAATTTTAAGTAAATATTTCGTCTGCTCGAGTGGGGATCGAACCCACAACCAGTGTCAAGTGAGTTTATATACTTATACTATTTGTATAACTTTACTCTAAAACATATCAAAAGATAAGATCTTATTAAAGAGAGAATAAAAAGTAAACTTTAATTTTAAGAGAGTATGCCTGCGTCAGCATCTTATGGTTGTCTAATTTCACGCCTCGGCGACCCACGAAAGCCATCGAGCGGCGTATAGTTATATATGAGAATGTTCAAACTAAATCATTATATTTTTTAAAGCTTAATACACGCTTTTATTCGTCATTTTATTAATATTTTACATTTTAAGCCAGAAACAAAAATATTCTATGTGTCTTATGACTTTTTAGCTATGGAGTAGATTGCATTTGATATTATCTTTTTTTTAGCTTCACGCTGTATCCGACACCAGAGGGCACCTAATGTTACTACTTTGCTCCCAACTTTTCGAGGCATTGCGTGCTTAGTGCCAGAGCGTAAAAACAAAAATATTAGTAAGCAACAATTCATTCCCTCGAGTAGAATCGAACCCACAACCATTGGGACCTTACATTTAGTATTATAATATGTCAATCATAAATAATGATGTAGTACGCAGATATATTGTATTATTATTGAACTTCTATTATATTATTAAGTATATTACGAAGAACGAATATATTACACGTTCGATAGAATGTCGTGACTGTTAACACATAATTAGAAAATGATTTATTATTACTATTATGGGCCTGTTGAACTGTCCTTTCGCTTATATACTTGGAATGACAAATGCCGCTATAAAGTAGCGTCTATCCAGTGAGTACGACTTACTAGTATAACAAAAAAAACAGATTCACAGTGTATTCTGCATGTAGCTGGGTAGGTAGAGGAAACCTAGTGTTGAGACACTCCTTTTCTTTTTCTCCGCAACCTCATCATGCGTTTTGCCTCGATACCACAGCGAAGAAATGAAAATATAAATTTAAATAAATATTTCATTTTCTCGAGTGGGGATCGAACCCACAACCAGTCGCGTTTACAGTCACACACTTGTGCCTCTGAGCCACGACTGTTTGTTATGAGGCCATAACAAAAAACATAGCAATAAAATAATTTGTGTACCGCTTAAGTAACATAACTTTTCTAGTTTCTCACACAATATATTCTATTTAATTAATTACGTCATAAATCGTTTAAATGGACTTCTACACGATTTTAACAGCACATTAAGGTTTATAGTGTTTCAGGTATCAATTAATCTATTTCTGCTGGGTCGTCTAAAAATTAAAAATCAAATCAAATTAAATCAGCTTCACGCTGTATCCCCCACACAGCAGGGTAGGCAGATGGAAACTAGTGTTAAGACGCCCCGTTCCTCGCTTTCCGCCAAAATTCGGTGGCGAAACTCAACGCCGCGTTTTGCCTCGTTAAAAATATAAATTAAAATAAATATTTCATTTCCCTGAATGGAGATCGAACTCACAACCATCGTATTCACAATCACACTCTACCACGACTGGCCACGATCTAAAATTTTTGTCGTATTTAAAAAAAAAGCTATCCAATCCATAAATAATTTTATATCCATCACCGGCTCGCGTGACGGCAGAAAGGAGCTGTCGGACGAGCCAAGGAAATTCGAGCCCATCACCGGCGTCCATTCGATTCGTATTAACGTTCCAGTAATGTAACAAATAAAACAGGAGGTCGATGCCCGGATGTCGAGCGAGGCACGCAGCGAACTGACTCTGGTCTCACAAAAGAAATACTTAATATTAGAGGTTGGTTCTACGCCAGCGTCATTAGTAGCAACAAAGCTCGAGTCGCTCCACGGTCCTACTATTTGTCAGCAAAAAGTGCCTTGTCCACAATAATTATGTGACCGGCTCTAGAGAGCGATGGTAATTCGTCATGTTCTGGTCGGTCGCGTTGTTTCCGAATCCATCCATGATTTGACGTTTCCCGTAACGTTTGTTGCGATACGATTCGGAAAACGTTGTTTTTTTGAGTATTTCTTTTTTTAGCTTCACGCGTATTTATGTATAGCAGAGTAGACAGAGGGAACGTAGTGTTTACTATACTTATTACTATCTATTCTAATCTATTACTATTCCCGGCGAATTCTGAAGTAATTACGTGTGGAGTGGTTGGTCATTGGTGATAATACCGAAATACTGTCAAGTAAATTATCATATTATATCAATATTATATATATATCCTATATATGTATATATCCTATCTATGTATATATCCAGAGTAAAAATAGAAAATAATACCAACAATCCTGATAATTTCGCATCCAACCGATCCCAACGTCAATAAATCAAAAGTAAACACAGGCAAAATTCACTGTAAATGTTACTATAAGAGAAGATAATCTATTGCGTACGTACCAGTACATCCTTGTTTTGTGCTCGGAGCCTGCTTGGAATTACGGAATAGTATACTTGATATATTCATTGTAATTATTTTCAAGTAAACAATGTGCTTGTTTTGCTATTTTAAATTTTGTTTTGTGTTCATTCAGAATAGTCAATAATTATCTTCACGCTGTATCCCGCATATAGCAGGATAAGCGAAGGAATCACGTTCCACCTTCATCACTTTTCGCCGAATTTTACGAAGCATTGCATGTTCAGTATTCAACGCCAAGCTTTTTGATATGGGGCTAACGCGAAGAAATGAAAATATATTATATATTTTCATTTCGATTCCCACTCAGAAAATGAATTGTTATTTAATAAATAATAATTTACTAAGTGGGAATCGAACCCACAACCATCGCGTTTCAGTTACATTCTTGCGCCCCTGCACGACGATAATAAATTTAATATTCAATATATTATAAGCTTAGAAATTAAAAGAAAAAAAAATTAAAATTAGAAATTAAATTATTATTACTTAGTACTTTGATGCATCTTTACTATTTACGAGATGAACAGAGAAGATATTATTTAGTTCTCTACTTTCCGCCCATTTAAAGGCAATGCATGTTTGACGATGTTATCAAACGCCGCCCTTTGTCTGACCATAACGAGAAACCACTCTAATATATGTACAATGTCCCTTGGGAAGACATGTACCTACTGAACCTGAACCTTTGATCATTGGGAAATGAATCCTAAACCATCGTTTTTACTTAGATACGTGCCAACAGCGACACTTTAAAGTAGTATTTTTCTTATAAATATTATATTAATGTATATTACATTAAAATCTGCAACCTTTAACAATTTTTAAAGTAATTGGTAATTTACAGCGAAATTCTAGCATTAATATTAGGTTAATTAAATGTTTAAATTTTATCCGTTTTTACTGCATTTCAAAAGAAATAATAAAGATATAAATCAACTTGCTTTTCAATAGAACAATTCGGAAGATATGTTGTAATCGTGGCGAGAGAAAATCGACCAATAATGGCGGAGTCGGTGACCGGAAACAGATTACAAATCTGTTGATTGTAATATTACGCAACAGCCTGAGGCATTTTTGACTTTTGTCTTTGGAAAAACCATGTTTAAAATTAGTGTGTGTGTGTTTTTTTTAAATTACGTATAAAGTTAATGAGAATTTTAAAAAAACCTTCTTAGTCATGATGAAATATTTTTTTTTCTTATTTTTTTTAAATAATAAAATTAACCTCAATTTATCTATAAATTAAACAATTCAATTTTTTCACTAATAATAATTAATGATGTATTATTTTTTTATTTTTTTATTATTACTCTTATTGCAGTAGTACAAATCACAAGTATATTTTTTAATACTGCAAAAATATTTTGTTAATATTCCAGATTTTTTAATCTGCTTAAATTATTTTTTGATATATGAAATAGGTTAGGCACAAATGACAAAGAAAATGAAATATCTACGCGTAAATCATTCCTAACGCCTCTAAATAAACACATAGGTGTTAAATATACGGGGCAATGCTCGCAAAGTTTAGTTCGTTGATTACGCTAGATTGTTTACTTACCTACTACTTATTACTAATTATATATTTTTTCTTATTTTCATTTTTTTGCTTTATTAAAATTGATAATATAATGATTTTTCAGTTTTCTGATATACTTTTTATTTACAGTAGAAACTTACAACTACTCTTATGAACGGATTAGATTACTTTAACTTGGAAAGACTTGAATAATATTTCAATTTAATATTTGACTACAGACATGCACTTGATTCTTAAGTTTAAATTTAATTCGTAAAATCAATGACATCGTTGGTGACCTTTTCTTTCTAATATATTTTTTCATGGAAAAGTCTGTGAAGAGTCCGCTTTTCATCATATCTGGTACAAATCTACTCAAAGGTAGAGCTTAACATCTTAATAGGAAATAATGCAAGTTTGAGATTTACACATATCAATAAAATAAATGAAGGATTTAATTAGACAGGTTTTCCATCACGACTTTACTATTACAGTAACGTTATTCAATATAACTCATATTTAATTCTAGTAACTTGTGTAAATCATTTACATATATAGATATATAAAGGGCATTTTGTTTATTCTGTAAAGTTATATGTATATAGTAGTTAAGTGACATAATGAAATCACTCGAACATTACTATTTTAGAAAAATATTTAATATAATCTACAGGTCAAACTGTTAGATTTAGAAAAATTAAATTTGACATATTCCTAAATATTCTAGGAAATGTAGTAGATTAATCTATTTCGTAGACTCTCCATACAACGTGACATTGGCGCCGTGATTAGTAATCATAAGACTGAATTGAGATTAGTCTAAGAGAGGGTTTAACGAAATTTGTACTACAACAAGAGAATAAAGAATTTTCTATTTTATTTCTTAAATTTGGCACGAGCAGTTGTTGGTAACGACAAGTAATATAATAAAATGCAAATCCAAAATCAAGTCACATAAAAAAACAACTATTTCCATTAAAGTAAACATAAATAAAATCCACAAGCGTCTGGTTGTGGGTTCGATCCCCACTAGAGGAGATGAAATATTTACTTAAATTTATATTTCCATTTCTTCACTCTGGTGTCGAGGCAAAGCGCGGCGTTGAGTTGCCTCCAAAAAGTCGGCAGAAAGTGGGGAACGGAGTGTATTAACACTAGGTTCCTTGCTTACCCTACTGTGTGCGGGATACATCGTAAAGCTAATTAAATTTAATTTTATTTAAATAAAATCATAATAAAACGCCCCACAAACAACATTGTACAAAGAGGAACGGTAAATATAAATATGGCGTGTGAAAATCTAGAACTATGGGGGTACTTGGCCTAATGACAGGGGACTGTTCACTGGCTCACTGATATCAAACTGGTGTAAAGTGAGTCCACCCGCAGCAGCCACGTGCCGCGATGCGGGTGCAATCTAACTTAAATTAATACGTTATTTAGGTTCATTGTACGTACTGTTATACGTTTTGATTGATGTTATAATTATATGGAATTAGGTGGAGGGTTTTTTTATGGAAGATTGTATGTAGTCAATTAATGGATATCATTTTTGAACTGAATCTTTAGAGTAGGTATAGATCATGTAGCGTCAAACGCTAGTAGCATAATAAAAATACAGATTACACCAATATATATAAATTATTTGTGTATAAACTTATAGATACAAAATATACTTAATCATAGGTATTACTATAAGTAGTTGCCTTATACTATAATAATTTGCTATATATATTGTAACTATATATGCACTACAAATTCTATTAAGGATTTGTTTTCTTTAAAATGTGACCACAATATATTTATTCTAGTCCTATGTTCTTACTATAATCTGCAATTTTGGCTTAAGCATATTTTAATTTTAATAAAACTATCCCACGACTAGGCAATATTATAAAAGTGATATTTAAATTTTAAATATTCAATCAGTTAAGATTAAGCAATTTATTATAAGAAAATAAATAATATTTTTCCAAAAATTTAAATAATTTACTTTAATTAAATTAAATAAAAAAATACATAATTATAGATATATATCGGTATTTGCAATAAAATTTTATAATTTTTAATTGACATACGATCACGCATTTCGTCACTATACATAAACTTCCGGACAAACTGATGTGGAAATTGGTATTTCATAAAATCCGAATTGTGGTTATAAATACAAGCTCTTTTTGACCTTGTCATGACGTGTGTAGGTTTTAATGTATTGTATGTCACTTGCAATCTGGAAAAACCTATTTTGTCAGAGTTCATTTTGTTGCCAGAGTGGAAAAATTACATATAAATGTGTAACAAAAAAATATGTAAATATGTGAGCATGGATGCTTGCTCCACTTTCACGTAAAAATAACTTAACGGAGTTAGATGAAACTTAATAGTTACATAGCTTAGGTATCAGAATAATGCATGTGCTGTAATTTATGCAAAAATGTTGTGTAATTTGATTATAATATAAAAATATCGCATCGCATGTCGTATAAATTATGCGACTATAAACGCGACAGTATGTTTATTGGAACAGAGAGTGTTAACTCTAGGTTCGTAGGCTCCGTCTACCTATCCCGGTATATACGGGATACTATATGAAGCTAAAAAAGGGATCTATCGAACACGGGATTTTGTTCAAAGATATTTTTTTTGCTTCACGCCGTATCCCGTTTGCAGCAGGGTAGGCAGAGAGAGCCAAGTGTTAATACACTACACTTGATCACAGATTTTTATTGGGTGAAGGCGAAGAAATTATCATGTCAACAATTAGAATTTCGAAGTTTTTTTTTAAGTTAATTCAAAATCTATGCGGTTACAATAAAAATATAGAATATAGATATAAGAATAATGTAAACTACTTCGAAGTTAATTCGAATACATACCACTATCCATCATAAACATATATGTTAGTTAAATTCAATCTTATTAAAACAGAATATTTTTCTTTAACAGTGTTAAGTTTATTAATATGTGAAATTTACCAAGTTATTATTTTGTATGTTTAGAGGTAAGGTGAGAACTTTTTATGTTAATGTAAAAATTGAAAAATTTAAAGTAGGTGTACATCTCTATCATGTCATTTAAACTGATGGACTTCTTATTGATTTACAATAGGCGGAATTTTTATCGTTAATTTTCATTTTTGATCGTATTTTTATTTATATTAGTATTTTTTTTATTCAAAACAATTAAAAATTAAAGTTATCAAAGATCATATTAGAAACCGTTATTCTGCGCGCGAAGCCGCGAGCGGGCCGTTAGTATATTATAGAGAGATTAAAATCAGCTTCACGCTGTATCCCGCACACAGCAGGGTAGGCAGGTGGAACCTAGCGCTAAGACACTCCGTTCCCCACTTTCTGCCGAATTCTGGAGCCATTGCGTGTTGAGTGGCAGAACTCAAAGCCATATTGCAATATTGCTTTCATAGAGAGATTGATTTAAAAGAAAAGAAAATCAAAAAAATATATAAAGTGTGAGTTTAGTTCGTAGAATAAAGAATGTTATTATTGCGCTTTATCATTTATATGTACATTGTTAGAAATCGCACACGATTGTGTAGTTCGAGGTTACTTCAGACCATGAGAAGCTGTCATACCCATACCCATACCTATAGCTATAGTCATTAAGTATATTATATAGAACAAAAAAACAACTTTTCCACGTAACAACACATGGACATTACATCATCATAAATAACTTGTAATTGTGTTATTATTAAAATAACATTTTTTTATATTTTCATGACGAAATTGAGGCCGTCGTGGCGGAGAGGCACAAGTTATGGGTTCAATTTCTACTAGGGGGAATTCATGAATAATTATTTAATAAAATTTGCTATTTTTTGGGTCTGGTATCATAGCAAAAGCGCGGCATTGTGTTCCGTCACTCAACATGCAATGCCTCGGATGTTCGGCGGACAGTGGAAAACGGAGTGTCTTAACCCTCAGCTCGCTCTGCCTACCTAGCTGAAAGGTGAAAAAACAAAACGAAACAGAACATTTTACCTCATATTTACTCTCACATTTTTAATTTTAAAATGTTGATTGTTAAAAGATTTTTTATTTTATTTATAATGAAATTTATTGTTTCAATTGAAAACTAAAGAGACCTTGTGGCACAGAAAAGGTTAAACAATTAGTGCTTAGTGACAATGTAAGAGCCAGTAAAATTGTAAAGTAGTCCGTTTAACTTCTAAGCCGATTTATATATTCGTTTTTTTTCTACGCACAGTGATCACGAGCACTAAGAAATAAATATAAAACGAGAGCCCGATCGTGGCACATGGGCACAAAATGTGACTTCAAATGCAATTTATTGTGGGTTCGAACCCCACTCGAGAAAATAAAATATTTATTTAAAGTAATATTTCCTTATATGAGCACTGGTGTCGAGGTAAGCCCGGTGTTGAGTTCCGCTACTCAGCACACAATGCCTCCAGAATTCGGCAGAAAGTGGGGAACGGAGGGTCTTAACACTAGGTTCCCTCTGCCTATCCTGCAGTGTGCGAGATACAGCGTGAAAATGTATTTATTTTCTCCTATATATGCCTCTATAAGCTTTGAGAGTGCTTGTACATGATGAAATGAGAGTGGTAAGATCGAGGAGTCCCCGTTACCTGGTCGGGACGCAACAAAATAGACGAAGACGAACAATGGTATCTGCACGTGGAACGTGATACAATCACCACATTTCTGTAGTTATTTAATTCCTATATGCAATTATAGAAATTAAAATTATAGCATTAAGATCTATATTTCAGTGATCCGATATTTTTTACAAATGCAAAGCTTCCAAGGGCCGTGATGGACCGGTTTTATAGTAACAGGCGTAGGGTCTTACGCATCCTTGCCGTAGTCCGGATCGCACTTCTTGTCGATTATGATTTTATTTTCATTGAAATATCTGTATTGAATGGAAAGTTTGAGAATAATTGTAGAAACCAGTATAAAATCTTTTGATATACAATGTCACTGGCATTTATGCTTCTGATTGAGTTACATAATCTCTAATAAATAACAGGTATTAAGGTAGTCTCACTCCTACGTACGTTTTTGGAATAAAATATGTCATAATAAATACGTTTAATATTTTTTTAAATTTGTGCTCTCTGGTACCAAGACAAAAGTGCGACGTTGTGTTCCGGGAATCAACACATTACATCAAAATTTAGCGAAAGGTAGGGAACAAAGTGTCTCAACACTAAACTTTTTCTGCCTACCCTAGTATTTGCTGAATAGATCGTGAACCTAAAAAAAAAACAAAAATATCGTACAACAAATCAAGCAATATACATTTTAGTATTAGCTAATCGTACAATCGATACGATTGGCCATCACTACGAGTTCTTCGTCCACAAACAAAGAAATAGCCAAAATCCGTCCAGTCACGCCGACTCTCGCTCCACAGCCCACCGGCTACATAACAACCGAAATCTAATCGAAAACACCCGAAACTAATCATTTTTTAATTGTAAAAAAATGCCGATAACGTCAAATTCCTCGTCTCAGGCAATTCTAAAGTTTTATACTATATAAAATGTACAAGTGGTTCCTAGTCCATAGGCCTGTTCACGATTTGAAAACTTGGTGCTATAAGCCCATGGCCATGAATTTGCCTTTTTTCGGTTAAATAGTGACTTTGTTTAATTTTGTTTTTGAGGTAGGCAGAATGAACCTAATATTAAGATCTAACACTCTGTTCCCCACTTTCCATACAATTTTCCAGCCATTGCGTGTTGAGTAGCGGAGTTCAACGCCGCGATTTGTCTTGTTACTCAAAATGAGGAAATAAAAATAAAAAAAATTTACTCCTCCGAATGTGAATTAAGCCTACAATCGGCTCATCTTATTTAATTCGATAAAGAAATTGATTGCTTTAAATTGCATATTTGAATATAATAAATATTTAAACTTCCAAAGCTAGTTACAAAAACGAAGAAACATTTATAATAAAATCCGTTAAAACTTGTAGAAACGAGTTCCCCACGCAACCAGGATCCCCTTTTTTTGCTTCACACGTTATTAAAATTTTACGTGTAAGTCTAACTTTTTTGGCATAGGACAGACGTGGCGCAGGGGCTCAAGCGCGTGACTGTAAACGCGAGAGTTTGTGGGTTCGATTCGCAGTCGAGGAAATGTAATAATTAACATTTCCAATTCTTCGCTCGCGGTCGAGGCAAAGCGTGGCGTTGAGTTCCGCCAATTCGGCGGAAAGTGGGTGGCGGAGTGTCTTAACACTATGCTCCGTTTGCCTACCCTTCTACATACAGTGTGAAACTGAAAACAAACATTTTTTGCGCTTGGTTGTTGAAAAAGTCAATTTTTTTAACACAATACTATCAAATCGCGGTCAGTGGTCTCTACACGATAATGTTATGTGGTAAAATATTAAATTTTACGTATTTATTATTTTATTTTATTTATTTATATTACGTATTTATTCAATAAATAATTTTATCCTGAAAAATATCTTGGAAGGCTGCTCTTCTTTAGTATTAAAACTGAAAAATAAACACAGTAATAAATATTTATTGCGAGTTTACTTTTTTATACAATTCAAAATTATGTAAAGTAAACTCAAAATTTAAAAAAAAGGGGAATAATTATGTTAAAACACTAATAAATATATATATCTCGGCGAAAATGAAAATATTTTTTCCCTCACTCGAGGCAATAATTTATGTTCATTTCGGCCGAGTACCACAATTCAAAAGGCAATATTTACAAATCCAAAAACGCAGTATCCCGCATATAGCAAGGTAGGCAAAGGGAACCTAGTGACCTAAGACACTCCATCCCTCACATTTCGCCTAAATTTTCGAGGCATTGCGTATTGAGCGACGGAATCCAACGTCGTGCTTTTGCCTTGGTACCAGAACGGAGAAATAAAATCAGCTTCACGCTGTATTCCGCACACAGCAGGGTAGGCAGAGGGAACTTAGGGTTAAAACACTCTGTTCCCCACTTTCTGAATTCTGGAGGCATTGCGTGTTGAGTGGCAGAACTCAACGCCGCGCTTACCCTCGATACCAGAGCGAAGAAATGAAAATATAAATTTAAGTAAACATTTCATCTTCTCGACTTGGGATCGAACCCATAACCAGTCAATTTACAGTCACACTTCGTGCCGCTGCACCACGACTGGAGAAATGAAATTATAATACGAAAAATAATGAATAAAATATTTATTTAACATTACTTTTCAATTGCATTGCTTATTTTCATTGTATTTAAATATAAATATTACTATTACATGTGCTATCTAAATGCCTTGTGTTTCTATTGACTTTGAATGCGTGTGAATTTCCCCATTCAGGTATCGATCCTGCCCGCACCGTCCTCTTATTGACCCTTATAATTATAAGCTATGTGTATTTAAATAATCAAAGTTATATACCATACCATAAAATAGGGTTTTAGCTATTTAAATGGAAGTTGTTATGATTACAAATATCAAGTCGGTCAAGTGCGAGTCGGACACGTGTGCTGGGGGCTCCGTACCAATTTTTCATGATTGTACATAAAATAATTACTTATTGATAACTTTTGATAACTTAATATTTGCGGAATCGTGGACTCCCTTTGTGTGAAATGGACTACAAATATAAATATTTAATAAACTAAAATGTGCGACATATCCGGAGTACAAACATTCGTTTTTTTTATTGTGTTAATTCATTTATTTAATTTGATTTCTGATCCCTAAGGATTGTAGGACTGAGTATTTAACATTAATTTAAATACGTCAGATCACGGATACAGAATCCCTAAAAATAAATTTTAATGCCTGACGCTATATTTTGTTTATTATCAATATATAAAAAACATCTTAATATTTATAAATATCTTGGTAGAATCCAGAAAACGCTACCATAAGGCTTATACCTCTTTTTTTTTTGTTTTTGTCAATTTCCATTAAAACGTAATTGTGTATACTATGATTACAATATAAAAAATATGTAAATTTTTGACAATTTGACATGTAATTTTGGCTTTACACAACTTAACCGTCGAGGGCACGCTTATCTATCAATCACTTTGCCGGATCTTAGCGTTGGTTGTATTCAATCAAGACCCGTTTTGGTAGTAGCATTAATAATAATTTTTAGCAAATAAATTATACAAAAATATATTAATAGCGATATTAGAACACGTAAAAAAGAATTTTTAATTGCAAATTATTAATTGGCAGAAAGGAATGTATCTATGGCATTTATAAAAAAATATATATTATTTAATATTTAATTTCATCTTTAACGATAAGGTTAAGGTATAAGAAATAAATTATAACAATTATATATGCGACGTATTTTATTTTACTATTTTAAAATACAATAATACAGTAATAAAAAGGTTGAAATAATAAAAAACACCTGGTAAAATTGCTTAATAAGAAATTCATAAGGGCAGACAATGATCATAAATTCGAGCGGCGCGCCTTACTTCCCAGAACCCTCGAAGTGAATGCTTTGTCCAAATAGATTCCGTCACGCTACCTTCGCGAATATATTTTTTTTAATTCTTCATGTCTTAAGAGCTATAAAAATTCAAAGGATATTTTAAACAAAAAATCTGTCAAGTGCGAGTCGAATTAGCCGATCCAGGGTTCTGTATCAGCTTCAGGATTGTAGGTCAAGGGAAAGTGCAACTTAAAGTTGAAAAACTCAATTAGCGTTCATTTTGTATGAAATAAATAACAAATATAAATTTGTCATATTTTCCTTAGTTCTTGCCAAATTTTATAATTATAGGTTTTAATTATACAGCAAGCAAAAACGACAAATTTATATTTGCGGACGTATGCTATCATTTTGTAACTATAAATATAAGTTTGTAATTATTTTATCTATGAAATGCAATTTGGAGTTTTTTACTTTTACTTATATTGTAAGTTCATTCTCTTCGTGTCAAATCTCATAATTGTAGGTCAACAGGACTTTATAGGACAGGAAGTACTTCATTATTTGACTAATTTCATATAATATGCAGCAAAAATAATGAAAAAATGCTGGTATCATCTGATTTTGTTGACTTAAAAGCATAATATTCTTCTGTGCTTCAAGGGAGGTAGATCTGGACATTTAATATTAATTTTAGCTTGACACCTTTTCTCGATTTTGCGATAAATGGTTTCGACAGACGGAGAGCAACAAAGTGATCCCATAAAGGTTTCGTTAATTTGAGATGCGTAACCCTAAAAAATAAAAATTTTAGCAATGAGAATTTATTTATAAGGATTCATTTAGATTTTCCTTATTTTACAAGAATATCAAATTATGTAACATTTTTGTACTGTTTATTAAATGGCTATAAATAAAAACCAAAATGACGGAATCACCAATGTCGGTTAAGCGTCTTCAGATTGACGAATGCATTGATAAAGATTTTTTTTTTAATTTATAAGATTTTTGAGTAAAACGTTATTATTTTAAGAATCTGTGTAGATGACAATAACAAATAAAAAAGTTTTTAAAGTTAATTTAAAAAATGTACTAGAAGCTTGTTTCTTTTACTATCAAGACTACCATCCTACTCTGTGATCTAAAGAACGGTTCAATTTAACTTAAATATCTAAATATGTAATTCAAATTCAAAACGTACGTCTAACTAGATTATCTTATTATTTTCTAGTCCTTCATTGGCCGTCACGACACGGGGTCTGTCCGTCAGGTTAATAAACGAGAAACACAAGGGTTCCATAGAGGTATAAATATAGAAGTCAAGGAGTGCGGGGGAAGTCAAGGTACTATTACGTGATGTAGGACGTAAGATCGAATGCTGTCGTTGTAAATCGGCCGTAATCGTAAAGGTAAAGTGCCGTCTGCCTACGACGATTTTTTTTTGGAGTTACCAATTTTATTTAATGTAAAAATATAGGTATATACGAAGAAATTTTTACTTTGAATAATAAAAATAATGCAAATAAACCTGCTATGGTTATAAAACCATTAAAAACACATTATATTTTTCTGTTCCACATTTGTTGATTTCATTTTAAACTCTCAGATATAATTTTATTTGTAATGTGGTCGCAGAAATAGTTCTTATGTGAGTTAGTATGTATAATAACAGAAGTTGATATAAATGTTAATATAATATACTTTTAAGCAAATACTGTTTGTAATTTATAAGCTAGATATTAAGGAATTTCCCAACAAATCAATTCTGTTCTTTTTTTTGATACCTAAACTGTTTAGTCTCACCAACACAACTATAAGCAATAGTTACGGATATTGAAAAAAAATATATAATTTTGAAATGTCAGTGCTATTTTTAATGCTTATAATTTATTATATTTCACAAAATTTACTATACTTGTGGAGCCACTGCAGGTAATAGATATTAATAAAAACAAACTCGTTTTTCCTCGTTTAATATAAGTTCGTCGTCAAAAGAACAAAGCTGTACAAAAATTCGACACAACGAGGCTTGACGGTGACTCACGGAGCATTGAACCTTCGCGGCGGCCATCTTGCGCCGGCGCAGCCCTCGCATTCGTACGAAGGGTGGATTCCTTCACATCCCCTTCGATTATATTTCTTTTGTTTGTAAGAAAAAAAAGAATTAAAAATATTTTTCTTGTCTTTTTTACCCAAAGTTAGAAGTAAAACAGATTCAAAATGTGTAGGCATAACATAATAGTATTAAGGTAGGAAGCAACTAATTAGGGAGAGAGAAGAACTAGAAAGATTTATTTAATAATTTTAATGTGCCCCTATTAATTACTATAAACTAGCAGATGAGATAAAGAAATTAGGTACTAAAAAAACAAATCAGTTTTACGCTGTATCCTGCACGCAACAGGGTAGGCAGAGGGAACCTAGTGCTGAGGCACACCGTTCCCCACTAGGTATACCTACACTAGGTATACATGCATATATGCATATATGTATACAAGGACATGGTCAATTAATATTTCAAAATTATTTAAACTTAAAATGGTTACTGTTGCTTATCATCAATTATAATTTCCATTTGCTCGCAATAAGTCCGATTCCAGTATCGTTATTTTCTATTTTCCCACAGTTTTATTGACCATTTTGAGGCCGTACTATTTTATGCTTTTGTAAACTACCTACTGTAATCGTTGTAAGCGGAACAATTTAACCGCCACGGGCCTCTCTGACGTCATTCAGTACAATAAACGTGAATTGAGCTAATGTTGGTACTAAAATGTATTTACCTATAAAATATATTGCACCAAGCAATTGGCTTGCGGGTTTGTGTTTTCATCTTTCTAGATATGATAGTTCTTTTTAAAATATTTAGTAGTCTACTTTACTAACGTAATTATAATCATTTTATTTTCCTATTGAACAAGAAATCATGGGCGAACGAATGGGGGACCGGGTGGTCCGTGTCCCCCCCAGAATAGTCTCGGCCCACCCTAGAAGTTTTAACAAAAAAAAATATGCCCTGAAAAGTTTAAAGAAACCTGTACACGAACATTTATGTTCAAAACTACCACAAATCATTTCACAATTGTAGGAAAAAAGATTTTTTTTTTAAATACAAAACTCATCATATTCCATTTACTCATTCCATAGTACATCTTATATTGTATAGAAGGAAAAACTGAAAATGTATTAATTAATTGCTTACCTATTTTATATTTTAACTTCCTTAATCCTTATAAGGCAATAGTGCGACCCGTTTTATTTAGATGAATAATCCCACGGACTCATGTATAAACATTGTAAACATATTTGGTAATTCAATCTATATATTCATTGGCGTATCTCCAGATATTTTCTGAGGGAGGCCTGGACTTTAACTTCGAAAAGATATGTTCGTGGTAAGATTTTTTTTCAGGGATTTTTTTTGTCAATAATAGTTCTGCTTTGGGCTCTGCCTCTTCTATATTTGTATTCTAGTTACCGTTACTTGTAAACTATAAGGTCGCATGTTGGTCTGTGTATATAAAAAATAACTAACTTCTTGAATGAAGTAAGCATATTTATTCAAGAATTAAATAAAGTAACGAAATTTTGGCCAATATTAATAACTACTTAAATTCCAGCTCTCTCTTCCTGCGTCAATGATGTTACGCATGCTGTAAGAAAGGTATCCTTTTATTTAGTTCTAGACTGGCTTATTGCAAGAGTCTGATAACCAACGTAAACTTCTCCATTTATATGAAATATCTTTTATATCCTCAAGGTTTAGTCTAGTAGGTCATCTGCTACGCTAAGTACGAACAGAATTACTATATCCAGAGAAAGAGATGTGAATGTATACTTTCAATGTTCTTCTTAGACAGGTGCGCGACATGGACACACCGTTACAGGAATGTAATGTTTATATATTTCGTATTTTACTTATCGCCCGTTGTACCATTTAACATTTCAGCGAGTAGTCAAAAAGAACCTAGTGGCAAAAGACCCCATCATCCGCTTTCCAATAATTCAAAAAATTGCGTGATGAAAATTTCTGATTGTTTTATCAGAGCAAATTCATTTCTCTGAGCGAGAATCGAACCTCAGATACTATTGCACCGCGCCACAATGACATCTTTTAGTTAATTAAACAATTGTATTATTGTTAAATATAATGAAGCTGTTTAAGCTACGGTTATATGTGAACACAAAGGTAGAATTAACACATTTTTCATTTTTAAGTCGAATAAAAAGTTCTTTAAAGAATTAAGATGCCGATCAAGTATCTCGGCTTCAATTTGGTACGTACAAGTTCGCCACAATATTATAACGCTCATTAAATTATTTAAAATGGTTTAGCATTACGCTGTATTCCGCATATAGCAGGGTAGATAATGGGAACCTGTTAAAACATTGCGATCCTTACTTGCCACTTGTGATTTTTGGTTAGAGAAAAGAAATAAAAATGTTAATAAATAATAATTAATGCATATAATAGTGGGTTCGATTCCCATTCGGGGAATGGGAATCGAACCCACAGTCGTCACGATACTGTGCGCCTGCTCCACGAAAGTCCCTGTTAGAATAGTTTAGCTTTCATAACTACGCCGAATTGTTAAATATATCAACTTTATCACATTTATACGTCGATATAGGTAAAATCATAAATACGAGTATGTATAATCATTAAGAATTATAATTTTCCATAATTAAATATGCATATTAATTTTATTGCTCATTATTGGGTAATGTTTTTGCATATCGTATTACATTTATAAATAAATTTACCTAACTTTACTTAATTGATAAGGTAAAGTAACTACAAAATTATTGTATACAGAGTGTTTCTGTCATTTTATATGAAAAATCACTTTAAATGAAAAAGTTTTTACTACTCTAGTCTATAAAAGCCTAATACAATTAAAACAAAAGATGAAAATGAAAAAAATATTTTCAAACAAAATAAATAATAAAATTATCGTTGTAAAATAAAACGCCATTTGTTAAGTATACAGACACTGACCTATCAAAGCGTTATCGCTTTGATGAGGCGTGTGCGACGTTATCATCGCTCACGCCTCATCCACGAAATCGAGTCGTGGGTATTGGCGGTGAAGTTGAACGTTGTTTAGGTTTATTGTAGAAAATAGATCAAAAGCTACCTTTCTTATAAAAAAATGTAGTTATGGGTTTGAAATATTTTACCCTATATGCTGCTCCCGTAAAAGGAGTGCAGATGCTTCCATCCTGTATACAAACAACTAAAAATATTAGAGAATGTATTGAGGCCTTAAGGCCTATCTACTGAATTGACACAAATTATAATGAATGGATAGCCTATTATACAACTTAATTATTCTTTTGGTAATTAGTTTAGTTTACTTACTAGTTAGTTTATTTTAATAAATAATTTTTAACGAACTTTTTTTTACTATAATATGTGGTCCATATAAGTTGTTGGTGGCATGCCCAAATGAGATATTTGAAATGTTTTGTCTTCCTAGGCCATATACTAAGAAAATGGCGTCAGATTCTATCAACTAATGTAGAATCTGAAATTAAATGGAAACAGAATTATATTATATTATATTTCTTATAAAGCCAAGTAGGTTCAAAGAGCCTATTTTTTAAGACACTCTGTTCCCCCCCTATCCGCTCAATTTTTCCAGATTTGAAACAGGAAGCCTGAAACTCGACACCGAGCTGTGTTGCCACAGACTGAAAAAAGTTCATTTCCTCGAGTCAAAGTTGTTTCCGCAAGCGTCGTATTTACGATTAATCGCTGTGCTGCAGCGCCACCATTCTTCTATCTTCTATTTATTCTATCTTCTATCTTAATTATTAAAAAAAAAATAAGAAACGAATAGTTTGTACAAACTAATATTGAATTAATTTCAGAAAAAACAGGAAAGCCATGATACATTAATATATAGAAAACTGTGGTAATATACGGTGTCAACTTCCCAGCTAAAACGCATCCAGTGGTTTGCCAACCCGCAACTGCCAGCAACAAGTATTAAAGAGATTTTATGTCATCTTACCGGTTTGGATGCTGCGTGAAGCATGCATCGATCGGAATGATAACTAACTACTTTCATGTGGTCAACGCTATTTCTATGAAGCTATGTATGTATATAACACTTTGTAATAATTGTTGGTATTTCTTGGAGACGCCATGTTTTCATTTCCAGCTTCAGGCTGTATCCGGCTTGTACGAGGGTAGGAAGAGGGAGTAGTTCTAAGACACTCTGCTCCCCATTATCCGCTAGAAGCATTGCGTGTTGATAAGGGGAACTCAAGTTGCACTTTGACTCGACGCCAGAGCGAAGAAATGAATATATTATATTTTACATTTTCTTAAGTGGGAAGGGAACTACCAACCTGTCGCGTTTTCAATCACACGCTTGTGCCCCTGCGCCACGAATGGCCTCGCCAAGTTGCTTATTCTCTTTTATATAAAACTAGCTGGACATCATATTTTACGGCTTTAGTAAGCTATTATTTGTCTCGATCGATAAATAGAATATACAACACAACAAAAAAATATATTTTTCAATTGAAACTAACAGTTTCTGAGATTGACGCGTTCAACCAAACAAACTCTTTTCTCGGTTTTTATTAAGTTGATGTTACGGTTAGTAAAATTATAAATGCTTGACGCCTTTATTGTGCAGTCGGATTATGTTTAACCAATCGTACACCACGTCTCTATATGGACGGAAATACGTGAATGAAGATAAAAAACTAAACATGTTTTGTTTAGACGCTTTAGTTGCCATTTATCGTTATGCTTTAGTTGAGTTCTATGTATGATTACAACTTATAGCCGAAATTAAATAATCTTTAGTAAAAAAAAATTTTTTTTAGGGTTGCCTATCTCAGAATGTAAAAACGGGACTTTTATAAATTTCCGCTTTGTTGTCCGTCTATCAAGAGCATTTAACTCGAGATCGCGTGGATGTATCAATTTGAAATTAATATCAAATATTCAGGTCTGCGGTTCTGTATGAAAATTGGCAAGAAGTGAGAATTTGCAGTATAAATAAAGGAAAAATATTTAAATATATAGATATTTCATAGAAAAAGGTATTAAGCAATTTATTATTAATACAAATACGAATACAATAATAAAATACAAATACTACTTTAAGTGTAAAATTGTGGAAGTCGCGAAGCTGTTGATATTAAATCCTGAAATTGGTACGGAACTCTCGCTATGTAAATGCAAATTGGCAATCACACTCTGGTTCACCCTACCCCTTACAACTAACCGTGACGTTTCATAAAATAATAACTATTCCCACAGAATAATTAATACACATAAAACGAGCAAAAACAAATATTCGTTCTCGCTACGTCCGGACAAAACGTCATATGCATAAAATAACGCTAGTACTATTTCTCCCTATTTTCACTTGTTAACCGACTTCTGCCAAAGGAGGCGGTTATCAATTCTAATTGAGACCAGTCGTGACGCTGGGCCGAAAGCATGCGACTGTTAACGCGATAGGATGTGCGTTCGATTCCCACTCGAGGAAAATGGAATATTTAATAGGAGATAGGGCCGAGGCCCTGGATTTGACAGAGGTCCATTTCTGACGATGAGAAAATTACATAAGACTTAAATTTGCATTAAGTATATGGGCGATAAATGGACGAATAACTCAATATCCCGCCAATCGATTTCGATTTTCTTTAAATTGCAAAGAATATATATCTAGTAGATAGGTAGTTTGATGAATGTTTGGTTAAAGTCTGGTTATGGGATCCGGTTAAAATTGAGTCGGTTTTTCTTTTTGTTAAAACTTAATTATTTTGTTTCGAATAGTTCACTGATGCAAATCTGCTGTTAGCCGTTTTTTTTCTGTTACTACTATTAAATAAACATTATAAAAATGGCGAAACTCAACGCCGTGCTTTGCGTCGACACCAGAGCGGAGAAATGATTAATATTAAATTTTCTACAGCAAGTAGTAGTGTAGGGGAAGTTACGTGATCGTTTCAAATTGCTCGACGACAGCTATTTTTAACTGCTGTCAAGTATATGATGTTTATGACGTGTCACTTTGTAGGTTACCCATTATTTAGAGAGATTTTTCTTAACAATTTATGAACAGGGAGAGGAGAAGGAGAAAAGAAGAGGCCGCCGTGGTACATGTGTGTTACTGTATATCGGTTCGATTCCCTTTTATAGGAATTAACTATTCTTTATTAATTAATTTTTATTTAACCTAAACAGGCACTTAAAATGAATATTATTTATAAAAAACCAACCTTCTAAAAGTTTCGCTTGTTTTATATGAATGTTGAATTGTTTTTTTACAAAAATTATGGCTACTATATTTCTTGGAAAATATTTGATGCACTATTAATAATAGCTTATAGTGATATCCAATTGACGCTGTTGGAAGAATAATTTTGTGTAATTATATTTTTTTTCAATTTCACATTATATTCCGGTATGTAACAGAGTAGGTAGCAGGAGCCTAGTGTTAAAACACTACACTCTCCACTTTGTACCGAATTCTAGAGACATTGCTTGTGGAGTGGCGGAGTTCAACGCCGCGTATTGCCTCGACACCAGAACGAAGGTATGAATGAAAATATTTAATTTCCTCGACTGGTAATTGAACCCGCAACTCTCTTGTGCTCGCTCTTGCGTCATGACTGGCCTCAAATCACAATTAAAGAATAATCCTAGTTGGTACTACAACTTAATAATCATCTAGGATTGCCTAACGTTATTCTTACTTAGAAATACAAAAACGACTTATTTACCTTGATATTATTATATTGTAAAATTACCTGTTAGTAAAGTACATAACATAGTGAAGGATATATATCTAATAAATATATATTGTTGAAGTATTTTATAAGCCATTTTTTAAATTTATAACAGATCTTGTCTTTGTTTTAGCTTCGTTCTGAATACCACATTCATATGTGGCGGAGAAGGTGGACGTAGTTGACACTCAGCTCCTCATTTTCTACGCAGTTTCGAACATTGCGAGTTAAGTGACGCAACTTAACATCGCGCTTTGTCTTGTTGTCAGAACGAGAAAATGAAAATGATAATTTTCATTTTACTATTTACTTTATTAATTGCAATTTCTTGATTTCCTATCATTAATTATTATTTATTTATTTATTTATTTGATTAATTGTAACATATTATTTTTATAGTCGATCTAAACAAATAATTTCAAATAAAATGTTGGCTAAATATCGCATTAAAACGACCAGGAAGCTGAGTATAAAAGCAATCACAATATCACAAGAAGTTAAAACACAAGAAAGTTAATTTCAATAATGAACCTCTCTCTCTCTTTTAAAAAGTACTTAAAAAGATATAACCATTACTTTAACTATTGAAATCTTAAACTCATTTTAACAACCGAACGGTTAAGTAGAACCGAGCTTCTGTTTCCCACTGTCTGGTTCCAAGTAGGTGATAATGATGAGGTGTGACCGTGTGGGAACAGATGTCTTCCGCATCGCGCCATGGCCTTATGCGGTGCGAAATAATTATTTATTTATAATATATATTATATCTATATTAATATTCACGAGACCAGCCGTGGCGCTGGGCCGAAAGCATGCGACTGTTGACGCGATAGGATGTGGGTTCGATTCCCACTAGAGGAAAATGGAATATTTAATATCTTTATTTTATCGCTCTCTCTCTCTCTTTGAGTTCCGCTACTCAATACACAATTCCTTCCGAGTTCAAAGGAAAGTGGCGAACGTAATTGTCTTAACACTAGGTTCTCAGGTTCCCTTTGCCTACCCTGCTATGCGATAATTAATAATTCATTGTTGTCGTTTTCAAAATGATCGATGGGTTAGGTGCTCGATTTGTGAATTACTATGTCAATGAACGTTAGAAGAGACTTAATCTAAAAATAATAATAAAAAAAATATTTGATTTGTTTTACTATTTTTATGTTTCCTATTTTATAGAAAAGTGTCCTAAACTGTCTCTCCACCGTTGTAAATATATATACTATAATACGAAATAAACATCGTCTTCATAGATTTTTTTTTCATGATACTTACAGCAAGGAAAGGCAGCAAATGTTAGGTATATAAGAAGATGCTTTTCATTTGAAATTATCATATTGTATATTATTATTGACTCAACTTATTCACATGTAGCATTTTCAGAATGTAATTTAATATATGTTTATTTTACAATGACCAATATAAATCTAAACAAGGTGAGGTCTTACACAAACAACAATAAAGTAATCAATTGGCTAAAATGGCACATTTTTTAATATCACTAGGTAATTTTTTAAATATGAAAATAATATTGTAGTATAATTATAATAGTGTATAAAGCAATAGAAGCTTTTTCTCGCTAAAAAGTATTTTTTTTCAATCTTACACTGTTGCATGCATGTTGCAGGGTAGGTCGAAGGCTAGCCTCTAGATATTCCGCTTCTTACCTTCCGCTGTAGGTATTGCGTATTCACAAGCGGAATTCAACGCCGCGCTTTGCCTCCACACCAGAGCAAAGAAACGAAAATTAAATATTTAATTTCCACTAGAATGGAAACCAGAACCAGTCGTTTACAGTCCAACGCTTGTGCACCACGACTGGCCGCTAAAGTTAAATAATTTAACATATTTTATTTACAAACGCAAGCATAAGAAGTGAACTTAACTACCTCAGAGGCTAATATCGTAAATCTATATAAAGTGAATAATTATTCAGAAGGCAACACCAGTAGTTAAAAGTCGTTAAGTTGTTACATTTATTTTATTTATTACTAACCGTTATCACTTTCAAGCTCATAACTTAGCTTTCAATGTGTATATTTAATAAAAAAATTGACATTGCTACAATACACTTTATATTATCTGTTTCTATATAGAACATTCACTTTATACTTATTTAGATATTTATAGTAATATATTCTATATAAATTCTAGAAATTAAATATTTTAAAATCTTGATATTCAAACATTTTATGCTAGACTAATTTAAAACATAATTTATACTCGATTTCATTTCTTTGTTCTTTGCTCAGGTGTCGAAACAAAGCGCAGCGTTGAGTTCCGTCACTCTAAACGCAATTTCTGGCTTAAAACTAGATTAAAAGTAAATTAGAGGCCGGTCGTGGCGCAGCGGCACAAGGTGTGACTGTAAACCGACTGGTTGGTCGATCCACTCAAGGAGATAAATATTTACTTAAATTTATATTCATTTTTCGCTCTGGTGTCGAGGCAAAGCGGCGTTGATTTCTGCCACTTCACGCAATGCCTCCGGAATTCACAGAAATGGGGAACGAAGTCTATCACTACGTCCTCTGCCTACCCTGCAGTGTGCGGGATACGCGTGAATGATTTTTTTTTTTTATTTTTAAACTCAAAAGTTTAACTTTAAAATCGATAAAACCGTTCAGGTATAGTTCTTAAAATAGAGCAACGTGCTGCAGCGACTGTGAGCAATGGTTGAGGTTCGATCTCCGTTGGGGGGATGGATTATTTTCATATCGCCGCTCTGACAATACAAAACTCAACGTGAGCTCCGCTACTGAACAGCTATGTCTCGTTCAAAACGGGACAAATTCGTACAAAAACTTGCCTTTCTTTAAAAAAAACAATTATTGGAGCCTATCATTACTATGCAGGGGCACTAACACGCGACTGTAATTCCCTTTGATTTCCTTCCACTTGAGAAAATGAACTGTTCATTTTTTTACTTCCTCGCTCGGGTTGCGCGGTGTTCAGTTTTGCCACTCAACACGCAATGTCTCCAGAATATGGCGGAAAGTGAAGAACGGAGTGTTTTAACATTAGGTTCACAGGATTCCTCTCTTTCCCGTAATATGCGGCATATAACGTGAAACGAGAAAAAAGTACCTACTATGAATCCGAACACCAAACGTACAATTTGAATGTTTAATATCGACAAATGTAACTAATAACGATCGACAAGCCATCGCTCACTCGCGTTACTCCACTACGAGCTACGACTCGAGTGAACGAGATGCCGTCCTTAAATAGCCGGTCATTGAACCCGTGGCCTTGCCCTTAGTATCAAGTCACTCTTCATATTTCAATCCCGGCCGCCGACAGCCAGTTATGAGTACAAGATTTATTACTTACAAACCTTACAACGTTTCAATGAATTTGTATGAAAAATACAATTTTTATTACATTTCACGTTTTGTATATATTTTTGAAGGTTAAGAATTATTTAATAAATATAATATAATCTTAATAAAGTCTGTTATGAAGAAAAATATTTAAATATAAAATACTGGCTAGTTTTTTGTTTCAAAATACTCTAAAATTTACATTCTACAAAATTCTAACTTAGCTATTCTATATAGATTACATCTCAAGCGTCTATCTTGATATGACGAAATGCGTATTACGTGTTCTCTTGAGAAGGCTTCTAGGAATCTTTATTAGTTTAATACGGAAAGACACTGTATATATTATAGAGTATATAAACTTCATGATAACATTTAAATATCATTTTTTGTCTACTCTTTTTCATTTCAATTTCTCAGTAATTTTAAGTAATTTTTAAAATAGTGGAATGATATTTTTTTTATTCAGATTTGTAATGTCAAAAAGGTTAAATTTATAAATGTATTTCGATGGATGAATAAATGGAGGCCAATCGTGGTGCAGGGGCACAAGTGTGTGACTGTAAAAGCGATTAGTTGTGAGTTCGATCCCTACTCCATGAAATGTAATGAAATATTTAATATTTTCTTTTCATCGCTCTGGTATTAAGGCCAAGTGCGGCGTTAAGTTCTTTCACTCAACACACAATGCCTCCAGAATTCAGCGGAAAATGGGAAACGGGGTGTGTTAGAACTAGCTGCTGCTGTTTGCGTAAAACTGAAAAAATCATACGTTGAAATAAAACAAGTTCATACGTGTAATAAGAATGAGAAGACCTTGTTGTTTTACTACAATAAGTAAATAAGTATAGAAATTTTAATAAAAGAAATAAGAATTTCATCATCCGTATTTGTATAAAGAAAGCTCGAACTCCAGATAAGCAGGTACTTATCATCACTTTGCAACGGGAACCTTCTAACAGGACTAAAGGCCGGGCTCTTGCCTTGGTGACACAGTAAAAAAAATTATAATATTTAATTTCCTAGAGTGGACATCGAGCTAATAACCGTCGCGTTAAAGTCACATTCTTTTTTACCTGGGCCACGACGGCCTCGATGAAAAGTAATATAATCTATTTAAAAATAACATATTATATGTATGCAATATGAGCCACAATGTCTATATGAGTCGTATATATAATCTCTATATATAATAAGACAGTAAGAATATTTTGTCCGTACATTTAGTAATTTTGACTGAAATGGATAGAGGGACACTAAAAAAGAATAATAGAAAACAAAAATATTTTTTTTGAATTACTTGTCTGTCTGTCTGTCCGTCGATATTTTTGTCCACATTTTTCTCTGAAAGTACTGACCCATTTTCTTAAAAGTTTCACCAATTGCTTTGTTTCTCAACTTAACTACTAAAGTTTGGTTCATCAAAATCGGTTCATTAAAAAAAAAGTTTCACTGCGAATGTTATATAGCAATCGCCTGGGAAGATTCTTGGTCAAAGAATGACATTCTAAACGTCTTGGTTATATGACTGTTGATAAAAATATGTATTTTTGAAGCATTATTATATAATATTTTATACAATAAAGTAAACAAAATTGAATTCTTAGTGGAGATTACCTTCATAAATCATAACAGTTAAGTTTAAGTCGTAATTAATTCAACACAGAGATAAAGAAAGATTTGATCTTCAATGAAATATCAAGGAAATACATCGATTTTTTGGTTCGTTCATTCGTTTGAAATAAGTCTATATAAAAATGAATAAATCAATAATTTAACATTTAAGGCTTCTTCTGAAGCAGTAAATTAAATTATTCACTGACATCAGCACATTTAACAGAATTTTAAAATTATAATGAGATTTACATAACATAGATAAAAGAACGTTATGTTACATATGTACGTGTACTAAATAATAAGCTTTATGTATATTTTAAAAATATCAAATATCAACATTGGTCGTATTTTTTAATTCAAAACAATCAAAAATTCTTTTAAAAATTACGATAATGTAGTAATAAAATTATCATTAGAAGTCATTATAGTTGTCAATCACTTCTGTTTATTAAATCAATAATCATGTAGTTTCAGCGGGCGAAGCCGCGAACGGGCTGTTAGTATACTAATATAGGAGTTAAGTTATAAGTAGGTACATACCTACTGTAAGTTAACGCTGTACAACTTTTTGTTGTATTTGCCCTTAATGATTTCTTGATATTCGTTCGTTCTTAAGGCCGTCGTGGTGCAGGGGCACAAGAACGTTACTATAATGCGACAGTTGTGGGTTTGATCCCCACTCAAGGTAACGAATTCTTATTTGCCTGCCTGGCCTTGAGTCCCGCCACTCAACACGCAATGCCTCCAGAACACGGCGGAAAGTGGGGGACGGAGTGTCTTAACACTAGGTTTCCTCTGCTTGTCCTGCTGTGAGCGGGATACAGCGTGAAGTTGATAATTTCTTGATATTGCATCGAATGACAATTGGTAGAGAGTAGAGAAATGATTGAAAATTCCTTTTCTGAGAAACGTGAAACGAGAGGAGGGTGGCGGCGCCGAGCCGCCGGCAGCGCTGCATTCCTTCTAACCACAGCCCTATGTTTAGTGTAGGATTCACATGATTTATTCCACTCTACGATATTATGAACTAAATGTATTATATTATTTTATTATTTATATAAGGCACGATTAGTATTTAAAATAATAATTGATATTTGATTAAATAAAATGTTTAGAATTTTACAGTTTACTTTATAAGTAGATTTCGAAATGTAAATCTGAAATAAAGATTTGAAATGTAGATAAAGATTGTTAGTATTTTTCTATTAGGTTGATTTTTTTTATTAAAAATCCAGTTAAGTAATGCTTGAAATATTTTGAATAATTCGGTCATTCAGTTTATAATATTTAATTTTACATTTTTACGAAAGAATATTAAGGTAATACCTAAATAAAACACACAAATTATCAATATCATTTTATTAAACAATTATATAAGAAAGTATTCCGATTAATGTCCGGAGAAAAATCTATAACTGATGGTTCTTCTTGTTAAAAGTCACTGCCTCCACACCACTTCTCACTATCTTCAGGGCTAACTTTTATTTATTAACTAACGATCCGCTGACGGCTTCGCCCGCCTATACTCATTTATTTACATACTAATCTGAAGGATTTTTGTGATTAAATAACATTATTATTTTAAAGATCTATATATTGAAAACTAATATTTTAGCTAATACCATATCAAAATTATTTTGTAACAATTTTGAAATCAAAATTAATTCGTCGTAGTCGAATATATACTTTATATTGATATAGTTGTTTTATTTATGAAATGATGTTAATAAAACAAAAACTAAATATTAAAGGAAACTTGCCAAAATACAATAGTGTCAACAAACGCTCAAACGCTCAGACAGACAGACACCAGATAACAATTTTAAAAATCATTGTTTTGAATCTACTACACTAATAAATGCTCCCATTAATATTTTTTCTCATATATCTTCAATGTATAGACAGTGATCGGTCCCAACATTATTATATCTATCTTATTAACATAGAACTTAAAAAAAGTAAATTAAATCAGACTCACGTTGTATCCCGCATACAGCAGTGTAGGCAAAGGGAACCCAATACACTACGTTCCCCACTTTCCGCTGAGTTCTAGAGGTTAAGGCGCTTTGGCACCTGAGCGAAGAAATGAAAATATAAATGTAAATAAATATTTTCTTTCCTGGAGTGGGGATCGAACCTACAACCAATCGATTTTACAGTCACACTTTGTGCCCCTGTGCCACGACCGGCCTAATACTCTACATAGAACTTGAAGATGTTATTATTATTAACAATACATACTTGTGAGTTCATACATCTAATGTATGAAATTCGAACGACTATTGCTTTATAAAATGCCAGTAGCATTTTTCTTGTTTCTTAATATTATAGAATTTAGTAACCATTTTATTATTACATAAGTATATAATAAATCTTACAATATAAATATAATTGGCATGTATATTGCAAATAAATATTTGTATAATTATATTTTATAAAGATATTTAATAGAATGCAGATAGTTATATTTTCCAGGAAACACGGCTGATACTCTGGAAATTACATGTTATGTTGTTCGAATATGTAATGCACCACGACTGGCCTTAATTATGATCACGCTTAATATATCATAATTTTTATATCAAATATATACATTTTGAAACTTACAATATTCAATACTATTTAAAATATTCATATATATGGTATATTATAAAATACAACAGAATGACAGGTTGCACAATAAAACAATAACGATGTAGTAGTGTAGGTACAAAGTAAAAATGAATGGCGGACAGGAAACGGGCGAACTGGACACGCCAGCACAATTAGCTGGTCTTCTGTGATTACCAACACGCGATACGTTATATTATCAACCTTTCTAACATCTAAATACGGTTTACAAGAGTCGCGGGTTGAAATCTAAATTTTTATATTAATTTCTTTTATTTAAATACACATGAGATCATGTATTTGTGTATATTAAAATATATATTTTGGCACAGTGATTTTTTTTGTGTTTTTTATAGAATAATTTAACACTTGTATAGAAGGCTAACTAGTACTTTTTTACTTTTTTAGTACTTTTGTAAATATTGATTGTATTGATTAATGCCTTTATAAAAAGATATGTAAGAAATGTAAGAATTATGATAGAAATATTTTTTCATATGTTCAGAGGTAAGTTAGAATATATTTATTTTGTTATAATAAATGTATAACCTAAAGGGATTTTTTAAGTAGTCGTACTGTTTTTGAGCGTATCTTATACTTACAGTTCGTATTAATCATTTAAAATCAAAAAATAAATAAACTATAGAAAAAAAATACTTAATAAATCTAAGAAAAATATATTTCTCAGAATTATATATATCCAGTTACAATTACAATTTAGCATACGTTTCGTTTTAAGAAATGCTCATACGAATAATAATTACAAAATAACAAAATAAAATACAAAATTTACATAGAAACTATTTAGCACTAAATAATATCGCACCACAATTTATTAAGACAAAATAATTATCTGGAGCGCAGGTAGGCAGTTTGCCGGTGGGCTTTAGTCCGAATTGTCGGAGAGCACGGCCGATTGCGCGCGCGCACTTCTCGGAACCAGTGTTTACTGCAAAATGGTAAATTTTGTTGTCAATAACGAAATGTTTATAAGTATTTTATTAAAACGATTTGATTATTAACAAATCGTTTTTAGAAAATACTTATAAACTTTTCGTTTTTATTGTTGTCGTTTTTATAGAGTCAGTAATCGAATTAAGCTTAAAAAAATGTCTTTGACAATTAAATTTAGGAAACTTTTGATTACCTTGGCTTGTTTGTTTTAAATATAATATTTTCAAATATACCAATATAATATATAAAATATCATACCCTATAAAAGCCTTACTTGGCTAATTAAGATTTTTTACTCTGTACCTAGAAACCTAATGTTAAGACACTCCGTTTTCCACTTTCCGTCGAATTTTCGAGGCATTACGTGTTCAGTGGCGGAACCCAACGCCGCTTATTTGAAATCATAATTATTTCATAAAATAATTATATTAATATAATTTAACATTCTAAATAGGAGTATGTTTTTTTTTTAAATATCTTCAAATGTTATCCATTTTAGTAGTTTATTTGTTGCAAGCTTTTGTGTCCACAGTTAACTTTTTTAGTTTTTAGTGCCACCGGGCCTACCCTGTGATTTTGAGAAATTATATGTTGAGTGGCAGAAGCAGTACCGAACTTCGTACTTTGCCATGCCAGAGCGGGGACATGAAAATAATATAAATATATTTCCAGTAAGGATCCTTAACCATTGTAACAATTAGACACTGTCCTACGATGTCTCATTAATAATTTATATGTTTTTTTTGTTATAAATATAAACAATAAAAGGTTGGAATTGTTAGTTATCGTTAGTCTAAATTAGAAAAAAATATCAATTAAATAATTCTGTATAATATAATTATTAAAATATTTAGTTGGTAGCTTGATTTTTTTTAATTACACACGATAAGTAAGAAGTGCACAGAACAAGTAAGAAGAACAGTTATCAATATGAGGCGTAAAAGCACAAAATGTGACTGTAAGCGCAACAAATTGTGGGTCTGATTCCCATTCGACGAAATAGAAATGTTTAATATTTTAAATTTTCCGCTCTTGTGTCGAGGCAAAGCGTTGAATTCCACGCGCTATGTCTCCAGAATTCGACAGAACATGGGGAACCGAGTAATTCACCTCTAGGTTCCCTCTGTCTACCTCTGTGAAACAACGTGACGCTAAAAAAACAGTTTTCAATTGTGGTAGGAGTTGGGTCGCATGCGCAGGCCGCCATTATCGGCGTCGTTGAGCACGACGGTCACAGCGCCTAGCGCGTGACACGATGTAGAGTACCTACTTTATATATAACGCTAACGCTAGGCATGGAATATCTTTTTACACGGAGCTATTTTACTGAGTATTTTAAAATAGATAATTTTTCAGCTTCACATTTGTAGCAAGCTAGGTCAAGGGAACTAGTGTTAAGACACTCCGCTTCCCATTTTCCGCCTCATTCTGAAGACATTGCATGTTTAGTAGCGAAATTCAGCGCCAGAGCGGAGAAATAAAAACATTAAATATTTCTCTTCCTCGAGTGGGAATCGAACCCACAACCTGTCGTGTTTAAGTCACACGATGTGACTTAAACACAACCTGTCGTGTTTAAGTCACACGATTGTGCCGCTTTCGCCACGACTGTCTGAATCGGTTAAAGTGAAAATAATAAGAAATTCTTAAATCTTTATTGCTTTATTAATAAGTTACATTTAACCCACTTTATACAAAAGTCTTCTTGGTTAAACAAAGTAAAGAAGATTTGCTAAGGGGGTAATTTATACTATTTTATTTTTTAGAAATAGAACGATCCATGCTAACGTTAATAGATATCCTGGTTAATATTTTACAAGTCTTTTTTCTAAGGCTATAATTATCAGCCGTCTGACCACCCACACAAAATTATAGTATTTAAATTTAAAATTTCTATACTATAATAAAATTATTAAAAAATGTGTCTGGTACATATGCGCGTTTTTGCAGAATTTAATATATATAATATGAATCTATGATTTTAAATTCTTTTGTCTGATCTACTGGACTAATTCGAATGAAACTCTTTTGTTATGTTAGCTATTAGGTATGGGCCCGTACATGTATACATTTTATTTTAGACGTCCACACCTGATGTAGAACCGTATCTAGCTAAACTATAGGAAACAATCAAATATAAAAATAAAATATCTGCAATAAGTGCTAAAGAACTATGATAGCCTGGATAAATTATAATCTATACAAATCTGTAAATATTTATATGCGTATGCGCACGTACCGTTAGCACATAATTTATAATAGTTAATTAATTAATTCCGAAAAATATGTAAAGAATTCGAAAATGCATAAAGAGACAAATGTGAAAAATATAAACATATATTGCCGTGTATATAAAAAAATGTGACTTGAAGTACCTGTATCGAATTAAAGTTACGCTTTTTGATCCTGTCATTACAACGTCATCAACCTGTAAACAACAACGCTGTCCACAGCGTGCTGCCTACATGCATTAGGGCTGGAAGCCTCATCGAGGAATTTAATTGTTTTATTTATTTATAATAATCTAAATAATGTTTAAAACTGTTTATTGGGCCCCCAAAAAGCTGAAACATATGTAATAAACACAATGTACAATAGGTGACGATTTTATACAGGCAATTTTAAGCCGTTGGGAATCACAAACAAAAAAATGGATCTTACTAATATTATATATTTTGTGAGAATGTATGTTTTTTCCACTTTCATGTAAAACTACGGAACGGATTTATATGAAAATTTACAGTAATATAGCTTATACATCAGAATAACACATAGATTACAATTTATGTAAAGATTTTGTATACTTTGACGATAATATCAACACACATACAACAATAATACTTATTTAGAAAACGTATAAAAATTTTAACGTAGCGGGACCCGAAACAGCGCCTCCTGGAAACCGACCAGGCGCTCTGACCACTAAGCCATATGTTCTTATCACGCTTAGCGCCGCGTTAGCGTCGCTAGTAGTATATATGGTTATTATTATTGAAGGTAAGCAATTTTATGTACTAGCCAGTGAGAATTAGCGACCACATAGTTGTCGCTATAGTAAGATAAAATACTATTCTGTTATAATATCTATAACCATAAAATTTATGTTATTTAGTTATCCTGCTATCACTGCATACATATCACTGAATATAATGTTCTAACTAAAATAATGACTATGTTAGTTGTGTATTAAAGTCATTAAAATACACTGAAATGTTTTATTTAACAAGTTATTACAACTGGTTTTTTTAATGATTCCTCCAGCTTTATCGTGTAATTGTCATTTTGAATGAAAGTTAAAAATTAAATTCTCAAGGGTTATTAAAATAATTTTAATTAAAAAAGACTTATACAAATGAATACGTTTTTAACGGACTTGTACGAAAGCATAATATCATAAACTTACTAACAATCCGCGACTTCGAGCTAATGTTTGCTGTGTTTCTTGGAATGTCGGTTTTAAGAAGATTTTACGAAGAAATATTTTACTTATTAACGATTTAACTTATTTTTTTGGGTAGTCGTGACACAGGGGCACAAGCGTGCGACTGCAAACGAGCGATAGGTTGTGACTTTGATTCCCACTCGGAAAAAATATTTAATTATTTAATATGTAAATCTTCTCGCTCTGGTGGGAAATGCAAAGATGGGATCCGCCTCTCAACACGCAAATGTCTCCAGAATTCGGAGTGACTTAATCGGAACGTAGTGCCTGGTAACACTAGGTTACCAGGTTTTCTCTGCCTACCCTGCTATGTCCTGAATACAGCGTGAAGCTGAAAAAATCTATTTTACCTATCTCATCAATTTATCATCATTATCAAAAACTCTATTTTAATTGTAGCTTAGAGTGCCATCCCTAGTACAGGAGTTCGGGGCCCGGGAAGTCAATGAAACACTGCTTTGACACGCCGACAGCGGGCGGCGACACGCACCGTGCTCGCAATTTGTCTCCCCAATGTTACGCAACAATAATATTGTAGCCCACACACATATATTACAGCGACTATTATATGTAGTATTCCTTAGTTTAAATATTCTTATATTATTTAATATGAAAGAATGAGCATTTGGCATGAGGCCAGTCGTGGCACAGCGGCACGAAGTGTGACTGTAAAACCGACTGGGTTCGATCCCCACTCGAGGAGATGAAATATTTACTTAAGTTTATATTTCCATTTCTCCTCTCTGGTGTCGAGGGTAAGCGCGGCGTTCTGAGTTCTGCCACTCAACACGCAATGCCTCCAGAATTCGGCAAAATGAGGGGAACGGAGTGTCTTAACACTATGTTTCCTCTGCCTACCCTGCTGTGTGCAGGATACAGCGTGAAGCTGATTTTCTTTTTTTTGAATGAGCACTTTAATTTATTAAGCAATTAGTCATTTTATTGACGAGTTTATTTAGATTCATCTAAATTCATTTTATAAGGTTTTTTGTTAATATCTTATCCTATGCTAAAATAATCTGTCCAAAAATATATTTTTTTAATTCCACGCTGTATTCCGCTCATAGCGGGGTGTTTCATGCTTCCGAGTGGGAATCAAATCCATCTCTCAGTTAATGGGTACAATACGCACTGTTGGTTATTATTATTTAGGGGGCGCGTTGATTAATCAAATAATTTTCATATATTGAAACATTATTTACAATGTCAATGTTGAGGCCAGTTGTGGCGCAGAGGCACAAAGTTTGATGTAAAATCGACTGGTTGTGGGTTCGATCCCCACTAGAGAAAATGAACTATCTATTTACATATATATTTCATTTCCGAATTTCCGGCTTTGTATTCCGCCGTTGCCTCCAGAACTAGGCTGAAAGTGAGAAACGGAGTGTCTAACACTTGCTTCCCTCTGAAGCTGATTTCCCACGCGAAGCTGATTTTTTTTATATTGTACTGGTGTAGAAAAAAAAAGACATAATAGTGACTAAAAAGACAATGAAAAAGGCTACGGCGGGTGAAACTTTTAACTAATAATATGTGTACGTAAGTGTCCTCAAACAAGCAGAAAACGATTTTTAAGAATTCACTAAGTATTCTGTCAAATATTTTTATGGCATTACACAATTCGTATGTACCAATAGATGGTTCTAGACCTTATGCAATACGACACTCAAGTCCCACTCTATATTTGTGGTTTTGCGTTTGATTAGACTTTCCAACTAACTGCTGGCAGTAATTGCATCGGAACAAACCCACAAGTTATGTCCCCACAATTTATATTACCGTGAGAGAAGTCTATTAGTGTCTTTTTAGCTTGACTGAGTAAAGATGGCAGAAGAAACGTAGTGTAAAATCATTTCGTTACCCATTTTCCGCCGAATTCCGGAGGCACTAAATTAAAGATTTTTGATTTCCTTTGTATGTTATGTACCTGAGTTCATTGGACTGTATACAGTATATCGGTATACCGATATTGAAATTGAATGCGTTTCTAAATATTTTTCTGTTATTAGATACTAATGAATTTGTAATAATGAAAGATTAGAACTACTTACGAAAAGTTTAGACGTAGAACTTGAAATATTCTTTTTAAATATGTCATTAAAATCTTCTACAAACAAACAAATTGCGGCGTTAAGTTCCGCACGCAATGCCTTTAAAATTCGGCGGAACGTGGTCACCGTAGTGTCTTAACAGTAGGTTCCCGTATGCCCTGCTGTGCGCGGTATACAGCATAAAGCTGATAATACCAACAAATATAATATAAATAGCGATTAATTATATTACAAGTCCTCTGTAAATTACTAAATGTCATTTAGTTATACAAGGTAGTTGTGCGTACGTACGTACTGGGGCCAGGTTTCCACGCCAACAATTATGCACGTGCAGATTGCGACTATCTGATGCAGGATTTCCGCTCGAAGCTGTCCAGTACATCCTCCGACGTTAGAATTACTTATTTAATTCATATCTTATGAGACTTCTAGGATTATTTGAATATTATTTATATATATATATATATATTAATTTCTCTCTATTTTGTTCTATAATTTATTTCTAGAATTACATACATATGTTGGTGGGATGTTACATTATATTTTATGTAGTAGAATACGGGGAAACTAAGAGAGTCTAAGCGAAACATTTGCATACCATTTTTCTAGTAACAACAAAAATATCGTTATAATTATTTATACATAAATATTTCCTGCTTCTGGAGATCACTGTTATGTTGAAGGACTTCATCAAAATTAGACGGAAAGCGGAGAACGAAACGACGATAATTTCAAACCCAGGCCCTCTGTCTTTCTCTCAATTCAAAATCATGTTCTTAAATTATTTGTCTGTTTGTCTGTTTGTTTCTCTATACATTTGTGCATGCTGATCTCTGAAACAACTCAACCAATTTCAATGCAGTTTTCGCTATTGGAATCTGAAACTCAAGTTTTTTCTAAAATTCAAGCTTAGCTTAGCCAGAGCCTTTTCATATGATATTGGCTTTATCTTGAACTGGCGGCTATAGTTTCAAGTTTTGCCCACCTTTACGACTATTATTTTTTAGGATTTACCAAACAAATGTTTTCAGATTTTTTCCTGAACTAGTATGTACTACTTGTAGTGCTTGTGTTATCTGTACAATTTTTTCAGGAACTCAAAAGATCATCCGACTAGAGTATATGGTTTGAATTTCAACTCGATGTCTCCAAGGGTTCTTGAGATAAAACTTATAAAGCTATTCTCAGACAGACAAATGGACAGACAATAAAGTGATCTTATAAGGGTTCTTTTTTTCCTTAAAAATATTTCAATATAAAGAATTGCTGTAAAATAAACATTTTATTAGAAGAAGCCACGCCGGGACCACTACCTAGTTATCAATTAAAATAATAAAAGACCTAAGCTGCTCCACTAAAGATACCAAATCAAAGACAAACTAACACTTTAAATCGTTACACTTAAAACAAAACAAACGATATCATTTACCTGTACAAGACCATAAATAAATAATTTATTTACGAAATAACTAGAGTATTTTAATCAAGACATTTGAATTCAGGTTTGAAATTAATACAGCACAAATTGTCAGTACAGGGCCGCAAGCGTTGTTCTAACTATCAATTAATGCGTCCAATTGAATATCGACCACGTTTAGAGGCGCGTACCGTATTGTTAAAATACCTACCCAGTAACCTCAATCGGGTATTAGTATTTTTATAAGGTTTTTTTTTCCGTTTGGTAATCGAATTTTGGTTGGTAATCGAACCCACTAACGTCGCATTGCAGGCACACGTTTGTGCTTCTGCGCCACGACGGCCTCTCTCATTATATTTAATTTATTCATTTTTATATAGTACCTACTTTAAGTTCTCGCTTCTTAAATATAATTTATTATCTTTTATTTATAAAAATGTGTAATTTAAAATTTTTGTATGTTAGTTTAATGGGCAAATGTAACAAGTAGAATAATTTTACAATAATATTTATATTTTTACTTTAATTTATAAAATAATTTTGATTATTATTTCATTTTTTTTTTATTTATTATTTATATATATATATATATATATATATATATATATATATATATATATATATATATATATATATATATATATATATATATATATATATATATATATATATATATATATATATATATATATATATATATATATATATATATATATATATATATATATATATATATATATATATATATATATATATATATATATATATATATATATATATATATATATATATATATATATATATATATATATATATATATATATATATATATATATATATATATATATATATATATATATATATATATATATATATATATATATATATATATATATATATATATATATATATATATATATATATATATATATATATATATATATATATATATATATATATATATATATATATATATATATATATATATATATATATATATATATATATATATATATATATATATATATATATATATATATATATATATATATATATATATATATATATATATATAACTATCAATTAATGCGTCCAATTGAATATCGACCACGTTTAGAGGCGCGTACCGTATTGTTAAAATACCTACCCAGTAACCTCAATCGGGTATTAGTACTTTTATAAGGTTTTTTTTTCCGTTTGGTAATCGATTTTGATTGGTAATCGAACCCACTAACGTCGCATTGCAGGCACACGTTTGTGCCTCTGCGCCACGACGGCCTCTCTCATTATATTTTATTTATTCATTTTTATATAGTACCTACTTTAAGTTCTCGCTTGTTAAATATAATTTATTATCTTTCATTTATAAAAATGTGTAATTTAAAATTTTTGAATGTTAGTTTAATGGGCATATGTAATAAGTAGAATAATTTTACAATAATATTTATATTTTTACTTTAATCTATAAAATAATTTTGATTATTATTTCATTTTTTTTTTATTTATTGTTTAAAAGAATCCCAGTATAATTTTAAAATATAATTAATAATGATGCCATCATGACGCAGCTAATATACATACACTTTATTAAGTGGTTTTATGTGCATTTACTAAGTTTTATTTTCTTTGTCTCTTCGAGGCCAGTCATGGTGGCGCGTGTGGCCCAAGGTTGTGGGTTCGATACCCACTCTAGGCAATTAAATATTTAATATTTGCATTCCTTCACTCTGGTGTCGAGGCAAAGCTCGGCGTTGAGTTCCGCCACTCAACACGAACAAAATATAATAATATGAAACATAATTCATGTAATCAAATTCAAAACTAAATCAAATTGTATAGAAATGGCTGCCAATTAGTCGGTCTTTATAAAGTGTGAACCGTAGTTTATAAATTCAAGAGGCACATAAATCGTGATTGTTTAGAGTTGGTAACACGTTGCTGGAGTTGTAAACTAACTTCTAGATTAATGTACTTGTTCGTTGTAAGGTGTGATTTTAGATAGATTGATGGTAGTTTTATTATAATAATAGTAACAAATGTTATTTCAGATATTTTTTTGGTTATCAGCTTCACGCTGTATCCCTTAACAGCAGGGTATGCTGAGGGAATCTAGTATAATAATTTAAATTAAACTGGAGGCTTTGCGTTTAGAGTAGCGGAATTCAACGCCGCGGTTTGATTCGACACCAGAGCGTAGAAATGAAAATATTAACATAAATAAATGTTAATTTTCCTCGAACATGGATCAAACCAGGTGCGATTACAGTCGTACACTTGTGCCCCTGCGCTACGACTGGCCTCAGGTACGAGAGGGATTTCCACTTTACCTGTTAGTTGTAGGTATTAACTGCTCGAAAGTCGATCCTTATTTATCTCTTGATATTATCATTTGCAGGAGGTAATGTTTATTTCCTCTAGCTAAATGAGATGACGACACTCGCAAAGAGGCTGGAAACGGCTGGATGCGAAAAGCTGAAGATCGAGTTCAGTGGCGTGCCATTGGGGAGCATTGGACGAGAATGATGAACATGATGATGGTAAATATTTAAGTCACGTATTATTCATATTGGTTATTACGAAATCGAAATTAAAAATAAAATTTTAAATATATTATAGTTAATACATTTTATACATCTTAAATCTCATTAGTATTTAAAAGGTGGTTTGTTTAATAACTTCAAATATTATATTTAACTTGCCTAATTTAAGAAATAAGACTTAAAAAATTTTTAAAAAATAATTAAACTGGCTTCACGCTGTGTAGGCAGGGTAAGCAGAGGGAATCTAGTGTTAAGACCCTCCGTTCCCCACTTTCTGCCAAATTTTGGAGGCATTGCGTGTAGAGTGGCAGAACTCAACGTCGCGCTTGGCCTGTTTGCCTAAATGTATCAATGATCATAATCGATTTTAAGCCAATCTTATTTTGTAATAGATGATACCTACATATACACTACTTAGTCTTCAAACGAACTAATTAAAAAGATCTATGGGTAAATCAATTCGAAGTAAGTAATTAGAAACATTTCTAATCGAAATTACATAATTTTTTTTCCGCTTCACGCTGTATCCCAAATATAGCAGAGAGGCCAAGTATTAGGACACTCCGTTTCCCATTTTCCGCTAAATTCTCGAGGCATAACGTTGATATGCGGTACTAAATGCCGCGATTTACCTCGAACCTCGAACTACCTAATAGGTAGTTCGAGTATATTAAGAAACTTGTAACACATACATTACAATAAACAAGATAAGATCAGTATCAGAACCGCATGAATGAACAGCTGTTCACTACAAACGGGCAACGGAGCGGACGTGGATTAGAACGGCCTACTTGTGATACGTTAATTAATTCCATCCAACGTCCTTCAGGTCGCTCCCACGGCTCTGATCGATCTGACTCCTTGTTAACTACGTATATTGGTGGACTGTAATTGATGTCGTAATTGTGGTGTGGATATTGGAAACAACTAAATGACGCTTAATTTTTTCTTGTTATTTTGCTTAGGTACTGTTTTTTTATTATAGAGAACCTTTTAATATGGCGGTCCACTAACCAAAAATATGAGGTTTGATATGATAACGACAAACATATATTTTGCTTAAGTATTCAGCTTCACGCTGTATCCAACACTCAGCAGGGTAGGCAGAAAGAACCTAGTGTTAAGACGCTACATTCCCCACTTTCTGCCGAATTCTGTAGGCATTGTATGTTGAGTAGCAGAACTCAACGCCGCGCTTTGCCTCAACACCAGAGCGAAGAAATGGAAATATAAATGTAAGTAAATATTTTCACCTCCTCGAATAATGATGGAACCCACAACCAGTCGGTTATACAGTCACACTTTGTGCCCCTGCGCCACGACTGGCCCCGCAGTAGTCGTAAGTACTATCGTACTCAAAATTTTAAGTATCACGCTTAAAATTTTGAGACCAGTCGTGGCAGCAGCACAAAGAGTGACAGTAAACGTAACATGTTGTGGGTTCGATTTAAGTGGGTCGAGGAAATGGTATAACTGTTAGTTTTGTATAAGATGCTGAAGGCTTTCGTGATCATTAACGAGAGTTTCATATGTATGTAGTCAATTTTAATCATACAAATTTATTCACCCATACAAGCTTTGATACAAACTAAAATTACCTGTTTCATTGCATTGCACTTTATAATATTCACTGCATACATTACACAATAATATAATACTAGATACAAAGTTATAACATAAGCAAGTAGATATATTTTATATCAATATTATTATATAAATATGTTATGTAAACGACTACGTCGTGGTTTCGATTCCCCCGAGGAAATGAAATATTTAATACTAGCGGCCCGCCCACGGCTTCGCTTGCTTAAAATACGTGATTATTGATTTAATAAGCAAAATTGATTGACAACTATAATGACTTCTAATATGATTTTTTTATTACTTTAATCTGTAATATTCTAATATGATTTTTTTACGACATTATCATAATTGAAATAAATAAAATATAAATCAGTTTCACGCAGTATCCCGCACATAGCAGGGTAGGCAGAGGGAACCTAGTGTTAAGACACTTCGTTCCGCTGCCGAACTCTGAAAGGATTGCGTGTTGAGTGGCAGAACTCAACCTCGACACCAGAGCGAAGAAATGGAAATATAAATTTAAGTATATATTTCATTTCCTCGAGTGGGGATCAAACCCACAACCAGTTGGTTTTACAGTCACACCTCCTGCCGCTGCGCCACGACCCGCCGCGTTATCGTAATTTCTATAAAAAAAATTAATTGTTTCGAACTAAAATATACCACCAATGTAGATATTTGATATTCATAAAATATACATAAAGCTAATTATTTATTATATGTATATATTTTTATAACATTTCGTTCTTTTTACCTATGTTATGTTTTTTAAAACTCTATTAAATTTGCTGATGTCAGTTAATAATTTAATGTACTGCTTCAAAAACAGCCTTAATGTAAAATTATTGAATTGGGTAAGGATTCATAATATTCTTTGTAAAATAACTGTAATGATTGCAAATTAACTCCTGTACAGTTTTTAAATTAGTTACATATATTATTAGATAAATGTACAATTGGTAAATATGGAGGTGTACAGTGTACACGTAGAAAAGATGTTCTTAGGCATTTTATATAGATTTATTTCAAACGAACCAAAAAATCTATATATTTACTTGGTATTTCTTTGAAGATCAAATCGTTCTTTATCTCTGTGTTGAATTAGTTACGACTTAAACTTAACTGTTATGATTTATGAAGGTAATCTCCACTAACAATCTCCACTATAAAATATAAAATATTGTATATAAGTGTTTCAAAAATATATATTTTTATCAACAGTCATATAACTAAAACGTTTCGAATGTCATTCTTTAGCCAGGAATCTTACCAGCGCGATTGCTATATAACAGGCGAACTAATGCCTTGAGTTCATTCAAATAACGATAACTTTTTTTTAATGCACCGATTTTAATGAAATAAACTTTAATTGTTAAATTAAGTTAAAACAAAGCTATTGCTGAAATTTTTAAGGAAATCGGTTCAGTGCTTTCAGAGAATAATGTGACCATACATATCGACAGACAGAGAGAAAGACTGACAGACAAAAAATTTAAAAAAAAAATTTTGTTTTCTATTATTCTTTTTAAGTGTCAGTCCTCTATCCATTTCTGTCAAAATTACTAAATGTACAGATAAAATATTTTTACTGTCTTATTATATAAATAGAGATTACAATTTTTTTAATATATTTTCATTTAAAAAATAATAAGCTTTTATCATTTTTATTTTTATTTAATACATTTTTCTGCCCTCTACTAGAGATCCAGGTTTTCATAAATAAAAAAAAGAATAGTATTAAAAATGGTTATTTATTATATGAAACACATTTTAAACAAAAAACATTTATTATGACCTTAAATTGCCTTTACCCAATATATAATAAACATATTGTTATATTTTTAATTGCAAATTTTAATACTTTTATAGTATTAGTATTGTGATTTTTCCCCCTTCTTGATGACGTTTTATCATCACATTCTTGATTTGGTATTTCAATTGATATAAATCTAAATACTCCGAGGCCAGCTGATGAAGTAACTACAACTTCAGGAAATTTTACTCTCCTTTCAACCAATTACTGGGTCCTGTTTGTGGTTTACAATAGTTTAAATTCAATTTTCTGTATTTTTTTTAAATCAAATAATTATTTTATTGTTTCATTGTAATCTATTTTGAAATCATAACTTTTATCAGTTCTATTATCTAATACTGCATACTTTATACGATGCCATCAAAAAACTCTTCTCAAATCGATGAGATCTGTGACTTTTGGAGTGAAACTTTCAGATCTGTGACTTTATGGATATCTGATCAGTTTTATATTCATCATAATATATTTTTTAATATTCTTCTAAAATATTCTTGTTGTTTTTTGTCTTCGTCGATGTATATTAGCGAAGATTTTCCTTATTTCTTGCTATTTTCCAGAGTTTTTCCACAGAAATTCTTGTGTCGAATGTAGTGGGTAGCAATTTAAAATTATTTTTTATAGATCACTTCATGTTTACGTCTGAATAGTAAAAATATACAAGTATAGCAGCGTTGAGCTTCGCCACTTAATGCCTCCAGAATTCGGCAGGATGTTGAGAACGGAAGTGTCTCAATAGGAACGAAGCGTCTTCACACTAAGTTCCTAGTTCCCCTCTGCCTACCCTGCATTATGTGGGATTCAGCATCAAGTTAAAACGATAAATTAGTATTAACACGGCACAAACGAAGAGAAAAACCTGTACCTAAACAAATATACGTTAGCGACTTTACACTAACATCCTTTACACTAGAGAAGGAAGTGCCGTTACGAGCAAACTGGTAACAAAGTGTTAATACCAAATATTTTAACTACAACGCTATGCAACGTGGCGCAGGGGTACAAGGGTGTGACTGTAACGCGATGGCTGTAGGTTCGATCTCCATTCAAGGAAATGGCTTATTATTTATTGAAAACAGCTTCACGTTGTATCCCGCACTCAACATCATAGGCACAGGGAATCTGGTGTTAAGATACTCCGTTCCACGCTTCTGCCTAATTCAGGAGGCATTGCGTGTTGAGTGGCCCCAACTCGGGTACCGAAAGCGAAGAAATGAAAATATTAAATATTTAATTTCCTCGAGTCGAATCGAACCCACAACCGGTTATGTTTACTGTAACACTCTGTACCCCTGCGCCACGTCTGGCCTCAGCGATATAATACGGACACTTCGCTTAAAACTGTAATAGGCTGGCCATTATCATTACTTTTAAGCGATATTTTGTATCACTATCAAAATCTATACCTCTTGGCGAAACAAGCTTAGCCACTTTACTGGTTAAGATAATCAAAATCAATGTATCTCATATGATTTACTTTCGCCCCAATCGAGAATGGCAAATTTAGTGCGAACGAACAAAGGCAATGACAAGAACAAGTTTGATTTATGGTGGAGAACTGGCTAAAGGCTTTGATAGTGAAGCAACAAGATGTCGGTAATCGTGACCGTGGCAGGGCGGTGTCAAATGTCTAACTCTAGGTTGTGGTTCGATGCCGATACATGGATTTTTCCCACACAATAAATCATTATTGTATGTATTCTATATTATAGTCGTGGCGCAGGGGCACAAGGATGTGATTTTGGGTAAACGCGACTGGTTTTGTGTTCGATAAACACTCGAGGAAATGAAATATTTATTTAAATTTATATTTCCATTTCGCTCTGGTGTCGAGACAAAGCATGGCGTAGCGTTCCGCCACTCCATACTCAATGCTTCCAATATTTGTCGGTAAGTGGGTATGGAGTGTTTTAACTCTAAGTTCCCCAACCTACGTACCGTGTGCGGGGTACAATGTGAAGCAGATATGATTTGAATATATTAATATTTAAATTGTAATGTGTAACTTATAAATAATTGATCGCATTTCCACGTATAAGTTCGAAATCTAAGCATATAATTTATAATTAATACATTATCTGGGGCCATAGGTACAACGAGGATCTCATGTACGGCGAAGTTTCTTCCTCTAAACGTTCCTAATTCTTTAAGCCCTACTGACTTCAAAAACTACACTTTATTCAAAATACTATAACTATTTAGCTTAGTCGCTTACTACAATCATATACGCGTAACCGTCGTTCGTTTTGATAGTGCGAGCCATCGTCTTGGCAACATTTTAAATCAAAATGATTTCGTTGAGATTAGTTAATCAGTATATTCTAAATCAACATATGCATTAGCGTATGCAGCCAAGTTAAAAAGCCGGAAACGAGCAATGTTTATACGAATCATTACGAGCTACTTATCATGCCCTTCACAATTTGTAAATATTCAATCTACATCCTAGCTTCTGTGACGAAGATGGATGGCGAGAGTTCTTCAGTGGGTCGGAAGTAACCTATGTTTATTTTCTAAAGTTTACAAATTCGTAAATCCCCGTACAATCGATATATATTATTTTATACTCTTTTGAAAATACAAGTACCTACTTTTATAATTTATATTTAAACACGTTCCATTATTCGATATCAAATATGCGAGGTATTATGTTATCTATCTGTTACACTTTAAGTATTGTAATATTTCAATAATTCAGCTGAAATGGTTAACGATGTCGCCATTTTTGTGATAATAAAACCTGTACGTAAAAAGTTGAGGTGCGAAATTTGAATTATAACCTGAGGGAACAGAACTCGACATATAGATATAGATCTCCGCTTTTACATTTACATATGTTTGGGATAGGATAGTCTATTCAATACGATGTTGATAAATATTTTACTAAACTGTAACAATTTCCCAAAAAGCTACAAATCCTACAAGGAACATTTTCGCTATTTATTCATATTTTGCACTAATATATTCACTTTTAGTACGTAACTATTTTGACATGTACCTTACTAGCTTCTTAAGCGGACTAAATTATAATAAGTTCTATAAAATAAAAACTTAAGCTTTTAATTATTAATAAAAATAATAACATTTTTTTAAATAAAGTTTTTGAAACGTGAAAATAATAGAAAATATAGACGACAAGCGCGAAACGGCGCATCCCGGTCGAGTGGTCCACCGTCCACGTAATGACAGCTCTACCGCCATTAGCCCTCATTACCTACAGTCACGTACAGCAGAAATGGATTGTCTTTGCGAAAATGATTGCAGATTGCGGACCGCCTCAGAGAAAATTAGATTCGACGCATAAATAAGACAAGACTTGAGAAGTAGTCTTGAGATGTTGTTGACTGGAGCCCAGTTGGTTATGTTTCATATATTTTTATACGAATCTGATAAAAATCCTATTAATTTCTTATAATTAAGATAAGATAATCAGCTTCATGTTGTATCTCACCTATTGCAGGTAGGTAGGTATCTAGTGTTAATACCTTCCGTTCCCTAATTTCTACAGAATTTTTCGATGCACTGCGTGTTGAGTAACGGAACTCAACGCCGGGCTTTTGCCGGATGGTGATGATGATGGTTGGTGCCAGAGAAGAATAATAATTCCTCCTAGTTACAGTCATACATTTGTAACCCTGCGCCGCGACGGCCTCTCCTCTTATCGGAAAGTACTATAATTTTTTACAAAACCCACCCCATCGTGTTTTAGTTCAGTCGGAATGAACGTGAAACCTGAAACGTGATGATTGTGTATTCAAATTCTTCTCGAATCTTTAAGTAAATAGAAAATGGTATGAGTCGCCACGATTCTTTTTTATATGTCCCCCAAAACACAAAAGATGAGAAAATAAGAAAAAAATTGTTTGTAAGATTTCGATTCGTAGTAAATAAAACAATGTAACATCACAAGCATCCTGAGTCATGTCTTACAAAATCACAAGTACAGGTTACCTGAGGTTACCAAGTAAATTGACTTGTGGTAACTCGTTTCGCGTCGGAGATTTCTGATATATTTCTATATTAGGCAACAATTTATTTATTTAAATATTGAAGCAATTATATTTGTATTTTGCTTGCCTTCTAAATAAAAACTTACCTCTTGGTGGTCGTACCATAATAATGATTTCAGGAAAATTTTTCAGTTACACAAAAATGTTATGGAAACGAACTATAGTTGTATTAAAGTAATACGTGTAGAATATCAAGTTAACTAAAAACATAATTAGTACCAAAAATATAAAATCAAAATTTTTATATTAATAAAAAATAAATTAAATTAGCTTCACGCTATATCCCGCACACAGCAGGGTAGGCAGAGGGAACCTAGTGTTAAGACACTCCGTTCCCCACTTTCTGCCGATTTTGAAGGCCTTGCGTGTTGAGTGGCAGAATTCAACGCCGCGCTTTGCCTTGACACCAGAGCGAAGAAATGGAAATATAAATTTAAATAAATATTTCATCTCCTCGAGTGGGGATCGAACCCACAACCAGTCGGTTTTACAGTCACACTTCGTGCCACTGCGCCACGGCCGACCTCTATTTATTAATATTTAGTAAATATAATAAAGAATATTATATCACTTTATGCTATTAATTTCGATGTGACAAAGATCTTTCGAGTAATAAATGGAGGATACTTATATCTTTTTTTTTCAGGTTTACGTTATACACAGCAGGCTAAGTAGGGGTAACCTAATATTAACACATTCTGTTCCCTATGTAGTTTTTTGCTTATCCCTTAATATTCACCAATCGTATAAAATATGAAGAGAAGCCACCTCGCACCTCGCACACAGTGTAAAATATTTCTGATGGCTAGCGTGGCAAGATGCACTTATACTTAGATGATTACGCCAATAAACGTTATTGAGGCACGCTACCCATTCAAAGTCGCCCATTTAACTGCGCTTGAATAATATTATAGATATGTATCCATTTACTTTCGTATAAACACACATATAGGTCTTTATTTGATATTTTTAAATGAAATAAATGAATCTTAGTTATTGAATAGTGTCATAGTAGCCCAGATAATAAAATACTTAAAAATTTTACATCATAGCCTAATAGGCCTTATTTTCCCTTTGTTATTTTCGTAGGGCGGCGTTGAGCCCCGTCATTTAACATGCAACCTATCAAAAAGGGCGTAAAATGAAGAACAGAGTTAATACGGAGCTTGCTTTACGGAGACAACATAATATTACCAATAATATTACTTTTTCATGTAAAATATCGAAAAATGTCATGAAAATTATGAAAATATGTATATTCACCACGACGAGCATTATGTATCACAAATTTACATTAATTTATTCGTTCGAGGGGATCGAGTGAGGAAAAACAACAGTCGCCACTCAAAGTGAAGGCATCGACCTCGTACCGTCAGCATCGATACGCAAAAGAATTTCCTAGACCGAACACTGATTGAATATCGCCTTTCGCCATGCACGGCCAGCGATCATCTTTGCTTATCAACTGAAAATTTTATATTTCACTAAATATAAATATATATATTATTATGAAAAAACGCAATTATATTTTTTTACAAAAATATTACGGTAATAATAAAAAGTACCTACTTAACGGCATCATGATATAGTTGCGTTCAGTTTGACTAAATATAATGAATGCGGATTTAAAGCAGAAGATATCTATCTATAAGATATTTAAAAAACACAAAATTAAATTGAATGTAATTTTTCTTATTGTATCGAACATTCAAATGCAATAATTTTTCCATAGTTCAGTATTTCCCAACAAGCATGTTATTGGCGGCCTTCAGGTTTAATTAATGTTTACGTTTCCATTTTTCCGACTGTATGAACGTATGTACAATAACGTATTTAGTAAACATTTTACACCGTTGTAGCACAAACGTTGTTTACTATGTTCCATAGTTATGAGATCAAATACCAGACTTATTTCCATTTATTTAGCCATTCTCATCGGGAACTGTGTATTTTGTCATACATTTACTATAAATCCCACTAATATATAATATTTCCGACTAATTATTAACAAGAATAAGTGGTACAAAATTAATATAAGAACATAACTCACCAGCACGTGTCCGTGAGACCGCGTGACTTTGATTATAAAAATGCAGCTGTCGGCACTTGCAGATCGCATCCTGTATGCATCACTGTCAAGTAATACACACAAGTAAAATATGAAATATCAGCTTCGCGCTGTATCACACAGCAGGGTAGACAGAGGGAACCTAATGTTAAGACACTGCGTTTTCCGCTGAATTTGGGAGGCATTATGTGTTGAGTGGCGGTATTCAACGCTGCGCTTTATCTCGAATACCAGAGCGAAGAAATGGCAATATAAATTTAAGTAAATATTAAATTTCCTCGAGTAGGAATAGAACCCACAATCAGTCACATTTACAGTCACACTTTGTGACTGTTAATAAAATATATTCATTTCATTTTATTTGCTATCGCTACTAATGTATAAATCGGTTTCAAGGAATCGAGCCGACAAATTACACGGCAACAGTCCGCTGGACCGTTATTCAAATAATTGGTGACAATCAAGCTACTGTTTTGTGACGGATTTTTTTTTTCAAATGCAATTATTTTAATAATGTTATAACAGCACAAGCAATCATAGTCTTGTGGTTATTAGATGGTATCATTACATTCATTATAAAAAAAATAATATAACTTACAAGACCGAGGCCAGTCGTGGAGCAGGGGCACAGAGTGTGACTGTAAGATCGACTGGTTGTGGGTTCGATCCCCACTCGGGGAGATAAAATATTTATATTTTCATTTCTTCGCTCTGGTGTCGAGGCAAGGCGCAGTGTTGAGTTCCGCCACTCAACACGCAATGCCTTCAGAATGATGATGATAAGGAAGGGAATTGTGTGTTTAACACTAGATTCCTCTGCCTACCCTACTACGTGTAGGATACAGCGTGATAAAAAGCTGATAAAAAACTAACTAACTAAACTAACAAGGCAGTGCGTTTAAAACTATATGTATGTATGTATATCGGAGGAAAATATATCAAGAAAATCAAAGGTATTACATTACTCATAATACTAGATACCTGTCATATCCGCTATATAGATTACATAAAGCTATGATGTTTATTTATGTTCTTATTTAAATATATAAAGCAATAAAATCCCCGTTTACTTTGAAATAATATAAATCAGCTTCAGTAGGTAGAGGAAGCCTAGTGTTAAGACACTCCGCTCTCCATTTTTCTGCACCACAACTGGAATCTTGACTGGAAATAATATAATAAGTTCTTTGATTTTCACGATTATTACACATATTAAATGAAACTAATTTAACCGGATTAATCGCGTATATTTAAGATTTTTACACGTGGTCACGGGTAGACCTGAGTCTACCCGTGACCACGGACTACTGTAAAGTGTTCGAAACGTCGGGTTTCCAAAATGTAAAAATCTTAAATATACGCGATTAATCCGGTTAAATTAGTTTCATTTAATATGTGTAATAATATTTTAAGCGTATAACCAAGTATCATTACTCTTTTTTTTATTTTTGCTTACAACACATAAATGTTCTCTATTGGTTTCATTATATGATGAAGTAAATATTGATTAGTGCTTAAAACTTTATTTTTACCATTCATAAATATCGTAATCGGATTAAACTCATATATTAACTATTTAAATGTTACCAATATGGCTCAAAATTTAAGAAAAAAATATAAAACAACTTCATAAAATTCACTCTTTTACTATTAAACAAGTTAACTGTAGATTTTCTCTATGCTTCACGTACAAATAAAATATGCACATTATGAAACAAAACACACAAATCTATATATTACAGACTTAATTCAATGATTTAAAAAGTATTCTTTATATAATTAAATGAACAAGAAAAGGTGAGCACGGCCGTCACCAGTTGGTATCCTATGATATAAACGACGAAACTGAGGCCGTCAATTTAGGAAATGGGAAGAAGAGCAGACTAGTAAGTAGTAGGGACGCTTCGAAGAAATTGGAGGCTCCAGGCCAAATTCGGGCAAACAAATGTCGATGAGAATAGATTCCTAACAATATTCTTTCATATCATATATAATATATCTATAAACATTTTATTACCACTGTATCTGAAATCCCTAAGATACTGAATAAAGGCTTATTTTTGTTATTATAATATACCTATAATTAAATAAAAACATCACCATATTTAATCTTAATGAAAATACCAGCAATAAACAAAAACAATAATAACCGGTCGTTAGTGGAGAAACGTTGCGAGCATTATAGCTATAGCAGGACATTCTCTGGAATAAATAACAAAATCGTCTCTATTCGTTGTAGCGTATTAATAACTTAAAGCACTCATATCTAGCAATTAGCACTGGGAAGTTCCCACAGCCATAATGCGTTAGTTGTAAACCGTTTACGACTCGCCGAGTCGTTCGTGTAGCGGTTTCTAAGAGTTTTAAGTCAAACAAAAGAAAGTTACGCTAGGTCGGGCTGTTCCCTCAACCCTGTGTTCGCACGGCCTGAGGAAGTGTTTGTATGGCAAAAAGTAGACGCACAATACCATAACGAACCCATGCCATGCATGAGCCATGGGAGCGACGGGCTGATGACTTCTATATATTTGCATCGTATTTTATTATATATACTTTATGTTTTAACTCTAGGTTCCCTCTGCCTACCCTGCGGTGTGCGGGATACAGCGTGAAGCTCATTATGTAATTCGTTTGTTTTTAATATTCTTTTGATTGCACGGCTTTAACAATTACTAGCTGTACTAGTGGTAGACATAAGGAAAGAATGTATATTTATGTCAGAGATGCTTTTTATGAGTTAAAAGCAGAGAGAATCTAGTTAAGGCACTGTCTCCTCCATTTTCATTAGATTTCTCTCAAAGACCGAAAACTAAACATTTATAAAACTAAATTATGAAAATATTTAACATACACTAAGTAATAGAACTCCATGTTTACGTTATATTTAATCTCTTACAATACTTACGTTATGTCTTCATTTTTTTCTTTCTCATTTCACTGTAATAGGTATCGTGGGAAAAGTTGTACAGCGATGTTTTTCATCTGTTTCATGCTGACTTCTAATCATAATGAAATCATTTTTATACTTTCATATATTAGAATATCTGTACCTAATTGAAAGATAATCCAGAAGTTGTTAATATAATAAGTGATCTGGATGTATCGCAGGACTCTCTGCAATGTCGAAAAATGTTAATGCGTAAAAGGCATAAAAATATAAATGGAATTTAATGCTTTTTTTTATGTAGCTGAAAGAATGTGGACACTATGCTAGTAAAATTAAATAAATTAATTTTAAAAAATCCTTATGTGTGTTTCGTTTCTTATATAGATATTATTTGATATACAAATAAAGTAATAAAAATGTCTATATTTATAAGAAAATATATCTAATATAAAATTTTTTTAGTTATATTAACATTATACTTCGTACCTCTTGTGAAAATTTATTTTATGTTAATATAAAATATATGTTAGTCAATAATACTAGCAATTATTTTGTAAGCAGATTTTGTATAAGAAAATTGTAAAGTACGAGTATAAGAATGATTACCTACCCACTATAAATTATTGACATCCTTATAAAGTTTCGCGTTGGGGCTTCCCCAAGACTTAAAGTAATACAATTAACAATAATCTATAATATACATTAAGGTATATTTTATATATTTAATTATCGTACTAATATTATATGTAAAAGCTTGTGAGAAAGGACGTTTGTTAGTTCCATTTTCAAATAAAAACTCCATCATGTAACACATTTGGCCACAATTTGTTTAAGCATTTTGTAAGATTTGACTATAATGAAACAATAAGTTTATTGGACATGAATACTTCTTCCCAGTGTAATATTAATTTGTCATCACTTTAAAGAAGAACAATACTATCAATAAGTTCATTGTGCGGACTCCGTTAATTAAGTGCAGGAAATGCGATAAATTATTTATAAGTTCATTAACTAACAAAAAAATATAGAACCAATCTTAAATTGCTCTATATTTACTTTTAGCGAAAATTAAATTATTATTAGAGTAATTAAAAAAAAAGAAATAAGGATGCTTTCGTGGAAGGAAAACTAACGTACAAAAAAAATACAGTCGAATTGATAACCTACTTTTCTTACAGAAGGCGGTTAAAAATTGTTTGAAGGTTTTCCCTAATGTGCCACTACAATTATCTACCGTATTATTGTAACAAAAAAAACGAATATTATAATATAAAAAGAATTTTCAACCAAAAAAACCTTTAATTTAAACAACCGAAGCTTTCGAAAACAAGTTCAAACTTACAAAGAAATGCTATTATGAATAATTTGTATTCTCGTCGGCATTTCAAAAGTAACGCCTATTCGTTGGCTCGAATCGGGACGCTTTTTTTACATCTACCTGTAACTTACCTGCTTTAATATACCAAACCGACGCTATACGAGCCAATTTGAGAAACTGACAAGCAATTGCTTTGGAAGTTTTTTTACGTATAATTATAATATAAAGAGGAAACCTTTTCAAATAATAAAATATTACATATTATTAAAATGTGTTTTTTTTTATGTTCCACCGCCAAATTTCTACGTATAATTTTACGTTACGATTTTTCGAACGTTTATTTTTTTTTTTAAATAAATGGGCAAAGTAAATTAATAATTGTTTAAGTTATTACATTATTAATATTAAAAGCCTTTCAAAATTTGTTCACATAGTATAATGCATATTAACTTACGAAATATTTTTATGATGGTATTAAATGTGGGTAATTTATATGGTTAATAGTATTTTTATTACCGAATATAATCTTAGCAGCACAATAATAATTTTGAATGGTTATTAATGTGTGATCCACAGACTTTAAGTAGAAATTTGCGTCCAATTTATAAATTTATTTTTTAACTTCTAATATAATCTGCTTAAGATTAATGATTACTTTGATGACTAATGGGCTGGGTTGTAATTTTTTAGCGGCGGTTCATTTTAATGACGGCGGACCAAATATAAAAATGTTAGTGGTCGTCCATTACCTGCTCGTTAACTGGAAATTGCACAATAACGTGAAACATAAAAGCTATCTGAAGTAGATTTTTTTCTGTGTACTTATTTTATGATAAGTTAAAGAGTTAGTAATGATATTGTATAGGGAAGGTTGTTAGCGTCAGGTTGTCGGCCCCAGCCCGTGACGTCACCTCACTGACCACTCCGGGACCGGCCACAATGGTCTTTCTTAGAAGGAGCAGATGCGCTTGCGCCGCTATTTACCGCACCCCTCCCTTCACCCTGCACTTGCCTCACCCGCCATCGTTACAATATTAAAGATGTGAGAAAGGAATTTCGATGATATAGTATCTGGCCCCTTATAATAAACAGCCTTTATTATTGACGACCAGCAAAAAATATAGCAAAAACTCACTCTATACAAGCGATCGAGTTTGCCGATGTTTTACGACATTGCGGGCGGCGGGTATCGGGCAGGTACAGCGCTCGACGTATCATTAGTACGTACACAGTAATGATACACCTCCATACAATAACGACCGGCACTCACGCCCCGCGTACTTGTGGCCACTCGACGAACATCGCAACTTCCATGGATGAGTGTGGATCTAGTCATGATGAGGAAACATGCACTAAACCTCCACTCATCGAAAGAAATTGACCTTTGGCGGCGGCCGCATCCAGTACGCACTGCACGCACTCATATGCGATGTCACGTTGCACCGAACCGAACGTTAGTTAGCAAGCACGTTTTGAAAACAAGCGCAGAGCGCGACGCGGCACGACCGCGCGCTGCGAACGTTCACCGCGAAATAAACGGTCGAGATTTGAAATCTGGGAATCTAGACGCTGCGCGTGCGGCGGCGCGGCGCGGGAGGGGCGGCGGCGCGCACCAATGGCGGCCGAGCGCGCGCAAACCGTGACACGGAGGGGCGCGTCGCTGGTCGCCACTCCGATATTATCTTTTCTTGTGGAGCGTTATTTTCTTTCTTTCCTCCTCGCTCGCTCGCTCGTCCGTTCAACCGACGGCGGAAGGGAAATGAACGTGCGCGTAAACTGTAGACGTGACGGTAGTACAGCGCCGCGCACTCTGCACCTGCCTCAATGCCCCATCACAGCCATCACTTTACTACTGATGAATATTCAAAATCCCTCGATAACTATTGTTGTATTACAACTATTATTATAACTTACATAATTTATATACATATAATTATGTGTGACTTAAGTTTATACAAGCACATATAAATGAAAATCGAATTACATTACGAAACATTTATTACCGAAAACCATAACAATGGATCGATTCTCGGAACATAAAATTTTAAGCAAATCTTGACAATAATGTTTCACAACATTGATTTTAAATAATTATGCAGAATAATATCAATTAAAATCATTTTACACTATAAAGACGACGTAGGGAAGCAATTACAACATCAAATGCCAACATCATTTGTTCTTGAGGAATGCATTACATAATTTAATGTACAAACACAAAGTTATCTGAGAATAGTAACTTTTGTATGATGAGAAAAATGTATTTAAAATATTATTATCTCCAGTTTCTATTTATTTGTAAGCCACTTGCATTTGTAAAAAAAATTGAAAGTCTCAATAGAAAGCAGTAAATGATTACTATTATTATTTTGACTTTGGATATTACATAGTCTATGGGTCGTTGTTTGCAGTAATAATTGTGCAACCCAAGTCGCTTATTTGCATTGTTTCTGCAGCTCCATCCAAAAGTCTGTGGGAACATATGGCTAGTTTCTCACTGATGACACATTTCTGTTTGTTAGTTAAATGTCCACTGTTAATGACAGCAGCGCTCAGTTGCTCCATGAGTTGTGCTGCTGAGTAGGCTTCCATGAGGAAACTAGAACAAGATACATTAAGATCATGTTTTTTTTGTCTTTTAAAGTATAATTTGTGTAGATTATTTTTTTTTTCACATGTTAACCTTCAAATTGGCAGATCATTTTATTTTACTGCAAAAAATATTTTTGTACAATTATCTAAATTTCTTGATGTCTTACTAGATAATAAATTAAAAGCAGTAAATCGTCAAAAATAAAACTTTTAAAATTTCAGTAAATTATTTTAGTAATTTTGGTAAAATATTTGTCAGTTCCCAAATAAGAATTAAATTTAAATTTAATTCAATAAATTTAAAGTAAGCAAACGGCTCATAGATTTATTCTACTTCACGCTATATCGCATGTGGATCGTTAGCCAAAGGGAGCCTAGAGCTAAGACACTCTGTTCCCCATTTTTTGCAGAATTCCAGAGCTTTTCCTCAACGCCAGAGTGAAGAAATGAAAATACTAAATATTTAATTTCTTTGAGTGGGAATCGAACCCACAACCTGTCGTGTTTACAGTCACACGCTTGTGCCTCTGTGCCATGACTGGCCTCTATTCTTCCACTCTCTATGTACTTATTAGAAATCACAATTGTTTGTAGTGGCAAATTCAATATTAATTTTTAATAAAGATGATTATGCAAAAGTGTTGGCAGTTCCTCCTTTATTTTAATTGTTATGCAACTTAACTAAAAGACCTTGAAATGTGTTTCAAAATATGTTTGTTTCATATTCTTCATAACTTTTTTTTGTATAACCTCAGCAGGTTTGATTTTCTGTAGATGAAATGAACTGTTATTTTTATTTCTTTGTTCTCGTATGACAAATTGCAACATTCTGTTTAGCCCCTTAAACGAAATATCAAAAACACTAGGTTTTTTCTGCCTACCATAAAAGAAACTCAAATTTTACACTCACCTTCCACGAAGCTTATCTAAATCCTTGTAATTATTTAGACTCAGAAATTGATTTACAATATTTTCTGGCACTAAACCTGTAACCTGAAAGTGACATGTTTATGACATTTAAGAATAAAGTTAATTTAAATGTAAAATAATTTGAATTTTGCAATTTTTACAAATATGTAAATTTTACATTTAATATCTCTAATAATATAATCCTAAATTTTATATTTATAAGTCAAGTTAGTTATATAAATTGAAAAAACATAATTAATTGTATAAAACTTAAATTGTCTTCATTTTTATAATTTTTAAAAAATAATTGTTCATGTAAACCTCAATCAATCCTTCTGGAGTTATTTTGCCAAGTAGACGTTGGCAGCATTGTAAAGCGGTGAGTGCCCTACGTAGATCACCTTCACAGGTTTCTACAGCTTGATGCAGAACTTTACCATCTCCAATTTCCACACCTTCAGCCTTACATACTTCTTGCAATCTGCACAATAACTTTGCCACTTAATTATAAGTCCACATTCTAATAATAATAACTATAGCAGGGATTAGGTTCATGATAATGAAATGGAACGTTTCGAAATTAAAATCTCATATTTTGCAGTAGAGGAGAGAATTATTTTTTTTTTATAAATAGAATTTATATCTAGTAAGTAGTACTTTAGTTAAAAAGCTTAATTATTAAACTAGTTTTTGCTCTGATTTGAATTTTCAATTGTAATTAATACTAGTAACAAAGTAAAAATATAAAAAAAAATATGTTAATTAGTTAATTTATGTTATTAGGACAATAATTAAATTCAATAATACTTACCTCTTAATAACATTATCCTTAGACAATGGCTTGAATCTAAACTTTGAGCATCTACTTGTTATTGGGGGTATAATTCTAGATACATAATTACAAATAAGGCAAAAGCGAGTAGTCCGAGTCTCCCTTTCCATTGTCCTACGTAATGCTGCCTGTGCAGCATTAGTCATTGAGTCTGCTTCATCAAGAATGACCAATTTATAAGGAGGACATGGTCTGCCACTAAAAGTAAACACAAATGAGATATCATTTATAGATTAACAAGATGTATGCTTTATTCTTTACTCTGCATGTTGCAAAAGTCAGCCGAGGTTACTTAGTATTAAGACACTTAGTCCCTAGGCACCGCACAATTTTTAGATATTTTATGTAGATGAGTGGTGAAAGACAACCGTAATTCATGATGAAAGAATGGCAAAAAGATTTAAGACAGAAAAATAAGTGGTAAGAGAGGTAGGGGGAGACCTGTTGACCTGCCAAAACATAGTATCAAAGATACTGGAGGAACGGCACATAAAGCATATCCCCAAAGTGCATATATGAAGAAGTTGACGCCAGTGGACAAGGTAAAAGAGGCATAGATGGCAGCGCTTGACCCTCCATTCTTTCTGAGTACCCCACTACAGTGTGAAGCTAAGTTAATGGAAATTTGACAAAGTAGTAAAATTGCTTACTCAGGTCTAGTGCTGCTAACAGTTTGTTGTGCAAATGATTTAACCTTATCTCTTATCACTTGTATACCACGTTCATCTGAAGCATTAAGCTCAAGCACACGATCTCTTGTTATATCACCGAAGAGTTGTCTAGCTGCAGCCAATATAGCACTTGTTTTTCCTGTTCCTGGTGGACCATAAAATAATAGATGTGGTAGATCACCACCAGCCAAACATTCTCTCAGAACTTGAACGACTTCTCCTTGATCGACAATGTCATCTATTGTTTTTGGCCGACTGTAAATTAAATAATTGTTTAAGAGAACAAAAATAATTTAAAAATTTGACAAATGCGAAAAATACCTTACTATTTTTCAACCCATGGTGCAGGAGGTTTCTTCTTCGTAGGTTTAACACCTGATGTAGAAGGTTTATCTGTGTTAGAAATTTTTCCTGTTTTCAAAAACGCCTGCATTTTAATTTCTTGACTTTCAAATATAACAAGTGATTATAACTTCGTAGCTTTATTTTTCTTGTTCTAAGAAACAAGGAAAGGCGGCAAAATGTAAACTGAAAGCAGTTGTTTCAAAACTTCAAAACTAAAAACTTCAACGTCAAGTGTCAAACCATAATAATGTTGCATAACCTATATTTCAAAATGTTATGATAGTGGTGTTTTATAAATAGTTTATTTTCACAATGATGCCGACTTTAAATATAAATCACAAAAATCTATATTGAACAAGAGCTAATACTAGTTTTACATTTACAACACAATAAAAAGTGTTTTCATACTCAGTATATATTATATAATACAAAAACATAGGTCACTTCTATTTATACAGGACGTGCGTTCAATAGATAAACTATATGGGGTGAATAGAATAAAATGTTACGGTTGCTATTTTTTTTAACATGCCGAATAATGTTTGTGAATATTACTATACAATCATATAGTTTATTATAACGTGCACTTCGTTTTAATTGTACAAGAAATATTACTCATCTTATTACCTGTCAAAGTTAACATTCTCGTTAAGTGGGAAAAAAACTGACTAAATTTCAAAAAATCCTTGCTATGAACTTCAAAATGTTTTTCCAGATCTATATATTTACTTTATAGCGATTTATATGATATTTCTTATATTTTTTGCCATTTACTTGAGAGTTTTCGTTGCGTGTGTTGACTAAAACTATGTAAAATTCATGCATGACATAATTGTTTTCCTTTTAAAGTTCTAAACAAGTCAGGGACAGTATATATCTTCCTACTAAAAATATAAGTACTTATAAAGACGTAAAAAGTTGATGTTGCTATAAAAAGGAACTTCCTGGTTTTGTGTCTATTCTCCCTAGTAAATCGGTAACATACCATACGGTATATAAAAGTAATTTAACTGACAATAAATAATTTTGGTACAGAAACGGAACGATAATTCTTGATCATCAAATTTTACAATATTTTCATATATTTTAAATATTGTTTTATGGTGCAACTTGTGATAATTTTGAAAGTACATTATAGGGGGTAAACAGCGAGAGTTAAGACACTTCAGTTCTATATTTTCCATTTTGGATGCAATACTTTTGAGAATACCCCATTGGTTTGGTTCTGGTTCAGATACAAATTTCGTCATTGCTCTACTATCTAGAAAAATCTATAACTTTTGGCTATTTTGAGGAAAATAATCTAATAGGATTACTATTTTCGTAGATTATACTATAAAATTTATCATAAACTAAAATAATATTTCTTAAGGGAATTGATTTTTTTTAGATATAAATATGAAAATGTTTTAATTTACAAAGGTGTTATAAAAATAGATGTAATTCCTATACAAGGGTGAAGTATTTAAATTTTGTGGCATTTTAGAGGAACTGTAAATTTAGATAAAAATATTAACTTCTTAATAACATCTTATGAATATCAAAAAAATACATTAAATAAGTACGGCAGAGAAACAATAGCAACTCATCAAAATAAATGGGAATAAGGAATTTCTTAAATTATGAACACAATAAGACAGAGCGCCAACTTTCGTAAAATCTCAATATACTTATGTTCAAGTTATCGTTATGTATTACTTTTTGTTTTAAGGCAACTGAAAGAAACAAGAAATGGCAATATGAGATTTAAGATCTACAAAAAAATATTGTTTTTTTTACGCAATAACATTACTTACAATGAACCAGATAACAAAATGTAAAAGGAGAAAAAAATAATGCTTAACAACGTCTATGACAGTTTAATCCAGTATCAATTGAACTTTATACAAGTTCACATAATTGTTATAATAAACAAACACTGAAGTTACTATAAAATTAACCAGAGCCATAAAATCTTTAAAGCAGATAAGGATTTTGTAATTCAATAGTCTATTATAAAATATAAAATAATAAATCTTAAATATTATCCCTGTTGTAACTAATGTTGACAACACAAGTAAAAGTGGTACAGCCGAATAGTATCGATACAAAGCATTAAAAAAAATGTATACAGTTACTGCTGGCACGAGACAGACACAATTGCCTTGAAAGTAAATCCATTATTAAATAAAAAGGCACTTGAAAAATAAAGGTGGGGAACTTGTAATATTGTAAATTGACAGTGACTTCGTCACTGTTGCAGAATTGTCTCAACAATTCATAGATACAGGACAAAATCATAAACTCCCACTTCAACCTTCTCTCGTTACATGGCTTTTACACTTAATAGTAAAAAATATCTGTTCTCAATTGATAAAATACATATTATGTACATATATTAAAAAGAACAATCAAGTTTTTTAATCAACATAAAAATATTTTACAATGACTCTGCAAATACAGCTTGTATTTCATTAAAATATGATTATAATTGAAAAATAAAGTTAAAACACAACAAACTCAAGTTACTATTATATATGAACAAGTCAATGTTACGAGAGAATTCCGGCATGATTATAAAACTGTATACAAAATGTTCATTGTACATTTCATATGATTACATTAACTTTTGTATTATAAAAGTTTTACAAGCATCCATAGATTAGTATAAACAATTATGGTATTCACTCGTGTAGGAGGTACTGTTTGAACACTACACACATCAGTGCACAAAGTTGGTCTTCGTCAAGTACCTCAGTTTCACCAGTCCCTAGTTAAAAGGATCAACTCCTCTCACCACAGAATTTCCTAGTTATAAAATTACAATATTCCATTGATTTAGTCCACAAATTTGAAATAAAGTCCACAATTCCACGCATCACGTGTAACGTGTACGGAACCGACACGTGACAATTTATGATAATTAATTAATGTTCTGTTCACTAGTCATTATTTTAATAGACTGTTCTTCCAGTATAAAACATTATTTAGCACATTTTAATTTGTTGAATGTTTTTCCCTTAGCGAAGCACTGTTCAAAACAATTAATAATCTATTTATTATATGTAACAATAGTTCAAGTTGTGATGCAACTCATTTAAGTCACAATAATGTATGAGGTTTTGTGTATGTCACTGTATATCATACACGTCTTGTAGCTCTGTACCAATTGGTTACTTGAGTACTAGTTGTCTATGGAGAGAAGCCAGTCCTCACATTGTTCTCACATAGCTTTAGACACGATCAGTTGCGGGGGCGTCCACGGCCACGTGAACCATCTCGGTCCTATAAAAAATGGTTTATATATTGAGAACATTTTCTGAGATATATGAATATAGTTTAACAAAATAAGGTCTACTTGAAGCAAATGTATATAAACATGCAATAATGTATTTGATAGATGATTTTATTAGATAAGCTTTTAATATTAAAACCTTAAATTTTGATAAATGATTTTATTTTTTAAAATTTTGTCCTGCCAAGCTGTGGGAAAGCAAAAATATTAAAAAAAAAATTAAAACCTAACCTTATGATGAGGTCTATAACCTGAATCTCGATCGCGATAAGTATGGTCCCTATTATCGCGTCCATCACGATCATCTCTGAGGTCTCGTGGGTCTCGTTGATCTCGCGGGTCTCGGGGGTCACGGGCGTCTCGAGGGTCACGGGGCTCCCGGCCATCTCGAAATTCTCTGGGCTCACGTCCGTCCCGCTGTTCGCGACCATCTCTTCCGTCGCGATGCCCATCCCTAAAGTCACGATAATTTCTGTGCCCACGGCCACCTTCGTGATCTTCACGGTTGTTTTCGGGCGCTACATGAACAGGCACCTTACGAGAGTCCTCTTCTTCTTGACGACGCTCATAGTGAATAAAGTCATCGAAAATGGAAGTGGAATGGCAGTAACTATGCATAATACGTAACACCTGAAGCCCTTTGGCGTGCGGTACTTCCTGAGTATCACGTGAGTTAGTCACCGGTTTATTTTCATTGTTTTCTAACTTGATATGACGAAGTTGAACATTGGGAACATCTTTAACATAAATCCACCTAACGCGGAACTGTCCCTTCCATTTGTCTTGCGACCACACGCTCGAGTTAGAATTATAATCTACGGCACTTATCATACGCGCCATTCCACAGAAATGACCGCTGCCATTTACAGAGAAAAATAGATATACTCCACCACCTTCTCTTTCGCGGTCACGAAATGCGGAGTCCAGCCGTTTGTTACCATGCTCTGTGCTACACCATATTTCGTACTTGATACTACGATGAATATCATCTTCAGAGTAAGATTTTATGACGAAAAAGCGTGCTAGAGGTGCACCAAGATCAAACTCTTTCGGATTATATTCATTTTTAACGCGGAGCTCCTCTAATACTGGGTGCGCAGTCTGCGGCGAAGGGTTCGCCATGGCGGGAGGAGGCACCACAGGTGGTGCGGGGTGCTGCGGGCGCGGCTGCAGCGGTGGAGGCGCGCGGGGTGCGTGTGTCCATGCTGGTGGCGGCTGGTGCTGCGGCGGCGGACCGCGCTGCATAGGCGGCACGGGGGCGGGCGCGGGCACGGGGGTCGGCTGCGGCATCGGCAAAGGCGCAGGCACTGGCGGTGGTTGAAGAGGGGGGGGTGGTGGAGCTGTTACTACTGGAGCACTTTTTCCCGCATCCCACGTACTAATGTCCATATTATGTTTCCCTGGCACGATCGGCGGCGGTGGCATGCCGGGCCCTTTCTTCTTTAGTCCTCCGCTCTGGGTAGAAGGCGCTGGTTTCGCCGGTTGGCTCGCAATTGAAGCCCATGTCATCTTTTTGGGTTGCGATCCACTTGATACGTCTTTAAGTTCAGGTGTACGATCTTTGTCGATCTTACTATGGTCGCTAAGTGAGAGAGCTTGTACCCCTGACTCCATGCCCTTGATAGCATCAGGGACGTAAAGTCCATCTGTTCTGTAGTAATCGTCATATTGCTTTGCGCGTCCTAACTGACCCCAAGTAGAATAATCACCATTTCCTGGGAAATAGTTAAATGTTGATGGCTGCCCAAATGCAGCTGTTGAAAATGGTGTGGTTGATGGTCCGAATACACCTGAAACAAAAATATAAATAAAAGTAATAAAAAAAGTATAAATGTATATGCACAATCCCTATCTTAAATAAGCAAATTTGAAAAAAGCAAATAATGTCATTTTAACCCTTTGCACTCGTACTGGGGTTATTATTTTACCTACTACTTATCTACGCGGGACTTTTTGTGTTTTTTTTAAATGTGCAAAAATTGCGTAGTGAATCTTAGTGTAATAAAAAATGATAAATTATTTTTTTAAAAAATATATTTTTCATGCCTACATATTTATTCAAATTAAACACAATCATTTATTACCATTAAAACTTTAGAAATAACAAAAAAAAAAAACATCGAAATCACACCCAATATTGTTAGTTATAAAACTAAGTAATATTCAAGCATTGTATACATGTGAAAACTGAACTGTTTATAATACCACTATCTAAACATTTTAAAGCACATCTGTCTTTAGCCAAAGCGAAATATTACCTACTTTGTTATCTTTAAGGCTTGTTACTATTATTTACAATAAAATTTTCGCCGATCGATCAGCTCTCATTAAACATATTTATGGCTTAATCCTGCGGTTGGTTTCTTTTGTACATTCACGTGTTACATTCGGCAGTTTTTATTGTTTTTTTTAGTCTTATTTAGTCACATTGAATATAATAATATATAGTGAACGTTGAATTGCAGCAAGGCTCGAAATTTCTTTTAAGAACAAACACAGACATAAAAAGATCAGGTAGGCCTAATACCACAACTAATCAAGAGGATACATTCATCAGTGGTCTGTTTAAGCGAAATCAAGGCTTAACAGCACCACAATTTACCCTAAATGTGAATAGCGCTCCAGAAACGTCCATCTCAGTAACAATTGTTAAACGACGACTTCAGTCTGTGGGTTTCAGGGAGAAACCCAAATCTTTTATTTTAAAGTAGAAATGTACTCAATGAAGGCTTAAGAAAGCGATTATGATACTTTAATAAAGTTAGGAAACGATAGACCCGCCAACCTGCTGTAATGATAAGACACTGTGTGCCATCAATATGGCAACATACGAACGCAACGGTAAAACATATAGTGCCGCTTATGCGGTGACATACGAGTGCAAAGGGTTAATTTATATTTATTAATTATATTTTCTTGATTGGTATTAACACTAGCTACCATCCATGCCATAAGTATTCTCGTGAGGATTGTATCCTCCTAGAAAAGTCATAGGGATCTGTTCCATTGGTGGACCATGTTCCATCCCCAACACCAAAGGCCTGATAGGGAAGTGCTGTTGTACCATAATAACCTGAAAGTATGAAAAGATACTGTAAAATATCATTCACCGTGACACAATATTATAAATTTATTATATGATACTAATCAGTAGTATTGTAATTATGATTCTAGCCAAAGAATATTTTTACTATATTATATAGACCTATTAAAGGCTATTTTTATAAAGCAAAGAACTGGTAGTTGTAGATCATAATTAGTCTATGTTGAAAATCCACCTCAATAAAATATATGTCAAACATAAAAAATAAGTTAATGGCATGCCATTAAAATTTGGAAAGATTTGTATGAAAGTCAAAGCTATTATAGCAGAATATTATTATAAAAGCAATATTTTAAATATATATATTTTTCTTTTTATATTTATATCGCCATTAATATGCAATAAAGACTAAAGAGGAATAGAATCACAAAATGTATATGTACCTACCTGCTGCGCTGTAGGGATCTGCTGCAGATGAAATTGGTGGAGCATAAGATGGTTGCTGCTGGTGGCGCCATGACACTTCGGCCAACTCATCTCCGCCACTTTCTAACTGTTGCTCTTTAGGTACATTTGTCACTGTAATGAAAAATAATTTCAAATATATTTTGAGGCAAATTAAATATTGAAGATATAGTATGCCTTTTAATGTTTTAATATAATTTTTAGTATGCCATATCTAAATGTAAACCCAATGATTGTGACAGCTCTGTTTTCCATTTAAGGGAATGAATTATTTTCATTTCCTCACTCTGGAAAGACAAAGTGCAGCATTAAATTTAATCACACAACATAAATTGCACAGAAAGTAGAAATACGAGTATCTTAGAAGAAGGAGAAGGAAGCTATAGAATAAAAAAAAAGTTACTTTAGTAAATACACAACACAAGAAGTACCAACAAAATGTACAAAACAGACAAACATTTTTGTAATAATACCTATGTTTTTCATATTATGTTTCTTCTACTACATACATTTTTTATTTCAATATACAATTACTCATAACAGACACTTGGATGATTATACTATCTCTTATACTGCTTAATTGTAATTAATAGGTATTGGAATATTTTTTACCCCGTTTATGTATGAGAAAAGTCTAAGCCTAATATGGATCAGTTCATTCAGGTATGTATTGAAAGTAGTTATTTGTTCTATCTGCATGAGATATATGTATCATTCTTACTGTATATGGAAAATAAAGAGTATGAAGTTTTAAAATAGTAATTTATAAATTGTAAATACAAATAAACATATAAAAAATGTAGTCATACAAAATCCATAAAAATAATATTATTTAATATGTAGCCATGTGGCTAATATCCTATTAAACTGTTTAAGCATTAATAATAAACAATCAATAAATGTTAGTAGAAAGTAAAAATATATAAATAAAAATATATCATGTTTTAAGCATTATATATTTAAAGTTTATATAGAAATACCTAATATTTTATCATAATACCAGGTAAAATTATGTTTATTAAAATACTTATAATTAGTCATAGATACTGTAAGCATATTACTCACTATTATGGCATTATCACAAATTATATGTTAAAGTAGTGGTAGTTATAGAGTATTAGTTTCAATGATATAAATGCTACAAATAAAATTAAAATGCTTTGTTTCTCCCATGAGTGAGAAAAACTAAATTTTATCCATAACATTTCGGTTTTTTCTATGTTATGTGATCTAATTACTAATTAAAGTTAAAGACAAATATATTCTAGTCCACTTAATCTAAATAAATTATTTAATTTGATAAAAATAAAATATTTATAAATTTCTAAGAATATCATTAAGAATATAATATTTGCCTAATAAAAATTCTATTTGATCAGTTTTAAATTATTAGCTCATACATTTTAGACAGAAATACAAATGACTTAGTAAAATATAAGACTCATAAAAAACATTGTGGAATTTAGCTGATGCTAGTTAAGGCATCATTTTCGCAAACACCGGACGCTAGCCGACCGGTACGAGGTCCTTCCCACTAAGAAAACACCTGCAACGTCATAATGGCAAGTCTTTACCTTGGTTCCCTTGCCCTTTCATCCGCTACTCGCCCAACAAACATGGAACAAAAAAGAAAATGAATAGTTACAATCGGATAATGATCTCCAAATGAACGTAAATAAAGTATAAATATGAGTAAATGCGAAATACCTGATCTGACACGCCTGCTGACATTGGCCGCGATTTAAACGTATTGAACACTTATCGAAGTCCTTACGCACGATAAAGTCTAAATAAATCACATTAGTTACACTACACAATGTCCGAAGTGTCCTATAATCACTAAAAATAATAAAAAAGTCAGTATTAAAGAAAGAATCGACGAAAGTCTGAAAAGAAATAGGAACGATACGAACGTAGCAATGGCGACCGCGCTATGTTGCCATTTCAATTATATTTGAATAATTATTCGATGTGGCCATTTTTTATATCATAAAAGGAGCATATAAAATAAAATTTAAATATTTACGGTACAATACATTTTAATTACTAATTATTAATGACAACAAAATTAATTTAATCAATCGATTATTTTTTGGTAAAAAATGAGGATATAGTTTTGGTTCCACTTGCAGCTTTTTGTCTGGCCTTTTCTTTTGCAGTTAATGTTTTTGATTTCTTTATTTCTGGTGTTAATGAATTAAATTTCAGATCTTCTTCAGTATCATTAGGTTCATGTTTTACTCTCTTATTTGTTTCATTAATGTCTTCCACTTCTGATTTCCTTTTATTCCCCAGGCATTCAATTAATTCTGTTTTAAAATTAAATATCTTATCTAGTTGTTCTATTAGATAATCTTCAAGATATTCTGATATAATACCATGAGCATATTTTAGATAAAATTCTAAAACAAAAAAATTAGTAAAATATACACTAATACACATGTACAAACTGTATTATAACAGAATGTATAACAATCTATCAAGTCGTATTTTAAATTATATACTAATTGAGGTTGTTGTAGCGACATATACACTATATCCTAATAGTTTTGGGTTCCATTTCCACTTTATGACTTTCATTTGATCTGAACAAAGTAGAGGCTGGAGTTCTGCCGCTCTACATGCAATGTCTCATAAGTTGGTCAAGAAGGGAGGAATGGAGTATCTTAACATTAAGTTTCCTCTGCTTTTTATGCTAGATACAGTGTGTTAGATACAGCGTAAAATTAAAAAATGATATCATTAATATACCTTCATCAACAGTTTCACTGTGAGCATTGCTAGATACATATGTAGCAGAAACAGCTCCAGATGTAACATGTATATGTTTTTCCTTAAGCTTTTTAGCTAAAGTCCGCACTTTATTGTCAAGCCATTTTAAAGTTTTTTCTTCATTATATTTATATGCTTTTACATCCACTGGCCCCTTAAATAAAAACATAAAAAATGAATAATTTAAAATTTTGTTTATTATGCCACATAATGTAGATACAGTGGACCCACAGTAATCAGAATCTTGCCTAATCTGGTGCCCCCTGCAATCTATGCTTATCACTGTTGATTTTAAATTTAATTTCACTAATACAATATATGACTGATTATATGAATTTCACTGTTGATACATTATTAGAGGTCAGCCATGTAATGTCTAAAAATTATGCAGGAAGTTGAATGAAATTAGGTTCCCTTATTTTTTTAGGTTCTGCTTTGTAGGAAAAAGTGGAATCTATTTTCTTTTATATGATTTGATTGATTTACAATTTTACCTTAAGATCTGCAACTGCATCTAAATTTGAGATAAAATTCAATATTTTATTAAAACCTTTTTCAGAAAGTAAGTCTTCTAATGGAATAGCCCGTCCAATGCATTGGCTCCTTAAGCGAGGTAAAACTGAAAATATAAAAAAAACACTTTCAGTTTATTTGTTTACTTGAAACTATTTCTTTATAAAGAAACTGTATGACATTTTATTAATTATAGCATTTCATTTTTAAAGAAATGTTAATTTAAATACAATTTTCTCACTTTGTAATAGTTTATGTTGTCTATCAAAATAAGTTTAATAAAAACTTAAACCTAAAGGATTTTTTTTATTTTTTTTAAAGTAAAAATAAGGCCTAAAATCAAGACATGACAAACCTAAAAACACAGGATTAATAGGTGTGGCCAGCAGGAGACTTCCATCAGATTTAACTGTGTCTTCGACAAACCAAGATCGATATGGTTCATTAAATGTTATAATTTCATATATCTTATTTGTATTGTCATCCAAACAATATTTAGTAGGGCTGCCGCTTGAAGGATGAGGAAGAGTAATAATTTTAAATTTGTTATTAGCTAAAATTGATTCTGTAAAAAACACAAATAATTGTTTACACTGAATTATATTAGGTAATGTGTTTAACTAATAACACGATATTACTTGCCTTTTGTTAGAATAATCCAAGAATTTTCTACGTGTTTCTTAGGTACTTCTTTCGGATCGTTGACTATAGCTTTACTCTTAGATCTTGTAGTCATATTAAGGGTTAAAATAAATAAATATGCCGCAAAACAATATGAAGTACTTGACTACAATTTTCGCGCTTGAATCTTAAGTTTTGATTTGAGTTTTGACATTAACTTTTTTTTTCTTGAGGCAAAAATATTGGGTATAACAGAGTAGTAATATGCTGTACTACGGTGACCGTAGTAATTTTTTAAGTATGGTATTAATTAATTTTCCACTACAAGTATGTTCATCATAAATAATATAGGTACCGTAAAAATTAAAATTTTTAAATATAACGAGATATTATATGTAAATCGTATTAATAGAAATCTTCATAGAGATTCATATATTGTATATATGCTAAAAATTAATTATATTCGTGTATGTCTAATATCAGATATATAATTTTATACAATATTCATCTTTCTTACTTTCTTATTCTTCTTTTTATCTTATTAATTCGACTCTAGCATGACTTATGTCAAATACGTAATGTCTTATGTCAAATGTCAATACTGTTATAAAACGCTGAAAATGAGTCCTATTTATTTATGTTTACTACTTTTAAAACGAGATCCATAAACGAAAAATTAACCGTGAATTACTTTACAGTGTTTACAATTTGTGTGTCTTTTACGGTTGTAAAAATAGATGTTTGAAGAACAAAATGCCGTATGTTTATGTTCAGTTGGTGTTCTGTCATTTACGAGTATATACTCTTAGTGTCCTAGTCACCACTCACCATCGATGCTCTAGACTCGCATTGTAGTATTGGCCCTGCCGCTGATACAACGCGGCTTATGTGATATCAAAACAATGTTATCGAACTCGTATCATTATCAGATACTAAAAAATATATGATATTGTATGAGTTCTGTGCAAGATTCCAAATTAATTCGTACAATATGAAATATAAAAGACAAAAGTGAGTGATCGTTTTAAAAAAAATCAAAAATGAGACATGCATTCATCCGAAATGCAAAAAAGTGTTTCAGTGCAAGTAGATAGTGATTTTGCCCTTATCCTCCCTAGTGGTGCATATGAGATTATGAAAATGGAGCCAAGATCTAAGCTACGTAAAGTGATACTCTTCTGTTTACTACTTTCACTGTTTGGTATGGTGGCATTTGGATATTTCTGTCCAGACCAGGTAAATATTTTTTTTCTTAGTTGCTTATTATGTTTAGTATGTTGTTAATTATTTTATCAAAAGCAATGAAATTTTATAATGATATAGTAGAAAAAGAATGCTTGTTAAAAATGCTTGGAGGTATTCAATATTATAAATATTTTAGCAATTTTATTTTTAGTAACAAGAAAATAATAATACACAAATAATATAAAACAGCTATACTATTTTCACATTACAAATTTTATAAAGATTAATTTATTATCCATAGTAATTATAGTTAATTTAAATGAGCCAAAAGAATTTAGTGACATGTAATATTTATTAAATACATTAATTCTTAAACAAAATTAAAATGCTTCAATTTTATTTTAGATATGAATTATGATTACTTTTAAAAAAATAGAATCTGTTCAAAATAAATTTATTTTTTATTTACCTTAGAATTAAAGCAAACCTACTTCATAACTATAAAATATTTTGTACTAAAGATAATATTAAAATTACTCTAAAAATATATTAATTATTTAAGCACTCTACAATCATTTTACATTTATAATTAAGCTTTATTGATATAAAGCTACTAATGCATTTAATATATGTTTAGAGTAAATGCACCTCTCGACAAAGATAAACTACAAGACTAAAGCAAAGTTGTAAACATAGTATATATATATATATATATATATATATATATATGCAGTACATAGTATATATAGAAGTCTATATAGCACATAATATATATATGCTATCATATATATATATTATTTTATTTTTTAAAGATAAAATAAAATAGAGGCCAGTTGTGACGCAGATTCACAAAGTGTTACTTTAAATTGACTGGTTGTATTATGATTTTCATTTAAAATTTTTCTTTTGCTGTAAATCTTTGTAACTGTACAGCGGTTTAATGCAAAAAAGTTTTAATTTTTATTATATTTTGTGTAACTTTTTCAAAATGCTAAGCAAGCCAACATCAGCTTAGTAATGATACTTATGAGACTTAAAAATATACATATAGATGTAAAATCTTTTAAAACTAAGTAAAAATTTGCCACTGCCAGGACTAAATAATCGCCTGACTTATTTAACAGTCCCAGTTGTACTCTACTTCACTAATTAAAGAGGGTGGCAGCCATGCAAGTGGTTTTCATTTGTGTTTCCATTTTGCAACCAGCCAGTAGCAAAAAACCCGCTCGCAACCCCTTTTAAGCAGCTTATATTTGTATTTAGACAACATGTATGTTAGTTGTGGTTGCAAGCTTTTCACTTGACAATTAACAAATTTAAGACAATAAGAAAAAATAAATTGTTTTTAATTAACTGCGACACAGTTTCAAACTACTGTAGTTATTATCGTCTTAAACTGTTTTTGTTATGCACGAATTTTTCGAAATAAATAAATAAATAAATAAATAAATTAAGATTTTTTTGTTATTGCACATGGGCCCTAAATTGAGCAAATAATATTATATAGTTTTGTATACACATATTTTTATTTGATTCGAAAAAGTTTGCGTGTATTGGTTATCGTTAGTTAGATATCTGCGTCTTAATTACGCCACGTGATGCTTAAGCATTATTGACAATAATATAGTTGTTTTTGCACTTAAGCTATTAGAAAAATTGCAAACACACTTACTTCATTTTTGCATGATTTATTAAGTTACTAATGAAATTTCGTATCCAAAAAGAGCACGGTTATGAGTTTGATCATGACACGAGGGAATGAATTATTATTTATTAATATTTTCGTTTTTCCGTTCTGGCACTAAGGCAAAAGCCCAGCGATGAATTCTGCCACTCAACACTCATTGCCTCGCAAACATCGGCAGGAAGTGGGTAACAGAGGTTTTAACTCGAGGTTCCCTCTGCCTACCCTGCTGTGTGCGGGATACAGCGTGAAACTGGTTTGATTACATTTTATATTTAAATACTTTCACGTGAATTCTTTGCGTGTATTGGAGAAATATCTCGTTTGGTAAAGGCCTTTTGTTCTATTTTCAAAGTGTTATGGTTGAGTCTTTTAAAAATAAATGCATTTCGTAAATTAAAAGGTCGATCATATTTGAGAACGTCAGCTGATAACTTTTTTTTGGACTTTATTTAATACTTATTAAATGTTTCGTACACATTTGATTTTATCAATTTTAAACATTAATTTGCACCAAGGTTATTTTATATGATTAATTTATAAATATTTCGTTTTATATTATAGTCATTGATGTTAATCATTATTTAGTACATTTACGAAGAAATCCATCCGTTGCATAAAACAAGAGTAACGGTAAATCTTTTTACTTGTAGCTTTGTTGCCCTCATCGAATTGAAATAGGATTACCCACCATATATGGACACTCGTCGTTCAAGTTCCATATTGGTTTGTTTCAATCATGGTTCTGCCCATTGGTGATGGAAATCACTTTTCCTCAGTAATCGTGTTTGAAATTAAACAATTTTTGTAGCTTTTCGCTTTGCCCCGTACATAGCCGGGTAAGCGGGCGGATCCTGGGAACCCAGTGTTAGGACACTAAATTTCTGATGATTTTGATATCTGCAGATTTTTTTAATTTTTTCGAGTAGGAATCGAATCCACAACCTGTCGCGTTTACAGTCACAAGTTCGTGGCCTTGTTGGCCAATATAATATTATTAAAAAACTACGTCCGTCTTAAAATGTACTCTTTGCAAAGTCTATTTGATTTAATTATTTTTTATGAATGTTACATGATTTTATCTTTTTTTAAAGAAAGCACTGTTGTTACAGTTACTGAAATCGTTTAGCTCAAATTTTTAATTACATACGATGAATTATCATTTTGGAGAACTTATCTTTAACTTATCTTTTGAGCTCAGTAGGTGTATGAATGCAACTTTAAGTCATGTTCCCACGCGTTGTTTCCTAATAACTAGTATTATTACAACTTTCATAATATCTGTATGAAATCGACAAATTATTGAATTACATTACTAAAATGATTTTGAGAAGTGAATTTGATATATTTTAAGAAAACCAAAGAGCAAATTTAAATTGCATGAACTTCTGACAACTTTAGTTCAAACCAGTAATTTGACCCGACCGACTCGATTTACCACTTCGTAGTTCCTCTTTTGGTTACACGCTTTAAATTCAGTTTGGAAAACAAAGAATGAAATTGCGATTTTGTTCGGCGCTCAATTTATGCACGATGGAGGAAGGTGGCTACTGGCTATCCACTTTTGGTGCGAATGTGCTGTGCCGTCCGTGAGTTTGGATTGTGCAGTGAATTGTAATGGACTGGATAACATCAGACCTGGATAACAACCAACGCCTCGTGTGTAGAGACTAAACGTTTTGAATCGAAATCAGCTTCACGCGGTATCCCGCATACAACAGGCAGAGGGAACCTAGTGTTAAGACACTCCGTTCCACATTTTTCGCCGAATTCTAGAGGCATCGACATCAGAGCAAAGAAGACGAATTTAAATGAATATTTCATTTCTTCACTTGTGCCCCTACGCCACGGCTGGCCCCAAATGTTGGCTGGTGGTGGCTGTGAATGTTTTGCCACGCTATAAATATCTGAATAAATCAAGTTGAATCTCTATTATTGGTGGGTGGGATGCTTAAATGTCATTGATTAGATAAATATAAACTATGGTAGACTAGAAGCTGACCTTTCCGACCGAATAACTTTGTCATTATTTTTATCTCCCTCTGTGATAGATGGATATTGATGTCGTCTCTTGTAAAGTTTTTCAAAAGTAATAAAAATAAACTTAGATATAATGTTTATATTTTTAAAGTATCTTTTTCTGCTCTATTTACGTTTCGTTATTTTCTATATATTTTTTTTCGATTAAGGTGGTCTAAGAGAATTGTAAATATTTTGCACCGTAGTTGGTCATTTACCTATTGTTTTCATTTAGTAAGTTATGCAAAAGGTGGAGAACTTCATAATTGGAGAGTTATTATTGCATTCCAGACTGTTAGTGGCCAGTCAGAGCACAGAGGCACAAGTGTGCGACTGTAACCACGACGGTCGTGGGTTCGATTGCCATTAGAAAAAAAATAAATATTTAATATTTTCATTTCTTCGCTCTGGTTGCCGATGCCTTCAGTATTCTGCGGACGCAAAGCGCGGCATTGAGTTCCGCCACTCAATATGCAATGCCTCCAGAATTCTTAATAAGAACGGAGTGTCTTAAAACTATGTTCCCAGATTCCTCTGCCTACTCCGCAATGTGATGCAGCGTGAAGCAAAAAAAATATATATATTCTTATTTTTATAGTTATAAATAAACAAACATACATGTATATTGTCATTAATATATATTTTATATAAAGTATAGTTGGATGTAGTCTTTAAACCTAACGCCCATTTACATACTACATGCTTTTGCTTCGAAGTAAATGGAATCAGCTGCATGGCCGCGTCACGTGGAATAGCTTTTTCATATTTTTCTTTGTAGTTATATTTTTGTACTCTCTAAAACCTGAATGACGTGTCGCGACGTGTCACTACGACGTGTCACGGTGCTAATTTCTGATCTCTTTCCGGCAAAAATTAGATTTTAAGTTTTGTTGAGTTTATCATAGTAGTCACATTAGTATAAAACTTTTAAGTCAAGTTTCCTTTTATGTAGTCCCTACAAATGAATACTCTGAATCCGTATCTGTCTAAGTACTTACTTTATAATTTTGATGTTGCTATTGTTATTTGAATACGTAATTGTTATTTGAATATGTGGTGTAGTGGCGCAAGCGTATGTTTGTTGTGGGTTCGATCACCACTCGGGAGTGATTGTTTATTAATACTGTCTTTTCTTCTTTCTGGAATTAAGGTGGCGTTAAGTTCCGCCACTCAACTCGTAATGCCTCGAAAATTTGTCGGAATGTGGGGAACGGTGTCTTGATAGTAAGTTCCCTCTATCCTGTTATATGCGTGAAAAATTAAATAATAATAGCAAAGGCTACTTCTATTACACATTATGATTTATTTAATAAGGTTATTTGTGACGCTGTGTCGTATCGTATTTTATTCATATTATAATTTATATTAATATTGAGACGGCTGTCGATGTATCAATGGTAAGCCGATACTAACCCGCATGATAGATGAGCAGATTGATCTTACTTTTTAAAGGAAGCAATCATAAATTAACATTTTAAATGAATTTGTAATATTATCTCTTGAACTGTTCGTCATTATTACTAAATATGTTTAAAATAAATATAAAAAATAAAAATCAGCTTCACGCTGTATCCCGCACACATCAGGGTAGGCAGAGAAAGCCCATTGTTATGACACTCCGTTCCCCACTTTCCGCCGACTTCTGGAGGCATTGCGTGTTGAGTGGCGGAACTCAACGCCGCGCTTTGTCTCGACACCAGACCGAAGAAATGAGAATACAAATGTAAATAAATATTTCAATTTCTCGAGTAGGGATCGAACACACAACCAGTCGATTTTACAGTCACACTTTGTGCCCCTGCGCCACGACTAGCCTCAAATAAATATATTTAGTGTTATCGTATTTCGTTTTCTTATAATAATATATTTTTTTAATACAATATCTGTTCCTAGTATATTGAAAAGTAAAGTTAAGTAGCTTAAGTAAAAGTAGCTTATTCAATAAAAAAAACGTTATTTATAGCAATTTTGTCAAACGGCATTCGTTAAAATGGTATAATTTATTTTATTTATAAACCGATTGAGATGAAACAAAAAAAAATGTCACGGGAAGCTTGCCAATATATAAAAGTGATAACTGCAATATCATCGGTTAAACCGTCTGTGATTAGAGAGAACTAACGCGTAGACAAACAGACAAAAAAAAAAATTAATAAATGCCCCCAATATTTTCTATATTGGGGGCATTTATTAATTTTTTTTTTATCTATATCTTCCATGTACATACATCTATTACGATTCTATTACAAGTATAGATAATTACTATGAAAGCATGTTAATTGAGGCATACGATCTCCTAAACTTGCAACTACAAGACGGAAACGTGTACAATATTCGAGAAAGCAGTCTATTTCTAGTGTAGATGTCTTAGATAAAGCCCGCGTCCATGCGACGATGGGACAGTAATAGCCTATTGTAGTGATAGGACCAAAATAAACGGTGTAGAGAATCGTTCTTACCGTTTGGGTATTTTGGTGAAGTAAGACGTACCTTTTATGGCGGAGGGTAGCTTAAAATGTATTTTTTACATAAAAAAGAAACGACCGCAGTAAAATAAGTAACTATTATAGGTATTTTCGGGCAATAAACTTGTTTAACTTTACTCCTTTAAACTATACACAGTTTGCCTATTTATTATTTAATTCCGTTTATGTAGTTCAATATGTATCTCCATTTATTTTTTTTATTATATTTAGTTTTAGAATAATTAAATAAAAAAAAATGAAATGGGCTCATATATTCTATTTGTAACTATAATTATTGTGATGGCGCAGGGGCTCATAGTTTGACTGTAGACGCGACAGGTTCTGGATTCAATTCCCACTCGGATATGAAATATTGCATGTTTCCATTTTCTTTCCTTTAAACACATTAAAGCGGGGTGTCCGCCACTTAACATGCAATTGCTGCATGCAATTGCTCCAAAAGTCGGCTGAAAGTGGGGAACTACTGAGTGTCTTAACACTTGGTTCTCTGTGCCTACCCTGCCGTGTACGAGATAAAGCGTGCATTTATGCACGACGCTAAAAACAGAAAATAAAGTTATGTTTTTTTATACTCATTTATGATAGAACATGAGCGCCTAAAGGTATTTATATAACTGAAAGCTCAATTATAAGTGATTTCAAACAAATGCTCCCTAGGGCTACAATTTCCAAGTAGCGATTAGAAACAAAATTAATTTCATAATGAAATAGACTCGTGTAGTCTGCGAACAAAATATTTAATGATCTGCTGAAAACATAAAACTGAAAACGGCGCTATTATTTTTATATCATATATAACGATAATAATAAGTACTTTTTGAGGCCAGTCATGGCGCAAGAGTGTGACTGCAAAATCGACTGGTTGTGGGGATCTACCCCACTCGAAGAAATTAAATATTTATTTGCATTTATATTATCATTTCTTCGCTTTGGTATCGAGGCAAAGCGTGGCGTTGAGTTCCGCCACTTAATACGCAATGCCTCCAGAACTTGGGAATGGGAAACGGAGTGTCGTAACACTAGGTTCTCTCTTGTCTACCCTGCTGTGTGCGGGTACAGTGTGAAGCTGATTTATTTTATTTTATTAATAGTTTTAACTATGTACTTTAGTAGATCAAGCGGGCGAAGCCGCGAGCGGATCGCTAATATTTTTTTTAACTTTACAAAAAATTATATAAATTTCTTAAACAGATAAATTAGAATTAATTAGCAATTGGATATGTAAAAACAAATCTAACACAAACCTCGGCGGAACAACGCTCTCTAGTGCTGATTGCGACTGTATATTAATGGTGGAAGGTACGGCCCACTTCATTAGAGCGAACAAACAAAAAGGGGGTGCGGATAGGCTCTTTATCTCGTCACCCTCTTAACCTTCGGGCCGCTACCCTAAACATCGACGTTATAGCTAGTTACTTTTTAAAATGGGGTTCTCGTTCGACAGTACATTTTTGCTTTAGTTCGAGATTGTTTATTTTGAAGATTTGTTTAGATGGCTGCCCCTTCATTATTGTTAAAGGGCATTATTCGTAAAGTATAATTAATGGATAAATGTATGTTGAAACCAGTCATGGCGCAGTAGCACAAAGTGTTATTATAAAATCGACTGGTTGTGGGTTCTATCGCCACTCGGGGAAATGAAAAATTTACTTACATTTATATTTTCATGAAATAGTAAATGAAGTCAGTTGATATTTTTTTTATTTCACGCTGTATCCCGCACATAGGACAGTAGGCATAGGGAACCTACACTCCTGTCCCCACTCTCTACCGAATTTTTGAAGCATTGCGTGGAGGGGCACTGAGTGGCAGAACTAAATGCCGATCAATCTATTATTTAATAATTATTATTATTGAATAATCTTTCTGTCAATAATAATTACAATTTAATTACAGATAAAATCAATTATAACTACATTTGATTGAGAGTTTTCTTATATTATACAAAATACTTAAGAGATAAGATTTATAATAACTATTTTTGGTTGTGCTATTTTAAAAGTTTTAAAAGCTTTAGTAGTTTGGTAAACGTTGTATTTTGAATTATGTATTTTGATAACGAATAAAAGTTTATATTATTTAAAAAAAATATTGGGGTAAAACATAATATTTAAATTAAGTTAATTACAATATTTAAATTTGAATAATAATATAAAAATATATTTCTGTAATTTAGCCTTAGAAAATAGATATAATGTCTATTGTAAATATAATTGAGGGTCTTTATTTTAAGTGAATATAAAAATAAAAAATATCCTATGTTCTTATTGTAATTTATCTTAATATTAAATATTTAAAATTTGCCTGCGTACGTTTTAAAAGCTTTAGTAATTAGGTAATTTATATTAAAACCAAAATTGATTTTAATATAAATTAAAAACTTATATAAAAATGCTATATAACATATATATAATAATATATATATCTTTATGTTAAATTTACCAAGTGATAGTTGCATCAAATATGTTGAATTTTGTTAGGGTCTTACGGTTAAAACATACGAATCCCTAATGTGTTTTGTATATCTAAACATTTCGGAAAAAGCCAATCGTACCAAATTCTGTTTTGTTATATTTAAATGTATTTGCTTACAACTGTATTGTCTTTAAAACGATTATGTTACAATATTGCATATTACGTCAAAATTATTGTAATTATTTGCTTGAAAGTACCTACGTTACTTAGGCCAGTCGTGGCGCAGTGGCACAAAATGTGACTGCAAACGCGACTGGTTGTGGGTTCGATCACCACTCGAAATATTTATTATAATTTATATATTCATTTCTTCGCTCTGGTGTCGAGGTAAAAGCGCAGCGTGAATCTGATTGATTAAGTACCTACTTACATGTATATGGTAATTAATTATATGTGGTAAATAAATATCTTTGTTATAGATGTGTGCAATGACACCACGGGAGAGAATGCCAGAATCTTTCGCCTTGTCATACGCGGAGGCTCCAGGACGTCCTTTACCGGATGTGATAGCGCAACCAGGAATTTCATATGACGAAGTCCTTCACGACGACTTCCGGTTTGATCTCAATGCACACGATGTCATGGTGTTCCTTCATATACAGAAGACTGGTGGCACCTCTTTTGGAAGGCATCTTGTGATGGATCTCGATTTAAAGGTAAATATTTTTGCTTTAGAAATTACTTTATAATCAATCATTATTTTTATCTTGTTGCCTTTATCTTGTAGGCGCTGATCTAATTTTATCCGAAATACTTCTTTAACTCAATATTTCAATTCAATTAATAATGTACGTTACATTATTAAAGGAATTGGTCAAATCAAATAATATCAATTCATCGATTACAAATTCAAAGAACAAGAAAGAATATATTGTATGCACTGCTGTACATTCAAGATGTTTTTCTTGTCTTTATATCAAAATTAAATTAAATTTCTAGTTATTTGAGTGTTAAGGAACATTGATTGGTACCACTTGTACATAGGTATGCATATTTGGAGCGACCCGCTCATATAAGCTATATCGTAAATTCGTTAATAAGCCTGTCATTCCGTTGATTGAGTGTCGCCTTTGGGACGCCTCTAAAATATTTAGGGAATGCGTCCATATTAACTACATAGAAATATAAATTAAGTATCATATGTTATATAAATAAAAATTAGGAAAAATAAAAAATGTCTGTTCTAACATGATAAAGCTCAACACCGTGTGGAGAAAATCCTTGGTACGTTTTTCATGCATCAGCAATCTGTTTTTTAAAAGACACTCCATCAGCCGAAATCTGGGGTGCCGAGTAGCAAATCCCCTCGATCAATTTAAAATGGAAACTCTGTGAAAAATCTTGGAAAACGTGGGGAACATGTGAAGTGGTCGTGCTCAGCCAACAAGCTATTAGTGGAGGCGTGCGTGCAGTGACATCGCAGAAATCGAAATGGCTGATAGTTGGAAAGAAAATTTAACGTCACGACCGACTAAAAGCCTCTCAAATGTGTTTTAAATTCATTAAATGACGTCCGTAAAAGCATTTTTTTTTAATATTTATGTAAAGTTTCTCTGAGATTAACGTTTTAATGGACCCTAAATGTGCAGTAAATTAAATCATTCCATTTTACATTATGCGTGTAGTTTAATATTTTAGTTTGTGAATATGAAATGTAATATAATGAGGCAGTCGTGGTCCAGGGGCACAAGTATGTGACTTTGAAGTCGAGGTCGAAATATTTAATATTTTCAATTTTTCGCTCTGTTGCCAGGGAAAAGCGCGGCGCTCCGCAACTGAACACTCAGGATTGCCTTTAGGTTTCGTCGGAAAATGGATAACGGAATGTCTTAACACTAGGTTTTCTCTAAAAAAATGTTTTAATTGTGTCTGAAATATTAACACTTAACTGTATCACTTTCTCGTTATTATATTGATTAACTAGCTTAAGGGAGATTACTGAGAGATACTTATGAGCTTATGTTGTAACGTTAACTATGGCTTAAAATCCGTAGCTGGATAGAAACTTTTCAAGCAGCTTTTTTGTTGAACGAAGTAAGTTAACCAAATTAGTTTAAATGTGTTCAGTAGTTTTTGCGTGAAAATGGAATAATTTTAGTAGGATACCTACATTAAAAACACAATCTTTGGCGGTTTCTACATTAAAAAAAGTACTGAAGCATTGGTCTATAAGTCAAAGATCTCTACTATAAAGCGATCAGTATTCATTTATCAGCTCTTCATCACGTTTGCAGCCGTCAGTAACAAGATCTTGTCGGTTTTTATTTCTGTTTTTTATGAACTAACTAACTTGAAGCAGCGCTAGCTAGTTATCTTTTAATTATAAATCAGTGGCCTGGTTTCGATTATCTTTTGTCTACATTATCTAAACTAATACTATAAAACTGGATAGTTTGTTTGGTTAAACGCGTTAAAACGCATTGAATATCCAATGTGTGTATATTTATCGAAAAATGCTACTTATAGGATATATTACATTCTTATTGTACCTGCGTTCGGAGGTTCCTTGGTCGCGGCGTTGAGTTTCATAGAATGTGTCTCAAATTATTTATGTGGCGCGGCGTTGAGCTTTACCACTTAACACCCAATCCCTCCAGAATTAGTAAACAGTAATTAGTAAACAGTTGGACTTCTAGTTTCAAGAGTTAGGTCAATAAGTTGCGATGTGTGTTTTGAACCGCACGGTAAATATTTAACGCTTTGCCAGTTTTAGCTTTTTGCAGCGACTGTTGCCCGCCAGCAATATTCAACTAATTTAAAGACTAATGTAAAAATTGGGTAAATACTTACGATTCGAAATTTATTTTTATTTTATTTTTTGAGGCCAGTCGTGGCGCAAGAGCACAAACGTGTGACTGTAAACGCGAAAGGTTGTAGGTTCGATTTTCATTAGAGGAAATAAAATATTGAATATTGTAATTTTTTTTTATTCGCTCTGGTTTCGAGGCAATTGGCGGCGTTGAGTTTCGCCACTCAACACGAAATGCTTTCAGAATTCGCCGGGAAGTAGGGAGCAGTGTCTAAATTACGAGACTGTTTGAGGGAAACAAGCAGTACAGTATTAATTTTTAAAACAATAAAAAAATTACATAAACCAAGTAAGTTTTCATATAATCTACAAGAGTCACAAAATATTAGGTTATGTTGCTCACATTTTTTTGTCTTATCTTTTTATGTTCTAAATCTAAAATAGTATATGAAGTTTCTGCATTTCATTAACGTTCCACTTGTACGAATACGAAATGAGTATTCCGTCGGATGCGGCATCGTCGGTGTATTTGCTTTAATTCCTAGAAAAACGGGGATTTGAATATGAATGTTTGTCAGTTTGAAACGCCATACACGTAGATGTTAAAAGTTGTGAAAAAAAAACAATAGATACAGTCTAAATATTTATCTAGGAGGATCTCACGTTTTATTATTGAATATGTTACTTTTGTCTATAATGTTTAATATTAAAAATGTTGCCTTTTTTACTATCTATGGATGTATCCGATATTTTTCACAATTAAATAATATAACATCATGTTAAATGTGGCTCTACAGAAACTGTTTATATACATAATTTACTTGCTCTAACGCGACCATTTTGCAGACTATAATCGTGCAACCACATCGTTAAACCGTAATCTTTTCTGGTTCTACGTTTCCAACAAAGGATAAATGTATTCAGACCCAACTTTAATTTTATACCTCATGTATATGGATATGAACACAATTTCGTATAAAATCCTGTTAACTCCTCATTGTTCTTTAACACCACAATATCCTTACAGTTGTTGGACGTGTATTGTTACAATTTTGGTATGCGTATCTAAGTACCTGTAAGGGTCTAATCTTAGTATGTTATGTTAATGTTGGATGTAAATGTACCGATATTTGTATTATAAGTAGATACTTACATACAAGTAAACAAACACAAATATCGACATTTACATTCAACATTAACATATATATATATATATATATATATATATATATATATATATATATATATATATATATATATATATATATATATATATATATATATATATATATATATATATACATATATATTTGCTGTAAATATAAATGTATACTGAGTTGTGTGTAAAGGTTCAATGTGTCTTGGTACACTTGCATTTCAAAAAATCGGCCAAATTTGAGTCGGATTCGCGCATGAATGGTTCTGTACCATTATAAATATGGTATAATATGACGTGTGGTGTATAGAAGCCCCTTAAATGTTTTTTTTATTTGATTTTTTGTGGCTGTTGTTATAGCGGCAACAACAAAAAAAAAATCACCTATCTAAGAAATCACGGTTCATGATACACAGCTTGGTAACAACCGGACAAACAGACAGCGAAGTCCTAGTAATAGGGCCCAGTTTTCCTCTTTCTCTACAGGATCGTAAAAATTGAACGTGATTTGTACTCGTATATCAAATTTCTTATATTGATCTAAACAGGAAATTAGAAAAAAAAACATATTTCTTGTTGTAAGGATAATATCGAAGAACTTCTTTTATTAAGGTTAATTGAAACTACTAAAAATATGAATAAAAATACGAAGCTAGCTAGCGAAAATGACTGTTTGCTAGAAATTTACCACATATAATAAGCCTACGAAAATTACATACTGTAGTAATAGAATAACTTAATTATTGTAACAAAGTAAACGATCTAAGTAAAAATAACAAAAAGTCTTTATGAAAGTAAGTACAATATGAAACTCGATTAAGTATAAGTACAAGTCAGTATTGAAATTCTATGTTCAAAGTATAAAATTATTTAACTTGATAAACTAAATTAATAATATTATTAATATAAACAAATAAAATAAAAGAGGCCAGTCGTGGCGCAGGGGCACAAAGTGTGACTGTAAAAAAACCGACTGGTTGTGGGTTCAATCCCCACTCGAGGACATAAAATATTTACTTAAATGTTTGTTTCCATTTCTTCGCTCTGGTGTCAAGGCAAAGCGCGGTGTTGAGTTCTGCCACTTAACACGCAATGCCTTCAGAATTCGGCAGAAAGTGGGGAACGGAGTGTCTTACATTAGGTTCCCTCTGCCTATAGCGTGAAGCTGATAATAATATAAAAATAATTATTCTGTTACAGACGTTGTAACTTTATTTTAATAATAATAATATTTTAATATAATCCTGTAAATTTTTTAGCATTTTAAGGACTTTGCTCAGCTGTCCGCTGCGGACTTCCTTTTGCTATCAGCGTTACTGATTTCACTGGTAATTTCCGTGCCGAGTTCTCTTCACGTCTCGCCGGCACCGCTATCATTTTCCATAGAAGGAAATGAGAATATTTCAAATTATAAATATAAAAAAATCAAATCAGCTTCACGCTGTATCCTGCACACAGCAGGGTAGGCAGAGGGCTCCTAGTATTAAGACACTCCGTTCCCCATTTTCTGCCGAATTCTGGAGGTATTGCGTGTTGAGTGGCAGAACTCAACGCCGCGCTTGGCAGCGACCAATTCAAATTATAAATCACATTAATTTGTGTTTGTATAAAAACCTATAGATTTTTTTGTTAAATGTGTGATTTTTAAATATTTTTTTTTGCAGAGGCCGTGTAACTGTCAACGGGCGCGTAAACGTTGCCATTGTTTTCGACCGCACAGCAACGAAATATGGCTCTTTTCGAGATACTCCACCGGCTGGAAGTGAGTGCCTATTGTTTCATTTTACATTCCACGTTCCCATATGGCGACAAACAGGATTTGGTACACCTCAAATAAAAATTACACGATTCCCACACTCTTTTTTGTAGTGTCACACATTGTAAATGCACGTGTTGCTTATTAATCTAAGCACAAAAAACGGTATGGCTTAGTAGCTAATATATTTATGTCGTACAAACTAATCGTACAGTATCGTAGACCGAAAATTATATTCAAATTATTATTGTTCTCACATCGATATGATTACATCAACTCGGCGCCGAGACGTGTCCTCGGACCTGACGGTGAGACGTCCCGTTTTGGGCATGCAAATGTACCTCGGTACATCCACGCCTCCCCAGACTATTGTCCACCGCCCTTGGGGATTATACGACCGTTCCATTAGACGTGGGGCGAATAACTAATTGAAAACGATTTTCAGTTGGGCCAGACGACCAGAATTTTCAATTTGTTACTACGTAGGATCACAAATACTCTTGTACTTATTGCTTTCCGGGGGCCGGTTGGTTATTGGTGCGATATGTACGCACAAAAAAAAAACTCGCTGTATATCGTATACAGCAGGGTAGACAGAGGAAATCTATTGTTAAGACACTTCGTTCCCTTCTTTCCGCTCTTTTATTGGTGCTACAGCGAGGAAATGAAAATATTAATAATTAATAGTTAATTCCCTTAAGTGGATTTCGAACCCACAATCGTCGCTTTACATTCACGCCATTGGGCACCTGAGCCACGACTGTCTCGAAGCGTACAAAGGTATCGTAATAACGTATTCGGTTGCCATTACGTCCACACCACGTGTACTCAATGTTGATTATCCCAGGCGGTTATTTTCGTGTTGGCCGTGAACAATTGCTGTTGAATTGTTAATCGTATATTTGATCAATTTCATAGCTACTGATTATGTTTCATTCGTACGCTGGCCGCGTACACTGTGAATTAAAAGTAACGCGGAAGTGTCCACGTTCATATACCTATACGAGTCCGTTAAATTGAAATTATGTGTACATATAAATATTGAGGCCCTATGATTATTATAGTGCTGTATGCCATGTTCGAATAGTACTTTAAATTGATGAATATTAATCTATTTGGCCGCTCTAGGCGCAGTAGCACAAGCGTGTGATTGTAGACGCGACCAGTTGTTAGTTCGATTGCCGCTCAAGGAAATGAAATACATTTTCATTCGCTCTGGAATCTAGGGAAAGCGCAGCGTTGAGTTCCACCACCCAACACGCAATGCATCCATAAGTCGGCGGACAGTGGGAAGTGAAATGTTTTAGCACAAAAAAAATCGTTGTGACAATCCCTCGTGCTATAGATATTTAGTAAAAATTGAGACGGCTAAAATTCACTTCTTATCTGGTGCGAATGAGGCTGCGAGTTGTTTGGTTTATATTGTTTATTTTATCTCGACGAGGGTTCAAAACAAAGGGACTTTTAATATATGACTATTTTAAACAGTCATTTGTTCTTGAATGAAACCAGAATAAAATATACATCCTTAACATTCAAGTTTTTTCATATCAACCGTCAACGATGTGCACAAAGGCACTTTATTTAGGTGGTAAAGGAAGAGGCTATCTCACACCAGAGTCGATATAACGATCCATTGAAATGTTCCTAACAATGATTATTTTATTCAGAATGGAATATTTATATACTTTTGGTGTTTGGTTTGAGTATCCTGTGTGTGCTTTTTATTTTAATAAATTATGGCTTTATTTATTTAATATATTTCGAAAGAATAGTCATTCAATCCTGTATATTTAATACATACAAGAAAACAATTATTTTAACATTTTTTTTGTTTTGTTAGATTTAAATGAAAGGGTGAAAGGCTGATCTAAAAAATTCAATATAAAATAACAAAATGAGGTAATCTTAATACTGTTTAATATCGTTAAAGCATTCCCATGGGCAAGGAAAGTGGCGTTTCTGTCGCCTAAGCCCGTAGCTATTAATTTGGTTACTCCTCCAGACCTCCCAAGGCGTCCCCTGGCAGGCGGTCGCTTAGCCCTTCTACAAACTAACGATAAGCTATAAAACTGAGCGAGCGATTAACAATCCTAATCCTGTAGTCACTAGTTAAAATATTTCAAATTTCTCAGTTTTCGTGATAACGTCATCCTACATCCAAGAGATTGGGTCCTCGTCATTGTTGTTTGTTTGTTTGATTAATATGGTTAGTGTAAACGTTACCCTAAAAATGGTCACACTAAAAAAATATATTTTCCTTTGTTATCCAGATTTTTTACCAATACTTATATTTTTTTGCTTTCTATATCAATTAGTAAGTTTTAATATAACAGAATTTTGACATAACAAAATAAAAAATTCTCTTACATTAAATCTAATAAAGAGATTTGAATTATTATAATCCGCAATAATAATATCAAATATTATTAATTTAACATGGTAACACTGTTCGATTGCGTTCAGTTTTAACGAGTTCGTTGTCTATCTCGCAACCCAATCTGTCACGTCGTCGTGCTCAGTTATCTTTCATCGTAAATTAACTTAAATAATCTGTCGCCGAGCCTCTACTCTACTCCGTCTCATCTTTTGGTATATTGAAAGTCATTACTTATATTCTAAACACGACGCCAATGTTCCGCTCAGTAAGGGAATAGGGAAAAAATGGTGATTCACTAAGTTTTTTTGTTACTAAAATATATAATATGTATTCATCATAGCTGCTAGCGTTGTTTATTTTTGTCGTAACTACTGCCGAAGCTTTTAGTAATGAATTCTCTAATTTCTTTATTTTGTAGTCTTGTTTATTTGTATTTTTATATTTTTTACATTGTTAAGAAAGCCGTAGAAGAGGCCGTCGTGCCGTTGAGGCACAATCGTGTGACTGTAAACGTGACGGCTGTGGGGTCGATTTCGCACTCGGGGGACTTAATTATTATTTTTAGCATTTAGTACCTTTAAAGGAAAAAAAGGAACCCTTATAAGATAACACTTTATAGTCCGCCCGTCCGTCTGTCTGTCTGTCAAGAGCCTTTATCTCAGGAACGCTTCGAGATATCTAGTTGAAATTCAAACTATATACTCAAGATCAGGAAAAATCGTAGTGGTACATTAGCTTAAAAAAATGATATGGACGTTTATATCGCAAAAAGCGCGTATTTCGGCACTAAAATAGGGAATCAATATTAATAGGGTAGGTACTTCCAGTTGACCTAGAATTAGGAATTTAGTAACTAGCATCTACAGGTAGTAAGTAGTAGTTCAGGAAAAAATCTGAAATCTATACATTTTTGGTTGAAACCTAAAAAATAATAGCCTTAAAGGAAAGGCAAAAATTGATATTAAAGCCGCTAAGTTCAAATAAAGATAAATAAAAACCGAAATAAAAAATGATCCATAATTATGCCTACACTCGTTCCTTGTAATAACAAAAAAAAGTTAAAAGTATCTTATTCGCTTTTAATTCCTCGCCAAGGATTAATCAGCGTCTGTCACCGCGCCGCACTTAGCGCTGTTTGCTTTTGACACTTTCGCTACAATTTATACGGTGTGATGTCACGTCACGCCTGTCTTGTTTTACCGATTTTCACTGGTATCTTTTGAGTTTATTCGTTTTTTTTCTTCTGTTTAAGAAATGTAGAAATGTATATTTTAAGTATGAAATGATGAATATTTTATTATATTTCGTTAGAAATCTTTGTCATTAGAACAATTGGGTTTGCTTGTTGAAATTGTATATAAATAAATTTACTATATGCACTTAAAATGTTGAAGTATTTAAACGCAATAGTAATGTATGAAATGTAAAGTAATTTATTATTTTCTATATTCACAAAAACCGAAAGTTGGCAAGGCACATTCGGTAAAGTGAAGTTGGATAGCGTTCCCGCAAAAAATGTCATTTCCGATTTCGCCTCCAATCCCATTGGATTTAACGCAAGCGAAATTGTTAGAGCACAATATTCGTAAATTAAAATTGATTGTATGTGATATATTAAAATAGGAATTATGACATGGTGGCAGTGTGGCAAGAATTATGACACAGTACGAAAATAAGAATTATGACACGGCGGCATTCATGTAGGATATAAAAATTAAATTGACAATTCAGCTGTGTAATCACATGACAGTTATATTTTTTATGCAGCAAAAGCTTTTAGTATTGATGAGTTTTAATATTTCAGTCTGTTTTTAATAACTGCGTTATAGTCGGTGTCTCCTTTATTTAAAAATATAATTGTAGGAAGTGCTTCTTGGAAACAATGCGAAAATGTACTGCAGGTTCTTCTAAAAGGAAGTTCTCCAATAATTTGTTTTTCCTGTTTTTTTTTTAAATATCTGACACCGGCTTTATGTTTTATAGACAGATAGATACTTAGTATTCTGCAGACTTACATATATTTAAAGTTAATATTGATGCTTGCTTTATTTTATGTACTAAACTTAGAATACTTGCGGCCAGTCATGGCGCAGCGGCACAAAGTGTGACTGTAAAATTGTCTGTATGTGGGTTCGATTCCCACTCGGGGAGATGAAATATTTATTAAAATTTATAGTTCCAATGCTTCGCCCTGATGTCGAGCCAAGTGCGGTGTTGCCGCCACTCAACGCGCAATGCCCTGGAGGCATTCGGCGGAAAGTGGGGAATGAAGTGTCTTAACTCAGGTTCCCTCTGCCTACTCTGGCCTACTCTGCCGTATGCGTGAAGCTGATAATAATAAAAACATAACTGATCGGTGTCTGTTCATGGCAGATATATAAGATAAATTGGTATTGAGAGCATTTAACATTTAATTTTTTTAATTTATAGAATCTTAACCGATTATGTTGTCTGTTTATTTATTTCTAGGTTTGTCTGTTTACTTAACTATAATTAATAATTATATATTCTAAAACTATACGAATAAATAAAATTAACATACGTAATAAATGAAATGAAATGCAAATTCACTATTGTATTTTGGTCAACTTCCCGTAACATTAAGTATTTGTTTTATTTAAATTGGTCCCTAAATAAAAAAGATATATCAATACAAACTATTTTATTATACTAAATTGCTATAAAATAATTGTTTTATTGAATTGGCTGAAATTTTAATTTTTAGGGTTCCTTACACAATAGAGTAAAACGCTTCGTCCTGTTAAAGTATTAAATATTACGTTCTTAAGCACACACGTTTCCCTAAAATATATATTATCAAACTCATAATCATAATCCTGATAATATTAATACAACAATTGGGTTTCATTCATGAATATTAACAACATTCCTCGAATTATATAAGAATTGTAATATAATTGTTACCACACGTATAATATAACTCGGTCTTTGTTAACAACAACACCGTTGGACGCTAAACAACAGAATATCTTTATTGGTATGATAAACAACAAACTAGAACTATCGAGTAAATTAATCGGTCGGTGACCTATTGGAATATACTCACATCACCATCTTGCATAATTATATGACAAAAAGCTTTATTATTTATTGCCTTTTTTTATCATCGTTTTTAGTCGTGTGCGCGGTTACGTTTTAATGGTTTGTTTTGTTTACGCAGTTACGTAGTAGTTGTATGTAGTTTTTTTTTTAGCTTCATGTAGTATCTCGTATGTAGCAGGTTAGGCAGAGGGGGCGTAGTGTTAAGACCCTCCGATCCCAATTTTCGGCGAATTATGCAGGTTTCGCGTGTTGAGTGGCGGAACTCACCGACGGAATTTGGCCTCAACACCAGAGCGAAGAAATGAAAATATATATTTAAACATTCTTTTTATTTCTTTGAGTGGAAATCGAACCCACAACCTGTCGCGTTACAGTCACGCCCCATAGTACATAGTTATATTATAACTCATTAACTTTAAACTATACAATTTTTTCTTTTTTATATATTTATACGAAACATTGCTAGATTTCTGTAGTTCTGGTAGAAATATCAATTATATATGCTTAATGAAGCAAATTAGAATATTTAATTCTGTGAGCGAGGATTAAACCCACAGATTGAAAAGAAAAAACAATTTACAAATGTTTAATACATGTTTTTTTTTTTTTTTTTTTTAATACATGTAAAATGTGATGTATTTTTGATATACTTGTTTTATTATATAATATGTATTTTTTTCCGTTTTTATACAGAAAAATAATTTATCTATATATTTTGCGACTTGCTGTACCTTTCATTAATATTTAGCACATAGAACTGGACTAACGATTTTTTATGAACTCTATTCTGTTTAATAATTATAACTTTGCAATATTAATTAATTAACATTTACATATATATTTTATATTTCCTCTTCTGATTAGGATTTCGTTTCCAACAAAATATTTAATGATACTCTTTAAAACGGCCTTACATTTATATATAAAAGTAGCCGAGTGGCTAAATAATTTAAAATATCTGTAAAGTAATTCAATTACTATTAGATAAAATGAGTAGGTACCTATAAAGGCAATAAAAGTAAAAATTGTCTTCTGCTTATAATTTATTCTAATTTTTTACCCATAAATAAATAAATACATCAGTTTCACGCTGTAACCCGCACACTACAGGATAGGCAGAGGGAACCTAGTGTTAAGACACTCCGTTTTCCACTATCCGCCGAAGTTTGGAGGCAATGATAATATAAATGTAAATAAATATTTCATTTCCACGAGCGGGAATTGAACCCACAACCGTCGTATTACAGTCACACTTTGTGCCCCTGCGCCACGACCGGCCGACGACTTACGCACAGATTAAATAAAATAAATACACATGCCTCTTACATACGTAAGCAATTAATATTTCGTCTTGTCAGAGATGATCGCCATTCTAAATTATTGTGTGATTCCGTCTTGTTCCTTGCTCCCGAATATAAAGTCTTATTTAGGGATGGTACTAAATGCCACTTAAAGTGAAGGGAATTTAGTCTTTTTTTTAATATGCATTTATTACATCGATATGTAACTAACTATATATTTAATGAAATTAAAGAATCTTAGTTTAATACACTTATGATTCTTTTAATATGATACAACTTGGCAAAATGTAGAGATATGGTGGTGTAATTTGTAGATCTCGTGACAATACAATAGTATGATATCGTGAAGCATCGAGCTGGTCTGAAATTGAATTCCGAATCGAGTTTGAATTCATATTAATAAATTCAGTTGTCTTAACAATGCGTGTTCTTAGGATTTCGTACCTAATAGAAAAAAAAACTATTCTTATCCCCTGTCACACGTTGTCCGTCTGTGAGGACCATTTATCTCAAGATCGCGTGGAGATATCAAGTTGAAATTAATATATCCAGGTGTACAGTCCGTTAAGCATTAAAGTTTTTAAGTCAATTGTATGTAGTTGTATTTCTATGAAATTCGCACAGATAGAAGAAAAACACCGAAAATTTTTAATTTACAAATAGTACATAGAATTCAAAAAAAATAATTAAATACTTATACTTGCAGTTTTTTTTAATACAACATTAGAGCAAAATTAAGATTGTAAACTCTTATAAGTTGTACTTCCCTTTGACGTACTATTCTAAATTGATATGGAACCTTTGGTGGATGAGACCAACTCGCACTTGACAAATTCAAGGTATTGAAATTGCAAGATTTTTTCGTTATAATTTTTATGTTTTATATAAATGTACATACATATTTTACCTTACTGCTGGCAAAGAGTTATTTAATTAAAAGGTACAACCATATTGCATTGGCTTGGCTTAAGCAATATACCTGAATAATAATAAGTTTGTCTTTGTATTATTTCCAAAAGTAGTAAAAACCAATATGATAGTACCCAATAAAAATAAAAACTTATAAAAATACCGATGCTAAGCAACAATATCCAATAAAATATGTAACATAATATGCGATATCGTTATTTTTATTATTCTTTCTATAAGTTGACACTACGGACTCGTCTCTTTTATTAAAATTGAAATAATTAGACGTATCGCCAGACTTTATCGAATCAACGCATGTTGTACGTCGAACACCTTATGCAGATACGTATTAAAAAGCAGCTATCCGAGTTTATTAACCGTTTCCCGTCCTCGGCTAGCGTAGGTTCTTTTCATACGTCTGTACAGCTTTCTGTTTGCAGTCAATAAGCACTTCGTTTTATCTCATGTTAAATGACCAGGTACTTTAAGTGTATTGGAATAATTAAGATAGAGGAGGTGTAGGTGTTGATTAAGAATATGATATGTAAATTAAAAATGATCATGATTGATAAAATTGAGACGTTATCATTCTTTTGTAATGTCATTAGTTTGTGTTTTGAGAGGTCTGTAGGGATTTTCCCCTAATGCTCATAAGAAATTTAATTTAAAAGAATATATTTTCAGCTTTTTTTGGTTTTGAGCTGGTCACGTACCGACTGTTTTATAGGAAGAATAGAAGGCTCGTAATTTATTCAATCTTTTAAATAAAAGTCAAAATAAAATAATGACACTGTCGCTTAGATTTTATTGTATACCTAATTGGTGTAGTAAAACGAAATTGTTAGGAAATTTATACTAATTGACTTACATTTGATACCGAGATTACTGATGTTGATTAGATATATGTATATCGTTATCTTTGGATACATCGATAACGTTGTTTCGTTTAATCTAACTAAAAAAGACTAAATAACTAAATATCTTGCATTTCAAAATGTAAATGTAAATTAAGTTACTACATATTGCTGCTCGTTAAGTCTTCTGTAAGACAAACATTTCAAAACAATGGAATAATTGATTGAAATATTGCCCTCGAAGCTTTTAATTAGGATTTATGGTGTGTCTGAAAATCGCGTTACAGTCAACTTCTTGACAAATTATTTTCGCTGGCCTCCCGTGTGACTTGCACATTCTGAAACGTGTTATTGAAATTCTCTGGTGTATCATTTTTTTTTCTGCAGCTTCGCTCTGTATCCCGCTTAGAGCAGGGAATCTAGTGTTAAGTCGTTGCGTGTTGAGTGGCGGAACTCAACTTTGCTCTTTTGCCTTGGTACCAGAGCTATGAAATGAAAATATTAATTAATAAGTGTTGATTCACTCCTCCGAGTGGGAATCGAACTCACAAGCGACGTGTTCCTCTGCGCCACGACTGCCTCAACATACTCCATTAATAATGTACTACGAAAATATTTGCTAATTAGAGCTGCCGAATAAGAGGAAGATTCATCATATCTATGTTTACGTAATCTGAGTAATTGGCAAACATGTTTCAGATATTTTCAACCAATCTTTCGTATTTTTCATGTGAAAAATCATCGTCGGCTTAGAGTGTAAATCTGCTAAATATGTTTTGTATTTTCGCTATGTACATTTTTGTTCTATTCAAAAGTGTAAAAAAAATAGCAAAATCGACAATTCTTTTATTTCATATAGTAGAAAATACAAATCAATTTACAAAAGTGTACGAACGTTCTATAATGCATATATTAATCAAAAAATATTTATCCCTTCTGATAATTAACTTAATAGGCCGTTAGCGGGTTTACACTCTAAGCCGACGATATCAGTCCAATCTGAAGGAAGTCTGCTCTATCGGAAATTATATTAAATGTTTGAGTATTACGTAAACTATCGCGAACGGAGGATGTATCCATACAAATAGCTACATCCTTTCATTTCGTTCCGCTCAATTGATATATCGAAATTGAGGGGTCAAATCCAGCGCTATTAGAGAGCGCCGAATGATTTAGTTCCACCATTTCTCCGTTTGCTGTTGACGTCCTTCCACAATAAATTAACGACAATTGCACTAATTGCTCAGCTAATGGTCGCACTCACAGACGCATTGTCTAGTTTTCCCATTCGAGCATTACTTGTAACGTTTGTTATACTATCGTAACACATTTATTCGAGGTCTCGGAGTCTGTGATGTAAGGTATAAGCTCCAAAAGCGTTGCCTGAGATGACATGGCCACGTTGCGCGCCGGCCTAAGAATTGTGTCGGATGCAAGTGCATGTGCAAGTGTCTGTCCCTGGAGTGAGACCTCCCGGAAGCTCAAGGAAGCGCTGGTTGGATGTCGTGATCCAGGTCATGCAAATTGAGGAAGGTTGAGGAAGAAGGCAAACCCTGGCGCAGTATTGAGAAGTTTGCCATGCCATTAGGTTATACAATACACATGACACTCGCTAAAGCTATTAAATGTGCCAAGTTCATATTTTTCTTCCCATTCCATTATTCCCATCCCATCTTATTGCGTTACGTGACACGAATTTTTATACGACATTTCTGAGACTATGAAATCAATCTATATTATTTTTGGAATTCCCTTAGGAAGTATCCGTCCTATAACGGCGGTGTAACAAATATTTATATTTTTGAATTCACGATTTTTTTTTGTTGAATGTAGCGATGGAACGAAATGGAAATATTGTTTCAATACATATAGACCATTTACGTTCTGCGCCGATCCGTCTGTTATATAAACCTGCAAGCTTACCGAGTTTTGAATAGATTGCAAGCTACAAGGATTGCCTCTGCAATCTGTTCTACAATTCACCTTCACTTGGCCGACGGGGGTCGGACTACGCGAATTCGACAGTTTGTCACGTCAGCTTTGACTGTTTTTTGTTGACCATTTCCGGAGAACAATTCAAGATATAAAGATGCGAAGTTTTTATAATTTAATTGTATTTTATTGTTTCGATTATCGATCAATTATAGTTTTTATCTTATTAATCACAAATATTATTTTTTGTCCATATTATTTATTGCTTATCAAAAATATATATACTCTACATTTGATTTAATACATTTAAAAGGCTGTCTTGACGACGCTTACTCGATTCTACACACGTTTGTTCTTTCGATTTACACTTACGGGAATGCTTGTGACGAAAATGTCATTGATCTTCGATATGATATGTCTCAAAAACAGGTGGAAAAGTGACGTAAACAAAGTGACGTATCACTTTTTTGGTCCACCTTACTTGCATACTAAATACAGGTAATACTTAGATTACATAATATACATACATCCAGCAGCCGAATAAATTATGACGATAGCCTTGTTCTTATTGAGGCCGTCTTAGCGCAGCGGCACAAAGGTGTGACGCGACGGTTTTGAGTTCGATCGCCACTCGATGGAACGAATTATTACTTATTAATATTGTTATTTCTTTACTCTCTCTTCTGACTACCCTGTTATGTGCGGGATACAGTGTGGAGATGATTTTTTGTTTACATACGAGTATATAGTATATTTTATCAAGTACCGCTACAGATGTATAACACACAAAAAAAACACAGTCGAAGTGATAACCTCCTTTTCTTACAGAAGTTGGTTAAAAAAAGAATGAACAAATATCTGGCCAAGATAGCGTTGTGAACATACTGTAGATAGCACAGCGCGAGCTTTGAAAGTCACAGACAAACGTTATCTTGCACGCCAATACAGTAGATGATTCAGTTCTGATGAATGGCAGGGCGGTCATGAACTTGTCGACGGCGGCTTATTGTATCGTTCAATTGTGTCTCTTTTTGTTTTCTTTTTTAACTATTAATCTTTTGTATTTGCTTCTGTTACTACATTGTGTCATTTATTTTAAAAGTACCTAAAACGGATGCTAATATAAATAATTTGTTTTTTTTGGTTTCTTCTATAAAATTACGTGAACAATGCAGAATATTGTTCACTTACTGAGGACTATGCAAGAAAGTTGACCAGTATCTTGAACGTCGTTAGTTGACTTGCTACCTGTGTCATTTATTTAAAAAAAAATAAGAATTTTAATATACATTATTATATTTTGCTTTCTCCTGTAAAATTATGTAAACACTGTATTATATTAATCACTTACTATCTACTATCCACTATCACCTTACAGCCTTCGTTAGACTATACAAGTAAATTGGCCAGTATCCTGAACATAGGAGATTAATTAGTTGACTTGGTACCCGGTCTGGACGTTCCCCGACACAGCCATCTGTCCGGTTCAATGAAACGTTCAAGCGAACCGCCTGAATCAATTGACTATGCTGTTGATATCTGTACTGCGTCGTTTGCTTTTCTGATTTAAGTATCAGCCGTAAGCAGCTCAAATATATACTGAACGCTTGAAAAAGTACTCGGCACTCGGCAGCTTGTTGACTTTATTTCTCTCATATTCTATACTGGTCATTTGTACTTAAAATAAAATCGAAACGGATCGATATCTGAACATCGAAGATAGGGTGCCCTAGGCTTTCTTTCTCCCGCGGAGCCTTTATTAATTTAATAGATAAACCCAAAATAATGATTTTTAAAATGTTTCTGTTATATTTATCTGTTTGTTTTTTTGTTTGTGCTTTTGTTCACGTTTATCTCAGAAACGGCTTGATCGATTTAAATGCATTTAGTTGTACAGTATTTCTTTCTTCATATCAGTATTGTATTCTTCCTTTGGCAAACTTTCAATATTTAGTGTTGTTCTTTATTTCATTCGGCTTATAAATAAATAAGTTCTACTTCACGCTGTATCCCGCACACAACAGGGTAGACAGAGGGAACCTAGTGTTAAGACACTCCGTTCCCCACTTTCTGCCGAATTCAGGAGTGATTCATTGTGTGATGAGTGGCAGAACTCAACGCCGCGTAGTGATAATTTTATTAGATCACGAGAAAATAAATTATTTTAAATTACATGTGGGCGAAACCGCCAACAGGCTACTATTAAACTAATAAAATGGTGTTATCCATATTATAGTAATTTTTTCCCATCTTATTATTTTAAATGTTAATTCAAAGTCTATAAACAATAAGTTAATTTTTAATCTTCTATGGAATGTAAGCATGAGTAATTTATAAAAATACACACTAAATACTACATAAATAAAAATAAACTACGTATATAATAAAAAATATATATCCAGAGATAAAGTCCAGATATTAGTTTTATGATTAATCTATATTACAAAAAGCTGAAGTTAAAGCTTGGCGCGTGTGAGCGGGTTGCTAGTGATGTAATTGTTTTGGTTCAGGCTGGAAGCACATGGTGTTGACAGCGGGTCTAAATAGGGTTGTCTGTTTTTCGTCCAATAGTTAATGAGAACTGCAGAAGGGATGCGAGATTATGGATATTTTAACCTTTTCTCTTACCTTTTATAATAATATATTATACTGTTTGGGATATTATAGTTGTACATTGATAATATATATTTAAATTACTTGATGGAACTTGATGTTCCCTCTGCCTACCCTGCTGTGTGCGAGAGACAGCGTGAAGCTGATTTATTTTATTTTTAAATTACTTGAATGTAACATTTATTTCAAGTGAAAAATAAAATTATTAATTGGTATAATAAATGAAGACTAAAAATGTTAGCTTAAAAGATTCATATGAAACCATTGTAATGTCCATGATTATGACGTTATTTAATCATCTCATCTAAATAATTAACATAAAACACTATCTTAACCCAAATATAATTTAAAATTTCAAATTTAATATATAATCTTTTGAAACATTTGCAGTTCCATTTTTTTGCTACAATCCAAAGAGAATAAAGTGGAAATTTGCTAGATAACTTTTAATTTAGAAAGCTTATGAAAGTTTAAACGAAACGTTAATGAGGCTCGAGCAAACACATCGCAGCCCTAAGCGCTTTTTTACTCGTTTGTTTTCCTAAGGCAGGGAGTTTGTACGATTGTTTGATCTAGAAGTACACGCGCGCGCCGGCTGTATTTTATTCTGATTGAACTTAGGTGAACTATATTATTTTTATTATTATTATTATATGAGGCCAGTTGTGGCGCATCGGCACCAGCGTTTGAAGTAAGTTGTTGTGAGTTCGATTTCCACTCGAAGAAAATAAATATTTAATATATTCATTTGTTCACTCTGGTGTTGAGGCGAAGTGCGGTTGTTGTTGTTGAATTTCGCCACTCAACACGCAATGCTTCCAAAATTCGGCGGAAAATTAAGAAACGGAGTGTCTTAACACTAGGTTCCCTCTGCTAAGCCTGTTATGTGCAGTAATACAGTGGAAAATATGAAAATAAAATAATATCGTTTATATTGAAACATCGTTGAAATATATGTCAAGACACTCAATACAGAGCCTACTGTTATTTTTGGTTGTATTTATTTTCATGTAAAAAACTGCTTGCTTTATTTAATTTATCAATACATCTTGATTGAATTTTATTATTTATGAAATTTACTCATGAATATCTACTTGGTAATACAATAAATGAAAAACATTAAACGATTTGATGAAATACAAAATAATACTCAGAAACAGTCATATAAGTATGATATATTAGATGTATATATTATTATTTTTATTACTAAAACGTGATTAATTTTAATAATGAAGCTATAAATCATATTAAGTTATCTCCGTTTTGTATAAAGTGTAATCAAATATAAAATACATATAAGCGATTGTATGTATGTACTTTAATATACATATTATTATACTTTTTTACGTTTTTATGTCAAGTAGAAACATACATTGACCAAATGCTGCCCGGTCACGAATGGATTTTTTTTCAGCTTCACGCTGTATCCGCACTTAGCATGGTTGGTATAGGGAGCCTGAAAATACCTAACCTAATGTTAAGACACTCCGTTTCTCACTTTCTAATGAATAATTGATGCATTGCGTGTTGAGTGGCTAAACGCCGCTTTTTGCCCATTATCAGAGCGAGAAAATGAAAATAAAAAATATTTAATTCCTCTAAATGGGAATCGAACCCCATAATGGTCCCGTTTAAATTCACATACTTGTGCCACTGCCCTACGACGGCTTTTAAAAAGAAAATACATTTTTTTTGTAATATATTCTCTTCAAAAAAAATTAATTAGTTACATATTCAAGTAACGAAGTAACATGGACTATGAATCAATAACTCATTATTATACACGAATATTATTTAAACGATGCTTTCTTTTTAAAGCCACAGCTTGTCTTATATAAAATATGCATAGTAAATATGAAATCCAACGTCGCACTGTCTAGTGAGTATAAGATCCCCCGGGGACGCGATAACGATGCTGCCTACGGAAATAATGTCGCCCATTTGCACGCGTCATCAGTGTCAACACCTTTTTGACCCCGTGCGAACCCCCTGGCTGGCTAGCTTTTACATGAAAAATTATGTTTTATTATTTTATATATATTTTTTATATATATATATATATTTACTTTGTGAAGTTTTTTTTTAATGATTTCTTTTTATTATTTAATACCTGCATATATGTAGGAGGTAGCGTTTTTTTTTGGCTTCACGCTGTATGCGGCACATAGCAGGGTAGACGTAGGTAACCTGGGAATCTAGTGTTAAGACACTCCGTTACCATAACGACACTTTCGTTCACTACCTTCCTCCCAATTCTGAAGGCATAGCTCATTTGCATTTGTGGAATTCAAGTTTGTTCGATTTCCGAAATGCGCTGTTCATATTCAAGCAGATTGTAATGGAAAACCAAACCAAAAAAGCAAGTAGTTTGTCAATACTTCTGCATGTCACTCTAATCATCACATATTTTACTGTTACACTCACATTTGGGTCAACGTGAAATCGCATCGTAATATTAATTAAAATCGAACAAACTTTGTAGCGTGCTCATATGATTTTATATATTCGTTATATATTGAATAAAATATCGAACAGGAATAACTAGTAATTATTAAATTTGTTAAGAGATTTTTTGTAGAATTGCTGGAAATCTCCCTCAGTCCAAAAATCCATAAAGGAATAACTCGTCTACCAATTTTCCAATTGTCCAATTTAACGACATTATGCTTACGAGATTGAGAAAACTTAAATATTTTTAAATAAGAACATATGAGAAATCAATCGTTAGTTGAATCCAGGACCATCGCGTTACTCATGGACTGCGCCCCTATGGACCTATGGCATTAAAATATGGTATTGACTTTTTTATTTTTATACAATTTTTTATCTTTAGAGTGTACGTTGAAATCAATACATTGTACATCTAGTTGTTACTTTATATTTGCGTATTTTAATGAGATTCAAGGTAAAAAGTCTTTCGCAATCTAGACTTGAAGTAGATTGGTTTTCGGTTTTACCAATTAAGTTTTTATTTCAATTCAAGTTTGCAGGAATATAATTAGAAAATTGAGTTTAAGTTCGAGGTAGTTTTCTTATTATAAACAGAAATTTAAAATACAGTTTCTAGCATAGGTATAGTAGAGTTGAGAGAGAGAGATCGTGTTGTCAAAATGTTCTGATTCGATTCGAGTTTTTTAATCCTAACCGATCCCTCAAAGGGTTATATTATAGTATTTTTTGTGTCAGTATGGAATGAGTTATGTGAAGTAGATTGGTCGTTTGTTAAATGAAATTTATTTTTTTATGGACGCTAGTCGTGTCTGTCTGAGGCACAAGCGTGTGATTGTAAACGCGACAGATGACCGACGATGTCGGTTTGATTCCCACTTGAGGAAATGAAATATTTAATATTTTCATAATTTAATTTGTGTAGATATTAAAAGCGTCTCAACTTTGCTTGAATGATTCTAAATAAATATATAGGTTCATACAACATTTTAAACTCTACTACAAGGTTTATTTTTGAAATGCGTAATTCAGATATAATGTTTTCATTGCTCGAAACGAAATGTTGCCTTTGTTCGACCGCGGATGCTTATTATGGCAACTCAGGAAAATTCGTTTCAGCATGAAAGAGCCGGACCGTACTTGGTGGGGTCTCATTGTGCGGGGTCCCAGCGCCGCCTCGACAATGTAAACCACTTTTTGTTTTATCACACCCATGTATCACCTTCCCCGACACGCGTTTATTTAATGGGAAGTCGTTTTTGACGACTTACTGTGATTTTCTGGCGACGTACGCGTTTCGGTGGTAAGGGCGCCTGGGTGGTGATTTGTTGAATTGATATTTCTTATAAGTTTTAACTTGTCGCTTTCAGAAGATTTAAAGAAATTTCTATAATATCTTTGAATGTTTTTCCAATATATTGAAGATTATTTTAAGGAGTATATTAATTTAACTACAATTACTGATATTTTTTTTACCCAGTTTTAGTAAGGCTTTTGTTTGTACAAGTTGCGCAATAATACTTTGAGGTTGTAAATAAAGGAATACGGTCAGATTTAACAATGTAAAGAAAAGAGAATTTATATTTCGCTCCAGTTAGGTATATGGCCTACGATCTCCCGCAAGTCCTCGAGACAAATGGAAACATTCCACTTGATTAATTTAGATACCCATTGAACGGTAAAGTGCACTGGTCGAGAAAAGCGCTCCGTATTTCACTTTTTAGGGTTCCGTATGCTTAAAAAACACGGGACGATAAGATCACGTTATTGTCCGTTCTGTGTGTAGTATGTCTGTCAAGATAATTTATTTCAAGATTGCGTTGAGATATGAAGTTGTATACAATTATGATATAGGTACAGAACCCGTCGGTGGGCTTCACCGATTCGGACTTGACCGATTTTTCGTTATAATAGTCTCAAAAAAAATGTTTTAATAATTAATCGTTTTGTGCCTTTGTCATATGCATTCGCTTGCGGAAATAATTTCAACGACACGCGATACATTCTTTAACCGTAACCTCTATAAAATATTAGCTATATAAAAATATAGAGGCCTTTTACACTTCAGTCTTATATTGTCTAATACGCTCATTGATGGAACCCAATCAACTCAATCTTTCAATCTTTCAATCTTTCAGTGTCTTAATGAGAACGGAGTGTCTCAACGTTGTGTTCCTAAGTTTCCTCTTTACACTCTGAATGAAGTGATAGTATTTTTTTTTAAATTTATGAATAATCTGCTTACATATCTATTCGCATTAAATTCCATATACAAATATAAATGTAGGTTTATCGTGATTATGATTAATCATTATTTTATGTAACTACTGGTTGTCGCTACAACTTTTACTGAGACGTATGTAATATGTATATGTATAGTTATATATATATATATATATATATATATATATATATATATATATATATATATATATATATATATATATATATATATATATATATATATATATATATATATATATAGTGATCACGTATATTACAATTATTTCTTTTGAAACGGAAAATCTGACAAGTCAAGGTATTTTTATTACAGCCTCCACTTCCATTTCAACTTACAAATCAATGAAATGGAAGGATTGACATTATCTTATCTTGTATGGATATTGTATAAAAAATGTTATTAAGTTAATTTTTACAGAAAAAATATGCATTAATTACTGTTTTGTGTTAAGTTACTGAGTTTTCTTCATTATACATCCGAGAGGCAAACGTACAAACCTTTTATTTTTTTTCATTTTATTAATGAAAAATTGGGCAGATTACTGTATCTTCATTGATTGAAAAATACTGAAGTTAAATGAAAAAAAAAAGTTATTGCGAATTTTGCTCCTTATATTCAAATTTGTCTTCAACATACAAATATAATTCAGTTGTCAACATGATGCCAATGTACGTGCTATTTTAAAAATGTGCAAAAAATATCAGTGCGTCACCGGTACTATTTGTGATTGGTAATGTCGTCTTTTAAAAGAATATAACAGGTGCTTAATATGTCATTTTGAATCAATATTCTCCTTTGATTTGGAATCAATATTCTCTCCGGGGATCCTCATATTTTTTAAAACGTGACCTTCCTCCAGTATCTTTGATACTGTGTTTTTCGTCGTTAGCGTCGGTACCAAACTGCGTTGTGTATGACCAGCTAAGGCTCCGTTAACCCTGTTACCGGCAGCAATACGCCTTTCCATATCCATCTCGTATGGTCCATCCATACTTCCCCAATAGAGAAGGAAGGAGCTATAAATTTGGAAATATTTATAATAAAAATATTAATTCATGCGGGAACTATGCCTACAATAATTTCACGTAGGCATCTTTTTATTCGGGACAAGGTAGATTTAATTTTTAAATAAAATAAATATAATTTGATAAGGTCAGTCGTGGACACAAGTGTACGACTGTACACGACGCCAGTGGTTGCGGGATTAATCCCCAGTCGAGGAACTAAAATATTTAAATACTTTCATTTCGTCGTTCACGTGTTGAGTGAAAAGCGCGGCGCTGAGTTCCGCCGCTCAACATGCAATGCCTCGAAAAATTCGAATGAGGGTGGGGAATGGAGTGTCCTAACGCTAGGTTCCCTTTGCCTATGTGGGGGATACAGCATGAAGTAGTTAAAAAGAAAACAAGTTTTATCGAATAAATATAAGTTTGATATTTCACAGTTATTGACATGACGACTTTAAAGGTGGAAAATTGGGATATGCGAGAAGCCAGTTCTCAAATGAGACCGTGTACCGGGATACATCCACGTACAACATTGTTTTCCCACGGATTGAAAAAGCGACGCCGATACAGACAGACACAGCTCATTATCATAACAAGCAATATTACGATGAAACGACGAATGCCTACGCATTCTTATTAAGAGGCGATTCTCGTATTGGTGACGATGGTTTTTTTTTTCTTTACAAATTATATAAATAATTTTATAAGATTTATTCTTCTACTTTGTGGACTAAGATTTAGTTTTTAATAGGCGTGTTGTGTTGTATTTGTAGAGTTATATATAGCATTGCTAGATGTTACGATTTTCGGGCGACGTCTTTTTTGCGTAAAATGTCCCTAGCGGGACAGATATGGTCCTGTTTTCCGTGAATATTCCACGCATTTGAAAATTGTTTTTTTAAATACCTCATTTTTTTATAAGTTACCTATATTTCCAGAATTGTTACTTAACTTAATTCAGAATTCGAGAAACGAAGTGCCTTAAACATTAGGTTCCCTGTGCCATCCTCCTGTGCCCAGGATATAGCGTGATGCTAAAAAAAAACTAATATCGGTTATATCAACCGTGGGTAAAAACTTAAACGTGGATTATAAATCTTAAAATTATACTATGATTTACGGTAATACATGATATTAGCTGGATTCTAATATCATGTATTACCGTAAATCATAGTATAATTCGTAAATCATAGAAAATCAGACAGACTTTACTCATAAGTCAAATTGCAACAGATTAATAAATAATATTTATTTATTTATGATTAATAGATAATAGTTATTTATTAATCATCATAAATAGGCTTCGAACTCTAGATCGTTGTCTAGCCACAAGCTTTCAAACTTCGGTACTGTGACATCAAATATGACATTCTTATCATAAAAGTTATTAATAATTAAAAAGAGATAACAAATCATTTGATTACAGACGCTCTATCTATCTTAAACTACTATGTAGGTATCTATGTAAATAATAAATAAATAAATATCTCAGTTTCATGCTGTTTCCCGCGCACGGCCTGCAACAGCAGAGTAGGCCTCCTCCTAGAGGGAACCAATTGTTAAGAAATCATTTCATCTCCTCGAGTGGGGATCGAACCCACAACCAGTCGGTTTAACAGTCACACTACATAACAATTATATAAGGCACTTGCACTGACCAGATGCATCAAGTTCACCCAATTAATTGAGTAAATTAAGTCAATGTCGGAGGTTAACAAGATAAATAACAGGATTCCATATAACAGACACGTTCAATAAATGATTGGTGTAATAAGGACGTTGTGATTGGATAATGGCGTCTATTGTAGGTGCTTCATTTCTTTGTAATCGTTGGAAAAAGATGAATGTGATCTTAAGTTGCGATTGCTTATATTTTTTTAGATATTAATTTGTAACCGATAACGAAGTGTCTTAACACTAGATTCCTACCCTGCTGTGTGCTACAGCGTGACGCAAAAAATAGTATGACTCGTACATCTCTGGACAATTTATATAATGATTGGATCCATCATATTCGATTACGTTCTGTCTATGGAAATATTTCATTTCCTATTGGTAAATCTAGAAAGGAAAACCTTCACAAAATAATTTAAAATGAATATTATCAGTTATATTCCGTTCAACGTGAATTCTTTACTGAACGCTCCCCCAATAAACACTGAATTGAAACAAAAGCTAAATTAAAGCAATTGAGCGCCCCTCAATTGATACGGATTGCTCTCCAAATTTGCACTTTGTGCTATAAAAGACTTAATGTCCTATGGGTGTGCTAGACGGTAGTGTTATTTCTTATTTAATATTTGTTTTTTTTATTTTTTTCATTCTATCACGCTGTATCCCGCGTCTAACAGGGTAGGCTTAGAGCCAAGTTCTGGAGGCATTGCGTGTTGAGTGGTGGAATTCAATGCCGCTCTTTACCTCGACACCAGAGCAAAAAAATAGAAAAATAAATGTAAATTAATATTTCATCTCCTCGAGTGGAGAGCGAACCCAAAACCAATCGATTTTACAGTCACACTTTGTGCCTCTGCGCCACGACTGGCCTCACTAATAAATTCGGTAACTATATATACCTCAATATTATGCAGGTATTCTATTATCTTATTAAATATGTAATATTGGAAAACATTAGTATTAAATTTTATAAATTCTTAAAACAATGAGTAAACAAAATTAGATACTAGGCGATACCGATTCGGCTATAATTACCGCTTTTGATATTTAACACGAACTTTTATTTACATTTGGTTTATAGTCGTGTCGTAAATAGAAACGTGCAATTGAATAAAACAATTAAACAGTTGAAAATAACATTTAATTACAAGATTTATAAGGTCCAATACGTTTTACGAGCAAAGATAATTAAATGTTTTATCGCTATACAATCGAGACTTGTTTTGTTGCTTATGATTTAACGTTAGAAGCTTTAAATTTATTTATTTTATTATAATTAGTTGGTATTTTAATAATATTTTGTTTTATTTAGTTGTTTTTGATTTAGAGCCCCTTCGATACCGCTCTAAAGGTATATAAAAATGCTCTTTGCGAATTAATGATATCTTTTTGGTAAATGAATATTTAATTTGTCAGCATAATAATCAAGAAAAGACCACCAGCACCATTTCCTATCACATACGATATAATATAATATAACCTTGTGTAAATTAGATGTACTCGGATCTCTTCATTCGTCACCAGGTCACGTCCCGTGGTACCTTCTGAAAGACGTCACGCATCTCTCTTCCGCTGCCTACCTCGTCATAATGACATACGTCGGTCACAGACGGTTGGAGGTATTTTTAAGTAGCTCCCGCATATGCAAATCGTTTGTATAAATTTATACGTTATTCTTGGGTTGGATCGTTGAATACATATTAGTTATTTTGTTAATATTTTAATCTAATATTGAATATTGCAAGAAGTGCTTTCAATTTTGATTTATATTATTTTTATTTTTAAGTAAGGGCTCTCGAATATTTTGTTCACGAGTCCATGTTAAATATTCAATGAATACAGTTTTGGATGGGTTCGCAATATTCATAAAATAGACTCTTATCTTATTTATCTTAAAAAAGTAAAGAAATAAAACGTTAAATTGACACCGAAATGCTTAGGGCTAAATAAAAAATTAAATATTTTTCTTCATTAAATATTTTCAAGGCTAATTTATACTTTGCGTTTCAAATACCTGGTTATTTCATAGCATGACATTACAGTTTTACAATCGTGTTGTTTCAATAACCTTGACCTTAGAAAAGCTCTTGTATTTAACTATGAATTTATTTGTTATACATCTATTTATTATGAATATTCAGGCATATATATTAAATATTTTAAGAAATTAAAAACACACTTTACTTATTAATAGGACGACTGTAATGGACACAAAGTAGGTAATCCAAGATTCCATCAGCTATCTTCCAATTCCATCATCAGACCAGGTCAATGGTACCATAATAATGTTTTGTTATCTAATCTACATATAGTTGCCAAGTTTCATGATGATACAACAATTAGAAGTGCGTGTACTTCAGATTCATAGATTTTATTACGTAGTTACTTAGTAGCAACTCGATCAAAAAATTATAATTTTATAACTTATTTATAAAATTATAAATTTTTTATATAACATATAATATAACATTTAACTTTAAATATATAATATAACATTTAACTTTATATTTTATTATATAATATAACATTTAACGTTATTAACAAATTCACTCGAGATGAGATATTTACTTAAATTTATATTTCCATTTCTTCGCTCTGTTGTCGGGGGCAAGCGCTTCCCTTCCCTCTGCCTACCCTGCAGTGTGCGGGATTCAGCGTGAAGCTGATTTATTAACAAATTAAGACTAAAAATACCACTTAAATAGATATAATTATTTAAAATAAAATAAGCTTAAAAATTGCTTTATTAGTTATACAAAATGTACTGGCCGGACATTTTAGTTAACTACGAAGAAAGGCATTTCTTTCTGAGGTTTCTTTTGTACTTTGTAAAGACATATTTTGCTTTCAGAGTTTAATTTTTATTCATAATTTTGAAATATTCCATTGTTTTAATATTATACATAAATCGTTTCTTATATTGTACTTAAATTTTAAAAAGACTTTAGTATATTCTAGAAATAGAAATATATATAAAATAGAAAATAGAAAATAAATTAAAACAAAGTCTTGGAAAAAAATAAGTTGCTTAAGAAAAAAAATAAACTGAGCTAGGATGGTAAATAAATTAGAACAATAGCCTCAGGGTAGCCTTTAAGCGACGAAGCATGCGTGATTTCATAGCTCCGTGCTGCACGTACGGGGTTGTTTGTTGTAATTCACCCCTTCCCACCCCCACGCTACAATATGATCTCGTACATAGTTTCATTATGTTGGCTCATAATTTACGACAGTCTATTCTCGCTTGCAAGTGGCGCACAAAGACAAATTCGACACTTCTATTTTATTGTAACCGCTTATTATGAATTTTCGTTTGTTTAATTGACACATTCTCTCCTGAGATTTAGTAATTTTTGTTTATTAATATGGCATCTCTGTAACATAAATTTATTTTGTTACATCAGAACGTGTGCCAGAAACCTTTTACTTTTGCTTAATTGCCAATTACCAGACCAGTGGTGAGGCCAGTCTTGTTTCATGTGCACATGTGCGAAACTCGACAAGTTATAGATTCGATTTTCCACTCCAGAAATCGCAGAAAATTAGAGCGCAAAAGTGTGTTAATACGACCGGAGCGTCTTAACACTAGTTTCCCAGGATACCTCTAACAAATTCCGTAAATATTAATACTAAATATAAATACAAATTAAATATTAGTAATGACAAATCTTTTAACAAAGAATTAAATAAAAAAATTTAAATGCTATACCAATTCTATTATCACCATCAGTCACCACTTAATGTTGATTTCAGAAGAGAAATCCAAACGGTTTACGTTTTCCTGCCAAGCGACTGAATCTGATTAATATGTAAGAGAAAGGCTTGTTCTCGCTATTAGAACAGCATTAGACTGGAGTGAGGCGCGTGACGGACGGACAAAGGGATTTCTGAGACAAGTCGGGTTGTAATAATGAACCGGGCCCGCGGCGGGTACATCCCTATTGTACGCGGCCTTAGGGTTGTACCTCCTATCTCCTTCATAAACCTTTCGATTCCTTTTCTAAGTGAGTGTTATTGCAAAAACTCCGGACCCGGACTACCTTTGAATGTAGAGTATCATTTGTTAAGATCGCGACAACGTCATTAAATTTCAAGTTTTTGTTTTATTTTTGTAATTGAGACAGTCGTCGTGGCGCATGGGCGCAGAAGTGATTGAACGCGACAGATTGTAGATTCGATTTCCACTCAAAGGAATGAAATATTTAATAGTTTCATTTCTTTGCTCTAGTGTCGTTGTGGCATAGCGCGGCGTTTAGTTCCGCCACTCAACACGCAATGACTTCAGAATTCCGCGGAAAGTGGAGAGCGGAGTGTCTTAACATTAGAGTCCCCTGCTACATGTGGGATACAATATGAAGCTGAATATTTTTTTTTTCAGGAAATTGTATCTTGAGTCTGCTCAACAATTAGAAAATTAAAAATATAATATCTTGGGAGACCAAGTCGTTTATAATTTGCTTGTGCTATTAACTTGACGGTTCAACAAATCTGTTAAACTGAGTTTACTGAGTAAACAAAAAATTAATTACAGCCTTTTTTTAGGGTAAGTTCAGCTTTTTGCTTTACGCTCAAGATATTAGAGCCGATTTAAGTGAAGAAAATTGCAAAGGCATCTGCTGGACTAAAAGGGGATTACTTTAGAGTGTACCGTGGGCGATCAAATCATAGCCTTCGATGTCGTAACTCGCTTGTGCATCAGAAAACTTTTATCAAACTTTCATTATAAATTTCCAAGTTTTATTCCGATGTGGGGGGCGAGATCATGTTTTAGCATAAAATCTTTGGTGACGAATGGAAGTAGAGTAGTAGAGCGGACATTTTATTAAGCCAAAATTCACGATCACAGCTTTTAAAATGATCGATTGTTTATTTAAATCTAGTTTGGGGTGAGTTACAAGGACTTAATAAAAGCAATAAAATGTTATAATATTATTTATTTATTTAATCTGTTGAACTTCCATCGTGGCGCATGATGGTTGTGAATTCGATACCCATTACCAGCAAGTACCAAAATATATTTAATTTTTTTTCATTACCTCGCTTTGCTGGATAAAACGCGGTGTTGAGTTCCGCCACTCAATATGCAATGTTTCAAAAATTGAGCAGAAAGAGTTAAGAACCAATTTAACATAAGATTCCCTTAGCTTCTCTGAGGAATAAGCCGTGCTTCTTCAGCTTCACGCTGTATTCCACATATAGCACCAGGATACACAGAGAGACGCCGAATTCTGGAGACAATGCTTATTGAGTGGCAGAACTCAAATAAACTCGAGGAAAATAAAATACTAAATATATATATTTTTTACTTTCCTTGAGTGGGAATCGAACCCACCAATCAGTCGCGTTTACAGTGGCACGCTTATGCCCTGCGCCGCGATGTTCTACACATTTAATTCTAACAATAATAAATAGTCGGTGAGACAGTTCCATTGGTTAATTTTACTGCCATTGTATCGGGGCCGTTTAATGTCACGCAATGTGAATTTGCACGTAACTACGTTAGTACGAGTAGTTGGTACTACTACAGCTACATACTAGCCGCTGCCTCGCGTGCAACATACTTGCGAACTAAATGTTTTTATCTAACAAATTATCTTTTAACTCAAACATAGTGTTAAGACTCCGTCCGCTTTCTGCCGAAATTTTTTTGAGGCATTACTGGTTTAATTGCGGAACTCAACGCCGGATTTTTGCCTTGATATTAGGGCGAAGAAATGAAATGAAAATATGATAAATAATAAATAGTTCATTCCCTCGAGTGGGAATCGATCGCACAATCGTCGCGTTACAGTCTCTCCCTTGTGCCCCTGCACCACTAGGGAAGTATATTTGTACTATATTTTTTTGTATTCATTCAGATTATGGGTTCAATTCCTACTCAAAGTCAATGAAATATTTAATATTCTACATATTACACAAGAACGAATTTGCTCTGGTGTCATATGCTGAATCCCGTTTTTAAACAGCCCATGCCTCTAGAATTCGGCGGAAAGTGGGGAAATGTTGGTTAATATAATATATGAATAACCACCCGGTTATAAATACACCCGGTTATAAATTATAATATATTAAATATTTTGGTTAATATAATATATGAATAAAGAAATTGAAATAATATTCCTTAATTAATAAGAAACCACATTTAAATAATTCATGTTAATATGCTTGGGTTGTACGTATAGTGATTTGTTATAATAATAAGTAATAGAACTAGCGAAGTGCCTGTCAAAGTCGAGATTCAATGGAGCTTTGATTACCAAGATATTAATTAACGTTGGCGTGAGTGGCTCAATCAAATATAGCCACGTTGGAGGATTTAGTATCCTTATACAAAAAAGGAATTGATTAGTTAAATTAGAACGTGTTAATGGTGTTTCAGTATGTTTTAGTAAATCAGCTTCACGCTGTATCCCGCACTAAGCTGGGTAGGCAGAGGGAATCTAGTGTGAAGACACCCCGTTTCCCACTTTCTGCCGAATTCTGGAGGCATTGAGGGCTGAGTGACAGAAATCAACGCCGCCTTTTTTCTCGGATGGAAATGGAGATATTAATTTAAGTAAATATTTCATCTCCTCGAGTGAGGATCGAACTCACAACCCGTCGGTTTTACAGTCACACTTTGTGCCGCTGCGCCACGACTGACCTCTATGTTTTAGTGTAACCAGTTATAATAAGTTTCCTAGTTATCGCAATTTTTATATATAAGGGACTTTTAGATAATAGAACATCTAAATATTCTTAAAAATAACAACAAATTTAAACACAAAAAATATCGTATAAATAACATTAATAACAAAATGAAAATATAACAACAAAATGAAAAACAAAACGTCTCATCAAATCTTGTCAGGTACCTGCCATTTATACTGGGAGTACCAGACAATTTGTCCCAAACAAAAAGGCTTAGCCTGTATTTAGTTATAAGTTTGATATTTTTTCTCTTTTGTTCAGTGCACTAAAAATAGAAGCAAATCGTGGCAAAGGGGCACAAGGGTATGACTGTTAACGCGATAGGTTGCGGGTTCGATTCCTTATCGAGGTAATAGAATATTGAATATTTGGATTCCTTGGTTCTGGTTTCATAGTAAAGCTCGATGTTGTTTTTCGTTACTGGACACAAATTTTGTAAAAAGGGGGGTACGGATTGTATTAACACTAGGCTCCCTTTGTCTATCCTGCTACAGCGTGAATCTGATAAACAAAAATGTATAAAACTAAAAATACAGTATGCACAGGTCGGCCACTTCCATCGAGTATTTTAGGCCATCTCCATCGACAGGCATTCGTTAACACGTAACTGGCTGGAGAGACAAAGGCACTTGCATTTTTCACAGGTTTTTGGTACGGCTTTTGACATTCTCCCGAAGCGCTACACTTGATTGGCGATTTCGGAACCCAGTAATTATCTCTGTTGGAGACCACTTTGTATCAAGTGTAAAAGGTTTTTAGCTCTCATATGAATTGAATGCAGTTTAGTAATTTAATTTTTTATTCAGTTAATCGATATAATATATCGACGCTTCACGCTGTAGCCGGCACACGCGCAGGATAGGCAGAGGTTTAGGGTAACCTAGTGTTAAGGTACTACGTTCTCCACTTTCTGAAGCCGAATTCTGAAGGCATTCCATGTTAAGTGGTGCAACTAAATGCCGCACTTTGGTTTGACACCGAAGCGAAGAAATGGAAATATAAATTTCAATAAATATTTAATTCCCTGGAGTGAAAATCGAATCCACAACCAGTGGGCGTTTAATACACTGTGCGTTTCTGCGCCAGAACTGGCCTTAAAGTTATCTTCTAATGTAAAGGTATTGTATATAAGCACCAATTTAAAGTTTGGAAGTCTTCAATAAAAATGTTATCTCATCTTGATTTTAACCAAAGTGGTTTTCTTGTAATTCTTCTTATCTTCTCAACCTTTGCAACAAATTCTCAAAATCTTAAAATAATTGTATCATTATTTAAAGGGGTGCTTGTGATATTAAGAGGTTGATTAAGTTTTCATGAAATCTAGCCGATTACTCTTATTCTCACAAAAATCCACGTTATTGTGATGTTTAATTTTTTTATCGGATGTACTAATAATATTTTTACTGCTTAAATAATGATGTGTTTGGCGTACCTCCGTATATATTATGTTATATTTATAATAATCTGTGGTAAACGGTGTTGGTGTTACATTTATATATTTTGTTATGCTGTTCTTTTATTTATATGTATGTGCACTGTTTGTTTACCCCAATATAATAGAAAAAAAATATATATTTACAGATATACCTATATATCATATTTTGTAAACGATTGAGGGAATCGCTTCAAATATCCGTCAAAAGATGCCGTGCAACTAAGTCGTTTAAGCTCCAGGCTCCTGCAGACACAAGTTGCTGGATAATCCGGATAATACCATTACGCTCTACTCTGATACTCTTTATCACTAGATGCTTCTTATACCGGATTATATGAATATACTTATAAATATATAAAACAATACTTATTAACTTAAGAATTAATTTTATTTTTAGATATATTGTCGTTGTTGTCGTTATATCTCTAATTTTTTTTGTTTCTTTTAAATGGAACAAAAATGTTCACGTTAATTCACTTTAATCTGTTGATGATGGATTCATAACAATTTTTTCTTAAAAATATGGATCAATAGGACTTCTAATAAATTACAAACATATTCATTTTTATAATTCGTTAGAAACGAAGAACACATTAAAAACTTGCTCCGTCTAACATTATACGGCTCTAACAGCTTAGACTTTATATCATATGCGTATTACAATATATTTCTTTTCTTTATGCAATCATGTTTTAATCTGGTGAATCATGCGGAGTAGGAGGAGAAAACCTACATATACAACATCTCTGTTCTTTACTTACAAGGCCTATTTTGAATACATTACGTGAAGGTTGGTTCAATTCGAAGTTGCGTTCTTTTTCAGACGATGGAAAAGCAAATTTTTATAAAAATCATACTCACACCCATTGTGCTGGGTAATATTTCTCTTACTTTTCATGGCACTACTGATAATTCTATGGAAAGAGATGACCCATTTTTATCTTGATACCAAATATGATATTTGTCTTTAAAAATTGTTTCATGAAAAAAAAATCCATGGCACTGTGCATAGGCACAAATTAGAAAAATTATATAACTGGGTGTTCACCCAGAAAACTTCACAGATTCAACATGGGATAAACAAGTTAAAGGGATAATCTGGATAATATAGTTAGAGTAGATCGAGTTAATTTGTTATACAAAAGGCTTATTACGTCAATATATCAGTTTATTAATTAGTTTCTAATTACAATTTATATTATGCTACACTTGTTAGTTAATCTAATACTAATTTATTTCTCTATTTTCCTGACGTTATGTATGGACTATTGTAATTAGATATTAAAGAAATGTGGGGAGCTCACGTAACAGTGATCTTGGGTTGAGGATTTATGTACTTTGATGAAGGTTTTCATTAGATGGAAAAGGGAACGAAATAAAAGATGTAATTTCGTTCTCATGTTTTAACCGCGTTAATGTGGCAAAGGGTCGAGGGAAATCTTTCGCTGAGTAATTAGTGCCGGCCATTGCTTTGGCTTTTCGTCAACAGTTCTTGCCCATGCTAATGTTAGCTCGTTATATGGTATGTCTTTTGTTTTGTTGAGGACTTGTGATAAAGCGACTACCCTCGAAAGAAATTAATATACAAATCTTACTTTTTATTATGAATGTAGACTAAAATATGGCGGAGTAATTTGTGCTCGAAGGGAAATGGATTTACATCAGAAAACTGAACTGAAGCCTAAAATATAACACAATACAAGGTGGAAATTGTTTTATTGATTCTAGTAAATATTTCGGAATAAGTTTCGTTATAACGCTGTATAATAATATTATTTTTATTTAATTATGTCACTTCGCATTGGTTGGACTATTCGTTTTATAATCCTATCGTTTTATAAACCAATATTAAAATCTAAATGGATATTCCCGATGGCATTGATAGCTTTCAAAGTTGTGCCGTTCCAATCTAAAAAGGTTTGTGGAAACCAGTTTCAGAAAAAAAAGTGGAGTTAGAATTGCAAACAGCGTTTGTGGATATTCCTACTCTTACGTATTTGTGAAGTACCAGACGACCAGATGTCGTAACTGTGAATTATAAAATAAAGATTTGATACTTTCTGTTGTATTTATCTATGAGGCCGTGTCGCCTATGGAGAGGTAACGGCATTTGACTGGAGTTGATGGTGGTGGGTTGAAAACCACTAGAGGAAAAGTTTTTTTTTTTTCATTTTTCCGCCTTGTCCTAGGTTACAATAACTGCTGTGAGCTATATGAAGCGTAAAATTGGAAAAACAGTCTATATTATATATAAAACTACTTTCTTCGGTTAAATATGTTGATTATTGAGCCATATAAACAACGTAATAGTTAACAAGTTCAAACAATTTTGATTGAGGAACGGAAAGGCTGTTTAAACGCCCTGGTTGCACTTTTAGTATCGTGACCTGTTTTCGCATTGCAAGGACTTGAAAGTAGTACAATTTTACAGTATAGCCTCAATGTTAAAATTGAAAACGAAGTTTGTGGTTGCAACGACGTAACGTAATGATCTAAGCTTTAAAACAGAAACTCTTTTGTTGTTAAACTACGAAAGGACTTATTTTGGTAGTACCTTTTTGTAAGAAAGTAAGCGTCATTTGTCATTGTCGTCTGTCAATGTGACACTGAGAAATGCGTAGATTGACACGATAATTATATTTTTTAATTTAGAAGTTTGATGTTAATTTTAACTTAAACTGATATTAAAATGTTGTTACTTTTATAAATCAAATCAAATCAGCTTCACGCTGTATCCCGCACACCGCAGGGTAGGCAGAGGGAACCTAGTGTTTTAGACACTCCGTTCCCCACTTTCTGCCGAATTCTGGAGGCATTGCGTGTTGAGTGGCAGAACTCAACGCGCTTTGCCTTGGCACCAGAGCGAAGAAATGGAAATATAAATTTAAGTAAATATTTCATCTCTTCGAGTGGGGATCGAACCCACAACCAGTCGGTTTTGCAGTGACACTTCGTGCCGCTGCGCTACGACTGGCCTCAATAATAAAAAGTTAATTTTGTAACATTATAAAACTATGTGAATATATATTTGTTTTGATTTTAGACATGATAAATATAAAAGTAAAACTTAATATAAAACACAAACATGTGGATTAGTTCTAACGATCAAATAAAGTATCTCGTGCATGTGTAAAAAAAGAAACATCTAAAATAACCTTTTAAATAAAAATAAATGCATTTTATTTAAAAGGTAACAGTCTAGACGGAAATCGTTTCGCTTGTCGTTTTAATCTAATCGAGTGTTCGCAAAAAATAGCTCTAAAACAATTGTATGGAAATATGACACTTATATCGTGTTGGAATAGACGATAATTCTTTGGTGACAAAACAATACGACAGGTAAGTAAAATATAACTCGGCTTAATGTACGGCGTGCACAGGACTTATGTAGACCATAATGAACGTAATAACGATCCTGTCAAAGCATATTACGCAAAGCCCACACAAAGGATCAGATATTAATAGCAGTATCGGCATTGATAATATCATAGTCTAAATACAATATGGATCACGTCAAGAGAATTCAAAGCCATGTGTTAGTACGATTTATTGAGTTAGGAAGTTTAGTGGAAATTAATAATGCTTGCGTTGCTAATGTTTTGATAAAACATTCTAAGTTAGTAATTGAAGATATAGTGGTTCAGCGTGTGAGTGAAAATGCTACGATTGTGAATAGAGTAAATTTCTACGTGTGAATTAGTTGTTTTTATTTATTTTTGTATATAAAACACTAATTAACTTGTATATTGTATCTACTTTGAGACCAGTCGTGGCGAAGGATCTGTGAAGTGTGACTGGAAAACCGACTGGTTGTAGGTTCGATCCCCACTCGATGAGATGAAATATTTACTTAAATTTATATTTTCATTTCTACGCTCTGGTGTCGAGGTAAAGCGCGGCGTTGAGTTCTGTCACTCAACAAGCAATGCCTCCGGAATCCGGCAGGAAGTGCGGAACGGAGAGTCTTAATAATAGTTTCCCTCTGCATACTTTTCTGTGTACGGGATACAGCTTGAAGCTGATTTGTATCTTGAATGTTGGTGGAAAGTAGAGAACCGAGTACCGAGTTATAAATATATAGTCATTATTATTAATCTCTAAATAAAAGATTTATTGATACTGCTATTTGTTCGTTTATAACAAATGGCTTGATCTTATATGATATATTTAATTTATTTTCTATAGAATTATCAAAAATATGCCTCAGTAGTTAATAGTTTATTGATAATTTTAACTTTTATAATTGTCATTTTAACTGATATATCGTTATTGTTACATTTTCCCTATGAAATTGATTACTATTATCACGAACATCTAATTTATATTATGCGGGACAGGGCCTTAGCGTAAATTTTATTACGTTACTGTTGGAGTATTTCGATGAAATAATTTATTAATTAATGTTTTTTTGTCATTTTGATGGGTATTGCTAACTTGCATTTGCAATATTGTTTATAATAATGAGCTAATATTTTTAATTAATAGTGAAAATAAATGAATTATGACGAAAAATTTCGATTGTCATAAAGTATTTTAATGTTAATAGATAGTAGTACTGTAGATTGCCAATGAGATAACATTGTCTTGAGCGCCCGGTTTAATAGAGGCAGGTAGCTCAAGGGAATTTCTTTCGTTTCTGGAGCTCTTAATTTTGGCTACACAGAATTTCACCTTCCTTATTAAGGTGTAATTTTATTGTAGATAATCAAATATTATAATTTTCTTTAAAATAACAATTAACTTACATAATTATGTATATATATTTTAAGGTATTACATACAGCAACTATATTAAAATAAAAAATATATTTGGACAAACATTACCAAATTATACACTCATATATAAACTATATATGAGTGTTATAGGACCAAAAGATTTCTTTAATAGTTATACCTACTTGTATTTATAAGATAAATGTAAATTCTATTGAAATAAGCTTAATGCGATCATGAAAATGAGAATTTCTGAATAGGTTTAAGAGCTTTTAGAAATCGAAGAATCCATTCAATTCAAAAACATAGGAGATTACAGATTGGTAAATAGCATTTTGGCTCCGGTGAATGAACTACGGTGTAATGGGTAGGAGATCATTGGTGGCGTCATGCCAAACATTGTAGACCCTGCAAATGTTATCGATATTGCCAGAACCTAGTGTTTGTCGCCGTATATCTTACCTATATTCTAGCTTGATATTAGAATTTTCATTTATTTCATAAAATATTTAATCATCTTTACAGTCACTTTAAAATTTACATTCACTTAAAGCTCAACACAAACATAAAGCTTCAAGTGAACGAATTTATTTAAATAGATGGGACTGCGATTAGGTAAAGACATACCCCTATCTTTTTCTACTGACTTAAAGACTTAATAAAAGGTTAGACGAAAATACTGCGGTGAAAAACCCAACGAAATTGTGGGTTAGATTTCCGCGGTGGCGTTCTGCCAAACCGCCCGAATATCCTCCACGGAAAACCTTATCGAGTAACACTTCACTTATACGACCACCAAATAGACTGTAATATTTGCCAACATACAGTAACATTACCAAACCAGCCGTAACCTATTTGCAGAGATAAGTAGTAGGTACGACTTTAATATTTTGTTCAACTTTTACTTTTGCTTTTGTACAGATATGGATGGTGGTTATCTTAGCAGCGTATTGACTTTTGAAATTTGATATTTATATAGATATTATAGAAATTACGAATGTCTAATGATGATGTATAAAATATTAGTAAAATTATTTATTTGTTGAAATGCGAAGTAAAATATACAAATACCTGCTTCATTATTTTATAAGTATATCTGAGGTGTTCTTGCTCCTTGAATCATTTATTTTTTCGACATTCAAATTAATTTCTTTGTCAGATTCTGCACGAACGACAAAAACAGACTCTGGCCGATATTTCAATTATTTGTTTTTGCTCCAATACAATATTTGCCTATTGGAGCGCTAAGATTCCCATTAATGTAATGTAAAATTCGTAATGTTTACAAAGATGTTTTAGTTTATTTACTAAATCAGCTTCACGCTGTATCCCGCACACAGCAGGGTAGGCAGAGGGAACCTAGTCTTAAGACACTCCGTTCCCCACTTTCTGCCGAGTTCTGGAGGCATTGCGTGTTGAGTGGCAGAACTCAACGCCGCGCTTAGCCTCGACACCAGAGCGAAGAAATGGAAATATAAATTTAAGTAAATATTTCATCTCCTCGAGTGGGGATCGAACCCACAACCAGTCGGTTTTACAGTCACACTTCGTGCCGCTGCGCCACGACCGGCCTCAAAATAAATATTTAAAAGAAATACGTGTCTTATTTCGCACACAATTCTTATAATTAAAATACTTTTATAATTATCTGCTAAAATCAGACATTACAAAAACATAAGTATTCGAACGCGTATTGACGTGAAGGTGTTTTGTGTACTTATGTTAATGTTTGTAGTACTAAATGATGTATATAAAAAATAAAATATTACACATTCTGAACATCCAACTTTGGCGGCGTGCCAGAGCTTTAAAAACAATGTTTTACAAATGTTCGACGTGTCATGTTTATATGGCACGGTACAGGTAGGGGGAAGCCGCGTGCAATTTTACACAACATTTTATGGATTTTTATAACGGTTGGATTAATATTTCAGAGTGATGTGATGTGATCTGACGTGTTTTGAAATTGTTTTTTTTTTTGTTTTTGAGGTGTTGCCAGTGTGTTTTACGATATGCTGTATATCACTAAAAATAAAGAATACAATGTATATAAATGTAAAATAATATATTAAATAAATACAATAATTGCTTTAATCTTGTATAAAGATATATTTATTATAGCTTTGTCTGTTTTATTCGTGCATCCAAAACATTAAATATGAAATATTAACATCAGTGCAACCAACATTTCAGAAAACAAATATTGTGTCTAACTTAAATGAGAATCAAATTTCAATTACCGCTATACAAATGACCCATTTGAAATATCCACCACATTTCACTGGCAGCTTTCGTTGGCGGTAAAATTTGTACCAACAATGTAATTTGTGCATTCAATGATCCATTAAATTAGAATAGTAAAATAACGAGCATGGGTAATTTGTACCGGTAACGGTTATGGCGGGGTGCCAGACGCCGTTAGGTTATGTGTGCGTTTCGAGATGAATTATGATACAAGGAAGAAAATTGCTTTTGCGATATATGTACTGCTACCCTTAAACTGGCTGACTAAACTGAAGTTTAGTATGTTTTAAGTGATGTAATTTATTTTGTATTTGCTTAATGTATTTTGATGTAAATTATAATGTTAAAATATTTTTCCAAGATATATTGTCTTGTTCTGGTTTGGTTCTACACTTTTCAAATTTTTAATTAATTGATTATTTGACAATTTATTGTACACATCAAAGTAAAATTAGGGGATTTATCGTATTTCAATATTATTCAAAGAATAAGAATACAATTCAGCCGACATTAGTAAAAACTAACTAAAACTATTGTAAGTAACGTTTCACTTTTTAGATAAATTAAATTGTCCAAGTAAGAGTCTATCGATAGCCATAAATAAAATAGTATATTTGTTCAAAATACGTATATTAAAATATGGAACTATTTATTTACATATACGTGTCGCAAATATTTAATATCAAAAACAACAAGATCTCATTGTACTTAATTAATATATGCCGTTGTATTAATATCTCCAAGAGTTACATTGTACTCCATAGTCAGTAGATGTTCGGCCTCGGGCAGTGGGTAGGTATATATTTGACTTCATGTTTACTAAATAGCTAGAATTGTAGGAACTTATGGTATAAACATATTAATGATGTTAATATAGCCCTTTTAGTCATTGACTTCAAAGTATCAATTCAGATTGTTATCTTAAAATTTGTTTCAGTTTTTTTTTTTTCATAAATGAAACAGTATTTCATACCATCAGAACGTCAATAGTTAATATCTAAATAATAAGTACTTATATAAATTTGGTAAAGTCATATTTGCCATAATATAAAATACTGTTAAAGTTTGTGAACGTTAAGTCATCTCAAGAATTAAATTGAACTTCTCTAATATCACCCAAACTTCAAGGTTGATTTTGATTAATGATTTTATTGATAAGAGTGAACCACTCCTCGTCAGTAACTTGATTAATTAATAAGATTTTGATAGTAGGTTTGTACTTACATTATATTATATATTGCTACATAAACTGACATATCTATTTACCTTACTAATAATATTAATAAATAAGTTAATTGTTGTTGATGATGCTATCGCCACAAAATTTCCCATTTTCAAATTGCAATCGTAGAAAATAATCTGAACACTGGCAACATTAAATTCTCCTTACACGCTATCTCGATCTCGATCTAACACGAGTGGCCATAAACCCGCCCACGTCGCGTCGCCAGGCAGTCTGAAGGCAAACCTCTTGAACAATTCCAATAAGGAAATCTATCTGTTACATATTTATGGAAACCTCATGCAAAACACACCCGTATATAGTCCTGATGAAACCGGTTGCGGTCAGCATCATATATGTACATTGTACGTATCCAGTAGCCACCCTGTATACAACTTCATCTACAGTTCGTCTATTGTTGATTAGAATTATAATGGTTTCGTCTACGTTAAATCTGTTATCTAAATTTTATAATACAGAGATATATATACGCGATACTTGATAAATTTTATTTTGTGGCGTGTTTTTTAAAAAAATCAGCTTCAGGCTGTATCCCGCACACTGCAGGGTAGGCAGAGGGAACGTAGTGAAAGACACTCCGTTCCCCACTTTCTGCCGAATTTCATAGGCATTGTGTGTTAAATGGCAGAACTCAACGCCGTGCTTTTGCCTCGACACCAGAGCGAAGAAATGGAAATATAAATTTAATTAAATATTTCATCTCCTCGAGTGGGGATCGAACCCACAACCAGTCGGTTTACAGTCACACTTTGTGCCGCTGCGCCACGACTGGCGTTTTTTTAGAATACTATAACACGATAAAATTAAACATTGATGCTTTTTTTAAGTTTTGGCAATAAATTTAAATGCTATTCTAAAGCCAATCCAATTAATACTTACATAGTAGAGTAAGTGTAGAAATTTACTTTAGAAATCATATTAATGTTTTTTTGAAAAATGTCCTGGAGTCGACACAAATTTCTAATCTTCAAATATATAATAATTTAATTTAATACAATACTTGTTACTTAACACCTTCAACAATGTAATCAAGTATTATTTGTCTCAATCCACTACTGTGCGGTTTCGTAGGAACTTCCTTCCACGCGCCACGGAACTGTAGAATGATCTACCCGCCACAGTGTTTCCAGGTTGATATGACATGGGTACCTTCAAAAAGCGCGTCTATCTCCACCTTAAAGGCCGGCAACGCACCTGTATCTCCTGTGGTGTCGCACGGGGTAGTGGGCGGCGGTAATCACTTACCATCAGGTTACCCGAACGCTCGTTTGCCTTGTCCTCTTCCATAAAAAAAAGTCAAATAATAAGATTACATACAAACACAGTTTCAGTTTACCATTACAGACTACAAGAAGTTCCATTGATACCTTTCATATGTTACATCATACCTATAGTTTAACTGATCGACAGTATCAGTGTAACCGTTCGACAATAAACAGGCACATATTGTCGAACAATCGGCTTCACGCTTCAATACATTTCGCGGCTTGATCGGATATTGGTATCGGGCGACCGCGGCCTGGTCTTTGATACAAGCCGGATTTGTGGAATATAAACATGTTATATTTCTTCTATTGTACCCACTTAGGTTACTTATACGCATGGGCGTGGGAAGAGGAGGGGTCTGGGTGGTCCGTGCCCACCCTAGAAATTTTACTAACCAAAAATGCCCGAAAATGTAAAAATAACTCACCTCACATTTGTGAGGCCAGTCGTGGCCACAAAGTGTGACTGTAAAACCGACTGGTTGTGGGCTAGATCCCCACTCGAGGAGATGAATTATTTACTTAAATTTATATTTCCATTTTCTTCGCTCTGATGTAGAGGCAAAGCGCGGCGTTGAGTTCTACCACTCAACACGCAATGCTTCCAGAATTCGGCAAAAAGTGGGGAACGGAGTATCTTAACACTAGGTTCCCTCTGCCTACCCTGCTATATGCGGGATACAGCGTGAAGGTTAAATATATATATATATATATATATATATAAATATATATATATATATATATATATATATATATATATATATATATATATATGTATGTATATATATATTTGTATAAAACTAAAGTCCAGACCCTTTTCTGGGGAAAATATTAAGATACGCCTATGTACGTAATTTTCGACTGTAAACATAATATATTACACGACTGTGTTTTGTTCCGAATCTATGCCTGGATCGCGGTGTTCCACTCGATGTTCACATTAATAAATTGTGCGGTCCTTTTGTTCGTATTAGCTTTAGTTCGTAATAAACGTGTGTTCTAATGCCAAATAATATGTTTCGTGCTCCAATACACGATTTGATTTAAATCGAGTATCTACAGCTCAACTGGTTTTGTAATACTTGTAATGTTTTTATTTTCTTGAATTTTATTTTTTGTTCGTCCTTATAAAAGTCTAATACTATTTATGCCAAACTTTATTTTGTTCATTTATTTTGTTTTGAGCCCGTCGTGGCGTAGGAGCATAAATAAGCATGTGACCGTAACGCGACGGCTGTGGGTTCGATTCCCACTCGGAGGAATGAATTATTATATATTAAAATTAACATTTTTTCGCTCACATACCGAGGCAAAAAGCATAGCGTTGAGTTTCGCTACTCAAAACGCAATGCCTTGAAAATTCGACGGAGAGTGAGGAAAGTAGTCTCTAAACACGAGGTTCCCTCTGCCTACCCTTCTATATGCACAATACTGGGTGAAGTTAAAAAAAAATTAATACTTTATGGTACATATTACTCGTGTTTTAATATGCATAACAACAATTTTGTCCGCGTCTAGCACAGCTATAAATAATACAATTTTATACTCGAGTCAGATCTGCATTCGTCGATAGTTTACCAATGTTTTGAATTTGCCCTCAGATGCGGTCTTCACGCTGATTTCACGGAGCTGACTGGTTGCGTGGGTGGCGAGCTGGACCGGCACGAAGGTTCCGCTGTGCACAGGCGGTATTTCTACATTACACTACTGAGAGAACCTGTCGCCAGGTTAGTTTGATTGATTGTTCAGCTGTTTTATTGGTTATTTTGTGCATCTGCTTAGCAAATTCTCGTTTTATATTTTTAGTAACGTGTATGAATAAATATGAGGCCGTCGTGGGGCACTTGCACACGCTTGTGACTATTACGCGACGGTCGTGGGATCGATTACCATTTGGAAAAATAAATTATTAATTAAGGCTACAGGTTTTGCCACTAAGCGCTCAATACTCTGAAAATTCGGCGGAAAGAGGAAAACGGACTGTCGTAACACTATGTTCCCTCTGCCTACCCTGCTATATGCGGGGTATAGCCTGAAGCTAAGAAAAAAATTTGAATAAATTAGAACATAATTATATATTCACGTATTGTGAAAATATGTAAGTGTGCATGGCGCCATTAGAATTGCGGTTGTCAACAAAAAAAAATATTCTCATATTTCTAACTTGATATGTTACATTTTTTCTGTGCTCTAAGGGACCGTACACGTGAATATTTTATATTAATTTCAGGTCGATACCTCCACGCGATCTCTACGAAAAATGTCTTTACTTACGAACAAGTGGACAAGCTAGTGATACAGTGGTTCCGTTATTTCTTTTTGAGTTATGGAACCAAAAAAAATATATTATTTTCCACATTCTTATCTTCAGTATACATTGGAATTCACTATACATTGGAAAAAACAAAATTTTTCTTCCCATATACAAATACGAACGTGGCAAGAAGAGATGCATAAAAATACCATAAAACGAACCAACGATATTAGCCTATCGTACTATTTCGCATATAAGCTCGTATAAGCCCAAATAAGTTATGAAAATAGCAAGGTCAAACCGAAATAATACGGCCCCGAGTTCGAAATTATGCATGACCTTAATACGCGACTTACGTTGTGGGCCAGCGTATATTCTAGGATTTGAACCTGCATAGTACTACTTAGTAGATATGTGTATATTCGTAGTATTATATGTTGAACGAAATATAAATTCTGTGTTGTTTAGTGTTCTTGTAAATGCTATGGATTGGCTTGTAAATATTTATTAAGTCTATGTCTACTGCTATACCTTGTGCTTGTCTTTAATAAAATTGATTTAATAATTCCTAAGATATTTTAATAGCACTATTTATATTACTAACCTAGCGCTCCTCACGCGGCTTCGCCTGCTTGAACTAGACAATTATTTATTTACTATTTGTTTTAAATTCTTCATAGATAACATTTATATATAAGAAATTAAAGTTTCAGCCAATTTAACAATAATTTTGTCAGTAGGTAAATAAAAAATACTTAACATAAATATTTAAATTGCTGAAAATATTTGAAAACTAGCCAAAATATAATAGTGAAAATTGCATCTAAATTGGTTTAGCCATTTTTAAGATAATCGCGCACAAACTTAATCATGTTTCTTCTATGTGCAGACAGGGATCAATTCAATTAATTATTTATTTTATGTATAGAGTTGTTCATAATAAAAAAATGAACGATTTGTGTTTTTAAGATAATGATTTGATAAGAATTAGGAATAACTAATAAGTGATATTTATTTTATTATTTATCCTTTCACAATCGAACTATTTTAATAATCATAAAAATAAAAAAAAGTTATAGATAAATATAAAAAAAATGTCTTGTTTCAGATATCTATCTGAGTACCGGCACGTGAAACGCGGGGCAACGTGGAAGGGATCGAGGCACTGGTGCCAAGGCCGCACCGCCACTGGTGAGCATCCACTCCACGACTCCATATAACTTTCATGATTCAGTGCGGAAATGTCTCACGTCTGAATTAAATTGCTGCACGCTATAGCGATTTTGATGATTCTTTTTTTAGTTGTATTCTGGTGCGTCCTGTGTGGTCTTATTTTGGCCCATTTCTTATAATTATATTCACTACAAAATCACATAAGTCTCAAATTTGCATTAGGTGTTTGCGCGACAAATAGACGAATAACTCAATATCATGCCAAGCGATTGCGATTGGAAAGGATACACTTTAGTGTAGCAGCTTAGATAGTTTGATTACTAATCGGGTCCGGATGAAAAAAAAACGTTTTATTTTGTAAAAAAATATTATTATTTGCTAATAATAACGCTAAATTTTGTTTTATAATATTCAATTGAGGCACAATGTTATTTTAAGTGGAACAGATTATGGATTCGATTCCCACTCGACGAAATGAAAAGTGGAAAACTTGAATATTTTAGTCATTAATAAGAATGGTGTCACACTAGGTTCCTAAATTTCATCTATCTACCCTGCTATGTGAGTGTGAGTGAGGGATACAGCGTAAAATAAAAACAAACAAAAATACAATTTCTTATTGTTAATGGCGCTTATTGGTCACGTTATTTGTCAAAATTGGTACCTTTTTTATTATAAAAAAATCCATCATTCATATTATGTCAACTGAACTATTAGTGAAACAAAACATTGACAATTTTTCGAACAATGGAAATGTATGATTAATGTGTTAAAAGCATTAAAGATTCTGTGTCAATAGTAATAAAAATATTACCACCTTTTATTATTGACGTGTACTCGTCTCACTATGTCGGATTATTTTTATTGTATTTTTTTTAGCTTGCTGTATCCCGCACACAGCAGGGTAGGTAAAGGGAACCTGGAAACCTAGTGTAAGGATGCTCCATTCTCATTGATGCACTTCCTTTCTCATTTTCCGTCGAATTCTCGTGGCATTGCGTGTTAAGTTGCGGATCTCAATTCCGCGCTTTACCTCGTTGCCAGAGCGAGAAAATGAAAATATCAAATATTTCCTTCCTTGAATTGGAATCAAACCCAAAACCGTCGCGTTTACAGTCGCATGCTTGTGCCCCTGTTCCACGATGGCCTCATATTGTAATTACATAATCATATTAATTTACTTGCGGTAACGTATTATGAATATACGAATATTCTTGTAGTGAGTTGGAAACTCGATTATTTGTACTTAATACCAATACCAATTTATTATTGTCTGTCTCCGATTAGACAAATAAAAAAATATTCGTTGTTCATATTTGATATTTCCTTAAGTACGTCTCTATTAATTAAGCTTTTATTGTCTACTCTATTAAGTAACCATCGACCCGTTTGCGGCTTCGCCCGCTTGACTTGCTACATAATGTAAATTACAATTATAAATATAAATTTGTTTCGTGATCTCAATATTTTAATTTTAAAGGCAATAACAGTTTATGTAATATTAGAAATTAAAATTTCAGCCAATTCAAAAGAATATTGATAACATTTCTATGTTTGAACACAAGGGAAGAAGGGAACAAGGGAAGTTTGTCAAAATAGGGGAAACTACATTTAAATCGCTTAAGCTGTTTCTGAGAATAATGTGTACAGTAACATAGATGACCATATTTTTTATATAACACTCGTGTATAGACAGCGATCAGTTACAATTTTTTTTATATATATATGATGATGATAGATGAAAATATGTTAATCAGAATAATTTGAAATTAGTATATTCACAGCCAAATTTAAAGGCAAAATAAAGCAAATTTGTATAAAACATAAACAACAGCAACACATTAAACACTTTCGTATGACAAAAGGGATCATTTCCATTGTTACATTATTAAAAAACCCTCGCTTCATATAAAATTAGATACATTTTAATATTCTATCGAAATCGCACGAATATATCCAAAAATAGAAATTTCGGTTATCGTTATCCGCGCTTCCATACAAAACGATCTGTATAAGTGATTGCGAATATAAGCGACAGGCGATAGCTACATACATATGTATATGAGTATGTGAATTGTTTATGAAGCTTAAACTCGAGTAAAATGCATATATATTTAACTATTATAATAGTACACAACAGTAATGTTGAGGCCAGTAGCGCAGGGGTACAAAGTGTGACTGTAAAATCGACTGGTTGTGGGTTCGATCCCCACTCGAGGATTTGAAATATTTATATTTTCGCTCTGGTGTCGAGGCAAAACGCGGCGTTGAGTTCCGCCACTCAACACGCAATGCCTCCAGAACTCTGCAGAAAGTGGGGAACGGAATGTCTTATCACTATCTTCTACTACCGTGTTGTGTGCGGGATACAGCGTGAAGCTGATTATTTTTTTGTCATTGTAACAAATAATGGAATTTGTTAACAAGAAAAGGATATGTATATACATATATACATATATATATATATATATATATATATATATATATATATATATATATATATATATATATATATATATATATATATATATATATATATATATATATATATATATATATATATATATATATATATATATATATATATATATCTCATATATATATCTATATATATATATATATCTCTCTCTCTATTATATATATATATATATCTCTATCTATATCTATATATATCTCTTCCATACCTACATCCCTCCACCATATATATATATATATATATATATATATAAAAGAATACAATTGTATTTATAATTACTAATTTATATATTGTGTAAGTGACTACGCGAAACTGCTATTTATATCAATTTTGGTCGAACAACATAATTTAAAATGGTATAACTTATTTAATTATATACCGATTGCAATAAAACTAACACTAAATATTAATGGAAACTTGCCAAAAGACAATAGTGAAAATGCACAGACAAACAAACACTTTTTTATTACTGTTTTTGCTTCATTACGTTATTAAATGTTACCAATAACATTTTTTTCTTATAAATCTTCCACGTACAGACAGACACCGATACGATTTTATTATAAGTTTAGATATATACAATGTACCTACATGAAATTTTATTTTATGTTACGCCACTGAAGCCATATTTGATATATGCTGCTGTAAATCATTTCGCTAATTAAGAAATACGCACATCTAACCCTCAGGTTATATGATATTTATCTAGGCCAGTCGTGGCGCAGGAGCACAAGTGTGTGACTGTGGACACGACTGGTCGTGTGTTTCGATCCGCAATGGAGAAATTAAATATTTATTTAAAAATATATATTTTCATTTCCTCGCTCTGGTGCCGAGGCAAAGAGAAGAGTCGAGTTCCGCTACTTATAGCCCCGGCGTCAAGGCAAAGCCCGGCGTTGAGTTCCGCCACTCATATTCATCATCACTCAAGTTGAGTGCCACCATAATTCCGCGGAAAATGGGAAACGGAGTGTCCTAAGTAGGTTCCCTCCTTGCTATGATGCTAAAAAACATTTAAAAAAAATATCAAGTATAAGAAAGGCGCACGAATACAGACCACTTTAAAACAAAAGTCGTTTCTCAGCAAACATTGTAGCACGAAAGTAAATTCCTCATAGAGAAAATTTCTATCGGTTCGACCACTAAAACATTGATTACCAGTTAGTGGGTGCATATTTATAGATTATGATTATTATCAAATATTATATATTGATTCTAATTGATGGAATCTTATCGGTTTTAATAGAAAATATTATTTTAGTTAAATAATATTTTTCGTTTGATTGTTATTGACATAATTATTATATTTCATGACGTTGCGGAAAACACATATGAATTAACGATAGAACTCGTGGTTGTCGTTACTATATTAAATATTTACAACCATATAAATACTACTGTACTATAATGGGATTATTAACCGACTTGTAAAAAAGGCGAAGGTTATCTATTCTACTGTATTTAAAAAAAAAACAATTGATAGTATTTATTATATAAATCATATTATGTTTATATTTATTCTAAACAGCTGCTGAAGTTCCACCATGTTATACGGGTGATTCGTGGCGCGGCGTGACCCTCGAGGAGTTCGCAGCTTGTCCGTGGAATTTAGCGAACAACAGACAGACCCGCATGCTGGCGGACTTGGCTCTGGTTGGATGCTACAACGGCACGCTGCGACATCGAACGGCTGACACCGATAGGGTCCTTCTTGCGTCTGCCAAACGAAACTTGGTGGCGTTATCTTACTTCGGACTTACTGAATTTCAAAAGGTAAATGAGTGTCTTTTAGAGTTATTGCAAATAAAATCTATTTTGGAATGTGAGGCCGTCGCGGTGCAGTGGCAGAAACGAGTGACTGTAAACGTGACGGTTATGGGCTCGATTCCGCGATGGCTCGGAGGAATGAATTATTTATATCTATTAATATTTTCATTTCGTTACTCTAGGAAAAAGTACAGCTCGGCGTTCGCGTCGGAGTACCACCAAATACGAAATGAAAAAAACCTGATGGGACATTTCTAATTCGGTGGTAGCTTAGTTTCACGTGGGATTATGATGCTTTAATTTTTAACATAAATCAATTTGTCACTGTCAAGCTATCGCGGACCAGGAGACGTTAAGAACTCAATATACATAATCTTTTATTTCGTGTTATCAAAATTATTAGGAGTTGAATATTTTAATTTGCTGTTTCGTAATATCGCACGCGTGGAGGTAGAATATAATATGTAAATAAATTATAAGTAAATCCAGCTTCCGTTGAGCATGAAATGTATTCAAATCACTTGCATATTATAAAATATTCTATAACTGATTTAAATATATTGTATAATGAATGAATAAACGACCTTTTTTCTGTATTTTGTGTTGTATTTTTACTGAATAAAATTCCATTTTTATATAATTTTATCTTTTCATACCGAACAAGTATTCTAGGGAGATGAAGAAAAAAGGAAGTATAATTAGTAAGCTATTGTCTGCAAGGCTAAGGCTTCATTTAATTTGAAGAATTGAAGGGTTATGTTCAAAGCTTTGTGGGAGAGATCTCATTTTCAATTTTTTACGTGTATTTTTTTTATTCAGTTTAGAGTTTTTCTAAGAACGCTCTCTGCATTTTATTAACTTGGATTTTATGCATTTCATTTCCTTGTGAGCTAAGCTTTCTTACTTACTTGAATTCTAAGCAGAGCAAGGAATTACAGTTTAAAATAAAAATTTATAAAATTTAATCAGCTTTTGAATTTTAAATCCAGCCAGCAGTGTAAAATTACATTGAAGTCAGATGCTGTAGTTGTTAGGTAAGATCGGAAATTGTGATATATTTTAAATTTATTTTTTTTATACGTACGCCGCATTTTGCAGAGTAACTCGAGGCAGTCTAGTGACAAACCATTGTGTTTTACTTTACTCCCTATAAGAGAAAGATCCGATTAAAGATACTAATAAGTAAATATAATAAGCGTAATGGTACACGTACATCTAACTGTAAAGGCGACTGTTGCAGGTTCAATTCGCATTCAAGGGAATAATTTACACATTACAATTCAAGTACAGACATTGAGCGGCGTCATGTTCCGCCATTCAACACGCAATGTCTCGAAAATTGAACGGAAAGTGGAGAACAGAGTGTTTTAACGCTACTTACGTTTTCCCCGGTATTCGGGAAACAGTGTATAAGTGAATATTTTCCAAGTATCCCGGGAAATGATATAATACACCGGTCGCGGCATACAAATGTCCCATTCAACATACTCCCGTCCAACGACCCTCCGCGATAAGTGCCCATACCGTACCCATTATTTGCACTTAGCTCATTGTTCGTATCTGCTCGTTCGCTGGCTATTTGCCGTCGTACGAGCCTCCATTGTTTATATGAATATTTATTGAGTGCGTGTGTACGTAAAACTCTGGTTTTCATTGGAAGGGTGAAGAAGTAACGATTTTGTTGTAATTATCTGATATGTTTCCTTTACGCTGTGTCCAGGGTACAGTCGTGTAGTCCCGTTTAGGTATAGAAAAACCAACGCTCTCCACTTTACTGTCCGAATTCGAGATATTGTATATTTAGTTTAGTGGTGCCTTGTCATAACGGGAATATCAAAAATATTCATTGCCTCGCTTGTGGATCGAATCTACGACCAACGCGGTAACAGACGTTGTTCCACGGCACTACGATTGCCCAACTATTCCTGTTATTCAATTTTTTCTTTCTTTTTTAAATTTCTTTAGTTTTTTTGGTATGAGTGACAACAACAACACGAGTCAACATAAAGAAGGCGCAAGTTATAGTTGAAGTTTTATGGACTCAAAATTAACATTGTACAGTAGATAACACCGCTTTGGATTTGAACCTGTAAAATGTAGCACTCTGTGTAATTTGGACGCGTGCTCTGTTCCCACGCTAGTAATAGTGAGCGAATAATGAACGTATTCGCAAAATGTATATATTTGCAAATGAACGGGCAATGCGACCCAGATGCAAAGTGATTTGTTATCAGATAACTTGTGTGATAGCATCTGACAGATGCAACAAATATGTATTTGAATTACTGTCGGTGACTGGAAACAGGATTAGTTTTAGATTAATAAATATAGTAAACACATTTTGATGTAGTTTTTTTTTGTAGACAAATACGTTTAAAATATGGCTACATGTGTACGGTGCTTTCCTTGAGTTACCTTGAGTTGAAATGTGCGTGGCTCTATGTAATATTCCTACGTTTTATTTTCGTGGAGGAAGACATAAAGTACCGGATGGGATACTTCAGAATAGAATTATATATTTTTGTTTTTCTTAAATTGTTGTTACTTTTAGTTTTTACACGTCTTTGGATACATGTTTTACTTATTTTGTTTAAGCTTCGCGCTGTATATAGCAGGGTAGGCAGATAGAACATAGTGTTAAGACGCTACGTTTCCTAATTTCCGCCGAATTTTGTAGGTATTGTGTGTCGAGTGGCGTAATCCAACGCTGCGCTGTTTGCCTTGTTACTCATTTCCCCAAGATAGGATTCGAATCCACAACGGCGCCTCATATTTTATATATAAAAGCATAATGTAATATTGGGCTCGCATAGGTTTCCAGCCCTAAAAATTTTTCCACGAAAAGTTAGTGTCACATTTCCTTATATTATTTTTTGTTAGGAAGCCATATCTTTTGAAAAATAATCTATATCGATGAATACCACACACACACAGTAGATTCGATTACTGAGTTCGATCGCAATTGTTAGTTTTTTTTTTTCATTTTGCTTAGCTTCACGCTGTATCCCGCACAGCAGGTAGACAGAGGGAACCTAGCGTTAAGATACTCCGTTCCCCATTTCTGCCGAATTTTGGAGGCAGCGTGTTGCGTACCGAAACTCAACACCACTCTTTGCCACGACATAAAAATGTTAAATATTCATTTACTCAAGTGGAAATCGAACCTACAACCTTGTCGCGTTTACAATCACACTGTTAACTGAAAACATTTAAAAACTTATTTTAAAATATGTTATATTCCCCGGTCTCATTAAATAAAGCGTGGTATTTGATGGCGAGGATAACTTTAAAAAAATGAGTGTTACATATACTAAGTAAAATAGTTTCACTGTATTCTATACATTTTTTAAATTAATTTTGTTAAACAAATGGGTTTTATATATTCTATTTAACGCATATACGTATCATGTAGATGCATACGCATTTAACGAAAAACTATGATAAGTTCGTTCAGAGGGAACCTGGGAACCATATGTTAAGACACTGGAGACATTGCTTTTTGGGTTGTAGGACGCAATGACGCGCTTTTATTAATTAAATATTTAATTTGCTCTAGTGTTCATCGAACCCATACCATCGCGTTTACAGTACGCACGCTTTCCTACGCTCCTGCACGACACATTTATTTAAGTAAATATTTCTCGTGGTGGTATAACTGTATTAGTGTACCAATTAATACAGTAAATAGCATTTAAATTTATACAATATTTTTGTTTAACATCATTCTAAATTGGATAAATAAATTTAATGTTTCTCTCTACATTACATTTATTAGGCCAGTCGTGGTGCAGCGGCACGAAGTGTGACTGCAAAACCGACTGGTTGTGGGTTCGATCCCCACTCGAGGAGATGAAATATTTACTTAAATTTATATTTCCATTTCATCGCTCTGGTGTCGAGGCCTAAGCGCGGCGTTGAGTTCTGCCACTCATCACACAATGCCTCCAGAATTCGGCAGAAAGTGGGGAACGGAGTGTCTTAACAAAAGGTCCCTCTGCTTACCCTGCTGTGTGCGGAATACAGCGTGAAGCTGCTTAAAGCTGACATATTTAAATATTTTATTATATCAGTCCCTGAATACATAGAAGTAAAAGTTAAGTATGAGTTACCATTTTATTAAATATTTAATTTCTTCCAGATATCACAATACGTGTTCGAAGAAACATTCAATCTGAGATTCGCGGTGCCATTCACGCAACACAACGCTACAGTGTCGGGGGCAACTTTGGCAGCTCTGTCGCCGGCGCAGGTTGCGCACATTCGAAAGTTGAACTCTCTAGATTTAGAGTTGTATGACTTCGCTAAGAACCTTATGTTCAAAAGGTTAGTTTTAGTTTTGTAATAAAAAAACAGTTTCACGCTGTATCCCGCACATAGCAGGGTAGGAAGAGAGAAATTAGTGCTAGGACACTCCGTTTCCCACTTTCCGACGAGTTCTGTAGTCATTGCGTGTTGAGTGGTAGAACTCAACGCCCCGCTTTGCCTCTACACCAAAGCAAAAAGAAATGAAAATATAAATGTAAAACCACCACAACCAGTCGATATTACAGTCATTTGTACCCCTGCGCCACGACTAGTATATGGTCTATCAAATATCTATTTTTTATTTATTTTTTAAAAGATATATAAAAATAAATAAATCATCTTCACGCAGTACCCCGCTTATATCAGGGTGGGTAGAGGAAATTTAGTTTTAAGACAGTTTTCCATTTTCCGCAGATTTTCTAGGAATTACTGCTTGAGTGGCGGATATCAGGACGGGGCTTTTAATAGATACATAGATATTAATTTTTTTTTATTTGTTTCTAAATTGATAAATAGATAACTGCCTAATAATATTTTTTAAATAAACTCTAAAATAACATTTAAAAAGTTTCATTACAATTTATTGTGGAAATGTGTGGAAATGTAGTACTATAGGTTATTTTTGTTAATACATATATTGTAAACACAATGTATACAAACAGTACCTTCGTTTTGTGAATCGTGATATTTTTGAACAACCCTCGCTGCAGTCACATATTTTCTTCAACTCGCACGACATAGTGGTTTATGAGTTCGATAACAATCTTATGTTTTTAAAGGTCAACATACGATTCTTTTGCATTCACCACTTTGCAGATACGTTTGACTTTTAATTGTTGCATATTTATAAAAATATTTTTAATTTTTTTCATATTATATTTATAAAAAAAATCATTAAAAATCAGTTTCACGTCGTATCCCGCATAAAGCTGGGCTGGCATAGGGAACCTTGTGTAACCTATCATATTTAAATATATATATATATATATATAGAGATAGAGATGAGAGAGATATAGAGAGAGAGATAGATAGATAGAGATAGAGATAGAGATAGATAGAGAGAGAGAGATATATATATATAATATATATATATAATATATATATAATATATATATATATATATATATATATATATATATATATATATATATATATATATATATATATATATATATATCTATATATATATATATATATACATATAAATATATATATACATATATATATATATATATATATATATATATAGAAAAAAATAACTGTCAGTCATGGTTTAAATTATTCACAATACGTTTCATCTGTACCTATATGAGATAAGTGGTATCATCCTTCGTGCAACTACAAAAGTACTTTCTAGTTTCTAGTTATCTCCTCAATGCCAATTGGCAATTCCTTTGTACACGAGTTCATCCTTATCAATACAAAAAATACAAGAAAACCATGCAAGCAAAATATTTTATTTTTAATATAGTAATATAGTACGTATAAATTTATTGGTAAATTATATAGTTATTTTTTAAACCAATCCATCTCAAATAAATATGCCGCAATTATGCAAATCTTATGTTTATATATCTTTTTTAGCTTCTAGACTGTATGTGTATAAGAAACAAAAATGGTAACAATTAATTTCTTCGTGTGGGTGTCGAAACCACAACCGTTGCGTTTCCAGTCCACAAGCTATGCCACTGAGCCACGACGGACTATTATATTAATATAACATACAAATAACAGGTTCGAAGCGCTAAAGAATCGGGACAGCGACTTCGAGTTCCGCTGGCGGCACCTCGGCGAGGTAGCGCCGCGAAGTGGCGTTACCGAATTCGACTGGGATAGCAATTTAGAGGATGCCACCACAGAGAAATATAGAGGCAAGTAAACGTATGAATTCCTGTATTTAATATATATTTTAATTATCACTTATTTCTAATGCAAGAATAGAAAAAAAAAGTGTCTTTTGTAAATAAAAGTCTATCTTTAAAGTGTTAAAAGAAGTTGTTTAGTAGTATGTTGAGTGGAACACTGGAACTGCGCTAAGGCATATTTCATATATAAATAGAAATATACATTATGAGAGAGACCGACTATTAAAACAAAGACAAACGAAAAGTAACTACCGCAACAAAATATAACTACCGCATTGCGAAGACACACCACGTTATTATATGTGCGAACATTTTTGTTTTTAATTTGAAAGGTTAATTTTCTTTTTAAATATTTCGCCTCACGCTGTATCCCACACGAAAAATTGTAAGTAGAAGGAACCTAGTTCCCCATTTTCCGCCGAAAATTTAAATATTCTTGTTTTTTATTCCTAGTGGCTAAGACGTAAATTTTACAGTTGTGTCACTATTTTTATATATAGAAAAAAAAACATTTATCCCAAGATAAATAGTAAAATCGAATAAAAGCAATAAATAAACGTTCCATAAAAGTGTGCCCTTGGTGCCAATCACAATGTATACGATACTTGCCGTAATGTTCGATGTCTCTATTCATATAAAACTGTTCTATCGATCGTTCTCATACATACTCGTACATACATATATAGTATGGAGTGTAGACTCTTAACTCGATTTCACTGACGCTGAGTTACATGCAATTAACAAATGGAAGCGTGATTATGTATTGTTAGTATTTATAGTGATAATGTTGTATTGATTTGAATAATTGTCGTCACCAGGGGTCAGTTGGGGCGCAGGTGCAATTTGTGTGTGTAAACAGGTTGTGAGTTCGATTCTCATTAGAGGAAATTAAATATTTATTATTTTCATTTCTTCGCTCTGGTTTCGAGGCAAAGCGCGGCGTTGAATTCCGTCACTGAACACGCAACGCCTCCAGTATTATGCCGAAAATGGGGAACGGAGTTACCCTCCAAAGATACAGTGTGACGCTAAAAATATGTTGTCGTAGTGGCACAGTTGTGACAAATATATTTAGCTATGGTTGTGACTTCTTTTACTGTTTAGAGCAACAATTAAAAAAAATCGTTGTCACTCTCTGGTCTAATCAGAAAATAATAGCGTAGAGTTCCACCACTTAACACAGAACGGAGTAAAGTTTATACTGTATACAAAGAGTTGCGAAGTAATTATTGATAAACACTATTAAAGATTTTTAAACATTTTTAAAGTGTTAATCCACACTTAGGAAAGATAAATACTTAATTAGAAAACGTATAAAAATTTGAACGTAGCGGGACTCGAACCCGCGCCTCCTGGGAACCGACCAGGCGCTCTGACCACTGAGCCATACGTTCTCAAAATATAAATTAAAGATAAAAGTTAAAGAAAGTACATTAGTTCATCCGATATATTGGCAGTGGAAATATTATATACTAGTGTTGAATTGTATTAATAAATACAACTAATAGTACAACTATTAAGAAAATGACAACTTTCTCTATTATTGTTGTTGTTCTCATTTCAATTTTATACTAAATATAGTTTCTAGTGACAAAAAGTCTCCCGTGTCAATTGATTTTCTTTTACTATTTTTACTACCGTTAAGTCTGGCAGTACTTATATGTACCTACGTGCATCTACGCTGTGGAGATTCGAACGTCTTAAAAGTCCCCAAGCGTTGGAAAATGGCAGTAGAAAAATATATGGGGAATATTTCTCTTTTACATTGAAAATTCTGTCTTGAAATGGATGGGGTAGTTCCGCGATGTCAACATCCCTCTCCAAACTATATCTATTGCCTCTCAAGTCTGCCTTTTAAGATATTCTCATATATTTTTCTTTAGAAATCGTCGTCTCGTAAATTAAAAAGAAGTTTAAAACGTTATGCAACTGTAAATCCAGACGTAGAAAATGAAAAATTATATTCATATTCACATATTACTGTAAAAATATTGATATTGTCAAAACCGTAATTTGAAATTTAAATATATAGTTATATAGTTATATATATGGCTTATTCCATTTTGTAAACTAACAAAGTTCTTTACGTAGTTGAGTGTTGTATTCAATCCCATTGTACCTAACGGTGCTTGCTCTTGCTGTACAGGCAAATCCTTTAAGTCGAAGAAAGTTTGAGGTGCGGCGAGCCAGAGCGCATTGAAGAGAAGATAATGTGAAACGTTGCGTTATAATATCGATATTATAATATATTTTTTTATAACTCTTTGTGTGCATTTTGTTACGATCGATTCTAAATGTTCTGTTGTGTCATAGTAGACTGTGTTGTGATACATTATTGATTATGACGACAGAAGCGTACTCGTAATCGTTTTAGAAGAAAAATGATTTAAAATAATGATGAAATTAAGTTTATTATGTTGTCTGTGTAACAATGTAATACAATTTAACAGAAGCGCATCTCGAAAATTATGGAAGGTAAATAGAATGGTTGTCGAGTGCGCAACACACTAGTCAGTCTAAGCTACATTAAATTAGAATACTCACGTAATGACAGTTCTGCGGCATCTATTGAATTAAGAAAATGGCAGCTTTCTTTATTTTCTTGTTATTATGTTGTATTTAAGTGAATAATGTAAATAAATGTTGGTTCTGTTTGTTGTACACGTACGCTATAATTGGATAAGGAAGTGAGTGTATAATGTGACAACGTGTGACGTTCTGACGAGGGGAGTATTGACACATGATACGTTAAGGGTGGAATACATCAGGCGCTGTCCATGGATATTCAACCCTCTACGTAATTCAGATAAAAAATTGTTGAAGCAATATATTTCGATATTCGCGATACTAGCGATCGTGCGGCTTCGCCTGCTTGACTTATTGATATAATATAGCCAAATTGTAGCATATGTGTTATTCTAATATATTTATATGCTATATAACTATAAAATTTCATCTAAATCCTTTACAACTTAAGTAAATAACGAACATCCATATTTATTTATTTATTTATTTATTTATTCTTTATTGCACACATTTTTAGAAAATAAAAAAAAATAATGTACAAAAGGCGGCATATTCACAAAGTTTCATATTTATAATATTACCAGGATAGATCTAATATTAAATTTTACATCAATTTGATATAGAGCGTGGCACAGTTGAGATTCGCTTGACTAACCCCGATGATTTTGAATTCAAATCCGGTTGGCTTGGAATTCCGCCAACTTAAATACAAGATATTGAAATACGTGGAAATTGAGTAATAGACTGACGTCCAACTATGTACCTTCACTTTCCCAGCAATATACTGAAACGCTGTGCTTGAAAATAGAAAAATATATATAGTTGCAGCTATAACTTCCTCATAAGTCAAAACACTCGAAGTCCATTTTTATACCTTAGTCTGTGGGTCATAGTATATAAACAGCGTGACGTGTATGGCAGGCAGAACCTAACTTTTTGTATTTCAAAATGGCAACTAAATATCATATTATAATAATATTATAACTGGCACTCGACATTTGATCTAAGGAATTGACAAAGCTATTTATATTATAATATTTAGAAAAGGAGGCTATGCTAAAAATAAATGTGAAACGAGTATAATGAAATTCAATATTATGTATTTGAATATGAAACCATTCGGCTTTATATTATTTTGCTTGTCTATACATAGCCTCTTTTCTTATTCAATTTTGTACAGATTTTTAGCTATGTAGTATGTAAATTATATTTTATGAGTGATCGTTAACTTTGTGAATGTCTACATAATGTGCTATAAATCCATCCCCTAATATATCTATAAGGTTATTTAGGTAGTCGTTGATTGGAAGGGTTAACTTTATATGATAGTTACAGGGTAGGTTGTGTGTGTAGAGAGACCCCAACGAAATGTGAACCTAGTACACGTATAGATAATACGCGGAGTGCACTCTTGACTAGTGAGCAGCTATTAATTTAAATGCATCGATATGTACTGTGTTACGTAGTAGTATATAGCAATTTAATCAGTGAAGTGATAATTCAAAATGGGAATATGATATTATATGACACTCAATCGCGAGCAATTAAAATGATTTCGACGTGGTCTTAATTATTCTATAAAAGATGTTAATAATTTTGTATAAGCGTTGGTTGTTTTGTTTTCAGACGTACGTAAATCTTGCTGGGCCTAAACAGTTTTGCACAGTTTTAAAGCTTACTGGGTAACCTCTTTGTACGTTAATCGAAAAATTCCAGGTTAGGCAAGCAAACGACATTCTGGAGAAGAAAAATATTCTTAACAATTTTCCTCTAAATTTCTAAAGGCATTCTAGACTGGAACTTTCAAAGAAGCACACCAGGTGCTGTGAAAAGCCTAAATATCTCAAGTGAATATGTCTTGAATATTTTAAAGGCTGGAGCGCGCATACGCGGTTATTTTATACGAACTACAACAGCACGTGCCTATACTTGCATCATTCAATGATATGATATTATATTATTTTGTTTCAGTTTCCGTCGGTTTTTCTGTGTAACAGAATATAATTTTTATAAATAAATAAATCAGCTTCACGCTGTATCCCGCACACAGCAGGGTAGGCAGAGGGAACCTTGTGTTAAGATACTCCGTTCCCCACTTTCTGCCGAATTCTGGAGGCATTGCGTGATGAGTGGCAGAACTCAACGCCGCGCTTAGCCTCGACACCAAAGCGAAGAAATAGAAATATAAATTTAAGTAAATATTTCATCTCCTCGAGTGGGGACCGAACCCACAACCAGTCGGTTTTACAGTCACACTTCGTGCCGCTGCGCCACGACCGGCCTCATAATTTTTATGTAAATATTTATAATTGAAATATCTTACAGTGTTGTGATAAATGTCTCTTTTGTTGCATATTGCGCTTCATCCACAAGGTTCCCCTTTTAGTTCAGATATAAAAATGTCGCAAACTTACACTAAAAGTACTTTAAGAAACTTTCGTTTGAATAAATATATTTTATCACATAATATCATTCATTCATTAGTGTACACATAAAATATATAAATTTCAATTTATCGCTCAAATAACGTATAAAAATGAATATATTACACAAAATAGAGCTATCGGTTGATGACAAATTAAGTACCTACGGACGGCGTTCTGCGAAAATTACGACTTTTACGTCATTAAACCTATGTTACGTCTCAACGACATCTCAAGAAATCAATCATAATATAGGTATTCTTCTTCCTCCTGGTATCCATCCCGGCGTATTTTGCCAGGGTCTACCTTTCTGCTTAACCTAGTCCACTTTGCACGGTTTTCGACGTCCTCGCTGGTTAGTCTATTGACTCTCAATTCTGCATCACGACATCCAGTCAGTGCTTCCTTGGGCGTCCGGGGGGTCTCTCTCCAGGGCCGTCCCTACGTAGCCAACCCATCATTATATGCATATTGCAATATTATACAGTATATACATATTAATATTACCTAATGATGCTGGCTTAGTCAACTTTTAATGCGGCAGTGTTTCAAATAACAACTGGCCCGGTCCCAATTGTACGAGAGCTTAATAAAAGTTTGTAATTAAAAAATGTTTTTGCGTCCTTCATCCTTTTTTTTGCCTATTTTTTGTGTTTTATTGCCTACATAAATACATTTTTCAACATTCAACAGTATTATTAATTGGGGCCAATTGTGGTAGCAGCACAAGGGTATGACTGTAAATGTCACATTTACAGTCATTTTGTAGATTCGATTTCCACTCGAGGACATGAAATATTTAATATTTTCATTTCTTCGTTCTGGTGTAGAGCGGGATACAGCGTGAAGCTGAGAGAGATAGAGAGATTATTAATTTAGTTATACACTGCTCACTAATCAAAGTTACTGATGTATTCAAATCTGTTGTAATATTCCTGGTATTAGCATAGTTTTGTAAATAGTTTTTTTTTTTATATAGGCTAAGATCTAAATGGTTGTAGCGATGTATTCACTTGACACTTTTTATTTATAGATAATCTGTATTTTAAGGAATCGATAATAAGCATTTTTCTTTGTTAATACAACTTATCAGTGAATGTAACCAAAGAACAAAATCGTGTGCTATATATGTTCAAGTAAATTGATTTTTTTTTATTCGAACAATTCTTTTTCTTTTTATTAATTATAAATATATTTTGTATGATTAGATTTTCAATCATAGAAGCAAGAAATGACAACCTGGCAACTTTTTTATTATTCGATAGCTATTTTTATATGATTAAGAATGTTGTAAATTATTTTTTTTTGGCTGGCAGCTTTATTTTTTACGCGGCAGCTCTGACTTCCATATTTAACTTAAGCTTTTATTAATTTTGTTGTTTGAAGACGATCTCTATGAAGCATTATAAGGTTGTGTGCCTCATATGTAAAAAATATAGTATTCTAATGCATTTGTCTTTATCGCTAATATCCATCTTGAATTAATTTAACTAAAAATTACTTTCAAAACGATTCACGATATCCTCAAACACTGTTTTATCGGAGAACTTTCGACAAGCTATAAACATTAAGCTCCATTGACTGAACGGAACGAGTCAAATAGCCAACTTTTACTCACAATGAATCCTTTAATCTCTGTACGATATGGATATTTTATTATACCATTCATATAAAGCTAGGAGTTTTCGATTTCATCATTTAAATTGCTTTTAGTTTCGTACTGTTAGATAACCGGTTCAATTCTGCGTTAATGTGTATATTTTCAAACAATTTTATTGAAACTGCACCTTAACTATATGGACGATATGGTGTGAATAGAAACAGAGCAGTAAAATCTCTTATCCATTAGCGTATACATAAATGTTATTTTTATTAACGTGAAATTAAAAAAAAAGAACAAATCTTATTGTAAATATTTAATTTACATATATACGTGTTAATAAATCGTGTAAGCACACACAGTATATTTTTTATGAATTGGTGAGTGTTTCTAGTGAGTTCTAGTTAGAGATGTAGGCGGTTGTATAAAACTTTATATTTAGGCTTGAATTGGTTAATCTAATTTAAAATGACAATATCACGCCAGTATTATAAGAAAATGTTTGTATTTATCCAAAAACAAGAGTTCACTGTAGACGTTGGATTTAATTCTCGCTTTGACGTCACTTTTGTGTACTATCAAAGGAATGACAGAGACGAAAATTATCTGTGAATTCAGCTTCAGCAAGAGAAAGGTTATGTTTCAACAGTGTTTAGTAAGCTTTTGTTGTAATATAAATTATACGTATATACATACGTTTCATCCCTTTTCTTTTATTTTGGTTAGAACAGGACTACTATCGTAATAAATCAAAGTTATATGAAAAAGAGTTTAATTTCGAGATATAATAAAATATAATTTTGCTATTCAATTCAATGTCTACCAAAAACTGGTAGAATCCTTTTTTTTTTTTTTTAAAAAAACATCTTTCTTCATAGTATTGGTGTTTCTAAAGAGGTGCTAAGTTTTACTTTGGATTTGTTCTTCCCGCTTGAAGTTTTAAGCGTTCGTGGGTCGCAATGGTTTCTGTCGTAGAACGACTTTGTTCGACTCAGTTTTAAAAATGTTCCACAGTACACACTTCACTTGTTTCTTACGTGTAAGTACATATGATTTTATATTTCAACATGGCATTATCTAAATTGTAATTATTTTGATTTTTTTTTGTAAATTTATAATTATATTTCTATAGTAAAAAACATATTTTATGCATATTCTTATTGACACCTCTAATGTAGTGTAAATAGAAAAGGAATTGTTTATTATTAATAATATATAATACATAACAGAATTTATTCTTCATAGTATGTAAAAAATATTCTTAAGCATTTATTCATTTTCCCAATCAGCTATTTATATAAAAATGTATTTAAATATTGTATGTTTATTATATTATTAAATTTATATCTATATGGATGGTATGATAGCGTCAAATGTAGGTACATTATCGTGAATATGATGTATCGTAAAATATCTGTCATTTCGTAATATAGTCAGTCAGTCAGTCGTCTGAAAGTATTAAGCTGGTTTACAATTTAAAAATGTTGATTTTACACTTTAAAAGAAATGTAAAATACATAATGTAAGTAATTGATGTTAAAAATAAATATTAACTTAATTTACTATGAATACTTGCTACTTGTTTAATATTTTACGACGGCTCTCACTAAATTTAAATTTAATATGCTAAATCACCTTAGAAACTTGAAAATGCAGTTTTTTATAGATCGATAGCGTTATATAGATGTCTTGTTCGAATAAATTAGTTGATAAATCAATCAACCAAGACAAAAATATATGAAACAACCATTTTATGTGTAAAAGTTAAGATATCTATTGTAAAGCTGCATTTGTCGAGAACTGTTGTCCGTTCATAAATGTTCGTGACTTATTATATAGATATATTTTAGTCTTGCATATTCAGTGATATGCTTCTAGTACCAAAATGTAGCGTTTAGTTTTTTAAGTTTCCGACTGAACCAAAATGTAGATACATATGTGTGTTAAGACACTGGATTAATAAAATATAATATGAAATCGTATATGTTTTTTATTTTCATTCCTGCTGTAAAGTTTATACGAAGATATAAATCTTATCAATTAAAATAACCAGTACATAAATCACTTCTAGGGATGTTACTACCTCTGACATGTCATAATACCGAACACCCTAGCGAGGTTAGAATAAATATATCATAACCCTTACAGAATAATATTGTTAATAATTTTATATATTTTGATGATGTTTTAATACAAAATTAATGCAATTTTCAGTACATATAAAACTTTACTAGTTCACTTTCGTGTCTATGTAATAGTTCACTTCACTTGACAACCCTACTAACAACATTATACGAAAGTCGCAAACTCAGTCCAATTAACGCTAAATGAAAATAAATCCAGAAAAAAATATATGACGGAAATGACAACCTAATTAAAGGTCCGACGCGACCGTTCGTTAGACATTTACTTTGCCCAGATATGGTATTTTAAGCGTTTTAATAAACCAGCCGTGGTGAAACGTTGACCGCCGCGGCGCAAGGGCAAAATTTGTGTTTGGAAAGCGATGGTCCTGGGTGCGATTCCCACTCGGAGAAATGAATTATTATTTATTAATATTTTCATTTTTCCACTCTGGCATAAACGCAAAAGCCCGGCGTTCAGTTTCGCCACTTAACACGCAATGGATCGAAACATTCGGCTGAAAGTGGAGAACCTAATGTCTTAAACCTGCTTTTCCAGGTGAGTGATACAGCGTGAAGCTGATTTTTTTTTTAAAGTAAACAGGAAGCTCGTATAGTCAAATTTGCATTTATATTATTAGGACGCATCCGTCCCGCTGGGAGCGTGCACCCCGCCTCGTAAAGTCCCCACACAGGAAACGGTGTATCGTCCGATGTTGTCGAAACTTGAATCTATCAATCATATAAATACCTATACTAGCCACTTGACTTGACTTTACTCGGATCAAAATAATTTTTTTAATAGTGGTCATTTTTGTAATAGTATATTTTTTAGCTCTTTACTTAAGTGTGATTTTTTTAAATATTTTATATGGGTGTTCTCAAATATTTATATTAGATATAGTACTAAAAAATTAAGAGACATGACATAGTGGGTAGATTCAAAGGAGACTTAATAGTTTGTGGTTTGTATAAATAAAAATAAATACTAGTCAATATGAAGATAGGATGCATCCTATATAGCAAGTTCGGTGGACCGGGTTCGGTGGACCCAGTGTTAAAAACTCACTTCTGGACTAACTAACTAACTAACTCTTCGTGGAAATCGATCTCCAAACTGATCGCGTTTAACCGCTACACCACAACGGCTTCAAATAGGAATAAATTCACACACACAGATTAATTCGATCGCAATCTCTACACTACTCTAGTTATTACTGTCGAATAGACTGTACGTGGTCTATTATGATTTTATGTAAATGAAAGGAATATTCCTATTTCCAATTCACAATGCAAAATTATAAGATAAATATTTCAATATCTACCTTTTTGAATAATATGATTATTGTTGCAATAGTTTAGGCTTAAAATATGTTATATTAGTAGATAATGTATGCAGTTGCATATTGTGTTGCGCCATTGAGCAATAGTTTCACAGTAAACTAACATGATTGATATATTCAATGACCATGGAAGGTAAAATGATTTTAGTTATAACAATCGATGATGCCAGTCGTGGCGTAGGGGCATAAAGTATGACTGTAAATGATACGGGTTGTAGGTTCGATCCCCGCTCGAGGAATGAAATATTTCTTAATTTCATTTCTTTGCTCTGGTTTCGAGGCAAAGTGAGGCGTTCGGTTCCGCCAATCAACACACAATGCCTCCAAGATTCTGCGGAAAGTGGGGAACGGAGTTTTTTAACACTAGGTTCCATAAGCCTACCCTGCAGAAGCGGGAAAGAGCGTGACGCTGAAAAAAATATATATTCAATGACCATAAAAAGTAGAATTATTTTAATCATAACAATGAATGATTCAGTAGAATTATGTGCTTTTAATACAATTTTCTGTCAGATATAAAAATAAATTTCGTTTTACGTTTTATAATCTTGTCGATAGATTGGTGGAATTGACAATGGCCGACGCGGATGTTGAAGTAATTGGTTTTGTATATTTTTGTTTATATTACTGTAGCTCCCGCTGGCCGCTTCGACTGCGCAAAAGAGTTTATAGTTAAAAGAAAAATGAACATTTTTGTATAAGGTAAGAAAACAATCATAATAAATTATTAATTAGATTATTTATTATTTAACAATTATTTTTATAAAATTATTCAATATTTCGTACATTTTATTCTATCAAAAATAAGTAACTGCCCTAATCTGAATGTTAATCTATTCAGATATTACTCTGTAATAAATAGAAAATATATAACATATTGTACACACGTCGTGACGCAGGGGCACAAGAGGGTGACTGTAACGCGACGGTTGCGGATTCGATTCCCGCTCCAGGAAATGAATTATTATGTATCAATATTTTCATTTCTTTGCTGTGACTCCAAGGCAAAAGCCTGGCGTTGAGTTCCACCACTCAACACGCAATGCTTTGAAAAATTCAACGGAAAGCGGGGAGGGGAGTGTCTTAATACTAGATTCCCTCTGCCTACCCTGCTTTGTGTGTGATACAGCGTGAAGCTAATAAAAAGAATAAACACTTGAGAAGGACTATTTAGAATGGACGTATACTTTTGAATATGAGAACGCACTTACGTAATGGGTCATCTATCCATTTGATTTAGATTATATTCTCTATAGCTTAGTAGGCTGAGGGCTCGCTGACTATAATAACACATTTTTTTCTTTTGCTATACTGGTTATTTGGTTTCTTTTTAGTTGCAGTAGGCAGAGGGAACATAGTGTTAATAAACTCCTTCCTCCTTTCGAGAACGTTGTGTGTTGAGTGGCGCAACTTAACGCCGCAATTTGCCTCGTTACCAGAAGGAGTAAATTTCGTGGTATACATTACAGGGAAGTGTGGAGAATCAAATATAAACCAAAGTACTGTTTATGTGTATGGTTATGACATCTTGAAGTAGAACACCTTTAGGTAAGTATGAAGCGATACTGTGGTTACAGTTGCTCTATCAATACTAATATAATAAAGCTGAAGAATTTGTTTGTTTAAACGCTAAAATCTCTGAAACTACAGGCCGGATTTACTTTTTCAATATGGAAGTACAAATACATTCAATAACAATACATTTAATTACATTCAATACATTTAATTCAACATCATTAGTTCTAAAATAAAGTCCGCGATACCATTTATCTATCTTTCATAAATAAGTCAAAATATTGTAACCAAATTAAATTTGTAACCAAAAATAATTCAACATTTCAAGGTGATTTTCAAGGATTTTTAGTTGAAAAATAGTATTGAAACTTACGAGCGAAAGTGATGAGTGCAAGATGTAATAACATCATAAGAAATTTTATGAAAATAATCTTTGGGTTTTATAGCATGTAATTTGGACGTATACTTTTCGAGAAAATGTAAAATTAAAATAATTCAACACTTTGTTTACGGACGCAAGCCTACGCTTAGACAGGCTATAGGCGCCTTTGACGGTGACATGTTCACAAGCAACCACGTAATGCTTACACTTTCTCAGAATTATGAAAAATGATTGAATGTATAAATGATATAATTAATCTGTTGGCAATTACATCATAATAACTAAATTATAAATTGTATGCGGGCGAAGCCGCGCGTAGGCCGCTAGTTTATACATAATACTTATATACAACAAATAAGAAGATATGGAGCCCTAATATTTTAAAAACCAGCCATGTTCACTTTCAATAAATCTTCGATATATTTGAAGCTTTTCATTCGAATGCCAGCAAAATCACATCCAGAGGAAAAAGTAAATCTTTAGTACGAAAACGAAATAAAACTTGCGTTACATAAATCAAAGTCTAAGTTAAGCCACATTGAAAATTGAGGAGATAACGCAGTTCCCTCGTCTGCCATATCATGACGTGTTCGGATAGTTGAAAACTTCTATTGAGTACGTATTAATACGGAAAAATATATATTTATATATTTTCTAGCTTCACGCTGTATGCCGGAGATAGTAGATTAGGCAGAGGGAATCTGGGAACCTGGGAACGTAGTGTAACGGCATTCCATTCTCATTAGGACACTTTCGTTTACCACTTTCCGCTGAATTTGGGGAGGTATTGCGACTTGAGTGGTGAAACACAATAACGGGATTTGCTTTGTTACCAGAGCGATGGAAATAAAAATATAAATAAATCAGCTTCACGCTGAATGCCGCTTACAGCAGGGTAGACATAGGGAACCTAGTTTTAAGACACTCCGTTCCCCACTTTCTGCCGAATTCTGGAGGCATTGCGTGTTGAATGGCAGGACTCAACGCCGCGCCTTTCCTCGACACCAGAGTGAAGAAATGGAAATATAAATTTAAGTAAATAATAATAAAAATATTAAATATTTAATTTCCCCCACTGGGAATCGAACCCACAACCTGTCGCGCTTACAGTCACACGCTTGTTGCCTCTGTGCCACGACTGGTCACAATTTCTACAATTCAAAATATACCTTTATTCTTTAAATCTTTTATTTGAATTTAAATATGTGCGCAATACAATTTAGTTAACCCACGTTACTTAGAAACGAGGAAACAACACTTTTTTTTCAAAATACCTTATTATCCATATCACATATCACTAACGAAAATGTAAGCATATCATAGAATACGCTGACTCGGATTTGCCAAGCAGCAACTTATCAACACTTGACTCGCTTACCAAGTGGATAGGCCGTAGTGACATTGAGACCACAAAGTGTAATAATATGATAGCTCGGCGCTAGAAACATTTATATACTTATACCTATAGCTTTTGATTTCTTGAGATATTTTCTGGATGGACCTCAACTTTAGCTTTTAACAGATATGATCGTGTAAATGTTGATTTTTGAATATTTTCGGAGCGACACGGCCCACCTGGGCCCCCTCCTTCACATGCCTCTGATAAATGTAAATCTTATGATTTTAAATTATAACAATAATATTATTTTCTATTATACTACAGAATAAGTGATCAGCGTGTGACTAGTAAACGTGACGACTAGTTGTGGGTCCGATCGTCATGTGAGGAAAAAAGTGTCTTAGATATGTTCCCTCTGCCTACCCTGCTGTGTGTGGGATACAGCGTGAAGCTGCTATATCTCCACTCGAGGAAATTAAATATTTAATATTTTCGTTTCTTCGGTCTGGTGTCGAGGCAAAAAAACGCAATGCCTCTAAAATTCGGTAAATGTGCAACGAATTGATGTGGAGTGTCTTAATCATGAATGCACAGATGCGGCCCGCGGGCCGCATCCGGTCCGCCGGTCGAATACTGGTGGCGCTCTCTCTCTCTCTCTCTCTCTCTCTCTCTCTCTCTCTCTCTCTCCCTCCCCCTCTTTCTCTCTGGCTTTCTCTCAATATGTACCACCCACTAACAATACTTCACACTAGTTTCCTTCTCCAATAAGGGCCGTTGCCAACAAGCAATAGCCCCCGATTGACACAATTCCACTGCTTTTATCATCTTTTTCACCTAAATCTACCCTCTTTTACACGAGTACGCTAACAATACATATCTATATATATGAGAGAAATATAACAGATAGTTTACAAGAGAACGTAATTTATGTAAGACGATTCATTCGTCGACCTCGTTAATTTATTCACACGCTTGATGACTAATAAACACAATCAGGCTAGAGCTTGCATCGTTCACATGGCCACTTTGTACACGTCCCGGAAACAAACCCGCTACTTACATATTGTTCTTGTGAATGCTATACCACAGAATGCATTTGATAAGTTAAAAAATATTGTTTTGGAAGTTATATGTTGTGTAATATGTCGAACGCTTCTTTAGTAATAAGCTTAAAAATTAAAATAGCATATGTTTAAAAAAGCCTAGTATTAAGACATTGGGTTCCCCACTTTTCGTCCAATTTCTTAGACATTGTTGAGGTGTTGAACTCCACTAAACAAGGAAAATAAAAATAAAATAATAATAATTATCCCCCTAAATGAGAATCGAAACAATAACCATCGCAGTTATAGACCGACGATATTCCACTGTGCCACGACGGCGAATTTCCAATTAATCGATATATACTACTACTGCTACTATTCGCGTGTTAAATCTTACTACCATTCATTCAAGCCGTCAAAATGTAACGAACCAATAAAAGGAACTAATTATACTGTAAAATATATTATTTCATATTCATAATAAAATAACAATATTTTCTTTTATAGTAACTTAATTCCGCATACTTGACTACAATAATTTTTTTTCAACAAAAATTTAAATAACATTCATAATTCATAGACGTCTAATGTATATTCGATGAACATTCCGTAGTTTGTTGTGAATAGTATTCATTGTTTTAGGGTTCCGTACCATAAAAGGAGGGTAAAATTTGAGTTGAGGCCTCCAATATTTGTACGGAACTCGGTGGGCAATCCCGCTTGCACTTGCACTTGTCTGGTTTTTTTAGCCTCATGCTATATCCCTCATGTAGCAGGGTAGGCAGAGGGAACCTAGTGTTAAGATACACCATTTCTCATTTTCCATCGAAATTTGAAGGCACTATGTGTTGAGTAGTGGAAATCAATGCCGCCCTTTGCCTCGTCTCCAGAGCGGAGAAATTAAAATATTTCATTTCCTCGAGTGGGAATCGAACTCACGACCTGTCGCGTGTACAGTCACAAGCTCGTGCCCCCGCGTCACGACTGGTCCCAGTATTATAGTATACATTAATTAGTAATAATATTTAGCAGGTAATTATACAAAGCTTTTAATGAGCACGCATGGGCTGAGATAAAACTCCATTTTGTTTAATCTTTACATTAAATTTATAATTGAAAGTTTCGAAAATTGAATTTTGATACGTTTAGAAGTATGTGAAGAATAGACATAATGAATAACATTTTTAATAAGTCACTAGAGGTCTATCAATATTTTTAACATTTTTGTGTTATTCCACACTTGGGAAAGAAAAAAAATTACACAGAAGACGTATGAAATTTTTAACGTAGCGGAATTTGAACCCGCGTCTCTTGGACGGTTTCCAACCACGGTTTTTATAACTCTCTCAATGTAATGAACAGGATAATTTATGTTTGTATTGTATTTTTACATATGAAATGAACTTTTAATTTATTTTATTAAATCATCTGCACAAAATATATTTTTATTTGCTTATTATATTATGTAATTTATAAATTGTCGTGACGTAGCGGCACAGCGTCTGATTATAAACGTGATGGTTGTAGGTTGGAATCTCTCGAAGAAATAATTATTTTCATTTCCTCGATCTAGTAACAAAACAAACCGCGGCGTTGAGTTCCGCTATGCCACAAAAAGTAGTAAGTAATAATTTTACTACTTACTACGTCTCCTTTTTATTTCTTATAACGATTTAATACTCCCCTGTCATAATTCGATGGTGTTGGTTATATATCTAATATATAAAATTTCCTGTTTAATTTGTAACATATTTGAAGATATACTATAGTATATCTATTTAATTTGTTTAAAATTATAATTTATGATTATTATTTAAGATTTTTTTTTAAATATAGGTACATCACTTCGTTCTGTCTTAAGTTCATTTACAATATGACAAGGCACAGTTTCTAATTCTACCTTATTTGTATAAATTGTGTTTAATTTAAATAAACAATTATGTCAATGAGTTTCTGAGCAGACAACAATTTAACATGCTAATAATGCATTACAAAACAGTTGTGTCCATGTAAATAAATAAATAAATAAGTAAATAAGGCCAGTTGACTGTAATCGCGTCTGGTTGTGGGTTCGATTCCCACTCGAGGAAATGAAATATTTATTTAAATTTATAAGTTCATTTATTCGTACCTATATCGAGGCAAAGTGCGGCGTTGAGTTCCACCACTCAATACGCAATGCCTCCGGAATTCGGCGGAAAGTATGGAACAGAGTGTCTTAACACTAGGTTTCCTCTGCCTACCCTGCTGAGTACAGGATACAGCGTGAACCTGATTTATTATTTTTTTTTAAATATATAAATAAAAATAAAATAACACGTGTACGTTGTATGAGCGATACTGGATACAGTACTTGTTTAATAAATAAGTTGCGAAAGAGTGAAGGAGCTTACAAGCACGGACGGTGCTTGATAAGTAGGACATCCGGCGTCCGGGCTGATACCGCGTGTACCTACATTCAAAATCGATCCCGTTCAAAAGACTGGATAACGGTACTGTCGGCTTTTGAGGGCTTTAAACCTTTAAAGTTTATTTATTTATAAAGATTTTAGTATGAGAAAAAGATTTGGGAGACAACAAGTGACGGTTCGAATTCTATTTGAAGTTAATAAATACATAATTACAGGATCTCTGTAATTGATTGATCTCACTATTTATTTCTATATAAAATTATTTATTTATTTTTCCGCCATATGTGCAGTATACGAGGCCAGTCATGGCACAGGGGCTCAAGCGAATAACTGGAAACATTTGGTTTTGGATTCGATACCAACTAGAGGGAATGAAATATTTAATATTTCACTTCATCGCTCTGGTAAGGAGGCAAAACGTCACTCAACACGCAACACCTCCAATTCGGAAAATGGGCAGCGTAGTGTTTTATCATTAAGCTCCTACTGCCTACCATGCTATATACGGGATACAGCGTGAAGAGGTCTATTTGGCCTCAAACTAAAAAGCTCTAATGACTTGACAAATAAATAATAACAACAAACTAGTTTGAGGGGAGCCCTTAAATATTGGCACAACCACATGCACTATATTAGTCGTTTTACTGGAACATTCTTAACAGTCTAACAAATCAGATAATTGGAAAAGGATCATATAACTAAAACGATTTAGAGCACGATTAAAATTTATAAAGAAACGTGATATCAATTAAAAGTCGGTTTCAAATGACCGTCTGTGACGACATGAAGTAAGTGACAAGCCGTCACGGTGGGAACATGTGGAGCCCAATTTTATCTAGCATCAGTTTTTTATGGTCAATTAGTTGGTAAGTACCGATGTAGGGCCATTTAAGTTTATTACACAGTTAATTTACAGTTTTTAATATGTGTGGGTTATTTCTAATGTTACCAATTAATTAAATAGAAATTTAATACACTTACGTCTTGGTAACATATTAAAATAAATGATAGGATAGTCAGCTTCACGCTTTATCCCGCACACAGCGGAGTGAGCAGGGGGAACCTAGTGTTAAGACACTCCGTTCCCCACTTTCGTTGAGTGGAAGAACTCTGAAAAGAAATTATACTATACTTACGAGATATTTTAGTATAGAAGCGCCATATTTATGTACGTGTCTTTTTGTAATATTATACTATATCCCTCGTATAGAAGAAGGGAGAAATACTATATAGGGAGAAATAATAAGAACCTAGAGTCAAGGCAGTCCGTTCTTCGACTTCCTCCAAATTCTTAATATTGTGTGTTGACTGGCGGATCTTAACGCTGCGCTTTCGTTTTTCGTTTCTCGTATATTTCATTGGTTATTTTTTTTTTATTTGTTTATAGCAGGATAGGACAAAAAGGACCTGAAAACTTACTTTCAACATACTCCAGTCCCATTGAGATACTTCCGTCCTCAAATTTCCGTCAAATTCTCGAAACATTGCGTGCGAATGGCGTAACTTAACGCCGCGCTTTGATTAGCAATTAATCATGGCAAATAAGACAAACATACATTTCGACTTAAAATATATAAAGCGTTGTTGTAACTTGAACAACTCAAGTTGATAAAATAACCAACATTGCTTTTACTTAGGAGTTCGCAATAAAAATGTTTATTGCGATCGTAACATATAGTCCGAGCCAGTCCGAGATAAAGTAGCTATCTAACACTAAATATTATGAAACATTAAGAAAATGTGACATTAAATATTTTTGTTATGAAATAACTTGGAGTATTGAAAATAGTGTAATATAATACAAAACTATCTAACCAGACTTGATTTTTTTTTGTGTTAGTTATAGCGGGTTAGGTCTAACTAGGGTATAGGGATAGGTAGAACTACTAGGGTTTAGGGACTGGTCCACTTGATGAAAAACCATAATAACTCAATTAACCTGTAAGAAACAATGGAATGTCGCCTTCGTAAAATTTGTTTGTGATTGACATAAAAAGTTCTGGAAAAATGGCGAAGGAGCAACCAAGGAAGTGGCACATTAGCAAATACACTCATACATTAGCGTTGGTGAAACAATGTACGGCGTTGAGTTTTGCCACTTAACAGAACTAATGTCTCGAAGTTTTCTCTCTAATTTTGTCTTCATAAAAGGTAGAAAATAAAAATATCATGGACTTAAAGCAAACGCAGTTGTAAGCGGCCATTCGGTACTAAATAAATCATAGTATGTAGGTATAGTGTAATTTATTAAAGCATTATTTAAATTTACATATACTTAAATTTATATTTGAGGCCATTGAGGCCAGTCGTGGCGCAGTGGCACGAAGTGTGCCTGTAAAACCGACTGGTTGTGGGATCGATCCCCACTCGAGGAGATGAAATATTTACTTAAATTTATATTTCATTTCTTCGCTTTGGTGTCGAGGCTAAGCGCGGCGTTGAGTTCCGCCACTTAACACGCAATCCAGAATTCGGCGGAAGTGGGGAACGGAGTGCTTTATCGCTAGGTTCCCTCTGACTATCCTGCTGTGTGCAGGATACAACATGAAGCTGATTTTTTAATTTTTACTAAAGCAAGGCTTTCACAATGTATCTTGAATAATCTCATATAACAAAAACACAGTGCCAAGACACTATTCTGCGCGTTCGTGTCACAGTATAATAGTATAAATTTGTAATTATCCTTTCATTTAAGTGCATACAACATGAACACTAAAACTAAACAAGCAGCAATTAAAGTATGTACAAATTAAAACTGTAATTTTAGATGAAACTGACTCCACAAAATAGGTTGTGACGAGTTTCAACATAGTTGTTGAGTGGAACTCTGTGAGATGTTATGTTCATTGTCGTTTTATAATAAAGTAAGTATTCTTGGAGATGTGTATTAAACTAATAAAAACGTCATTTAAAATAACAAATGGTCTGCGCTAGGATTCTTTTATATGTCTTGTAGTTAGATACCTATATAATTTTTTTCATAGCTTCACGCTGTATCCCGCACATGTCAGGCTAGAGAGACGGAACCTAGTGGTAAGACATTCCTTTCTTGAGTTTCCGTCGCAGTCTGGAGGCCATTGTGCATTGAGTGGCGGAACTCAAAGCTGTGCTTGTTGCCTTGGTGCCAGAGCGAACAAATGAAGATGTTAAGAAATAATAATTCATTACCTCGAGTAAGAATCGAGCCCACAACAGTCGTATTATAGTCACATCCTTTAGCCCCTGCGCCACTACAACTGCCTCAATATATGTATATTATGATAGTAAAAAGCTAATACATATCTACATTACATTAGCCAATAAAGTCTCCACGTATGCATCAAGCATGGAGTGAATACAAAAAAAACAACTTTATACATACATAAACACAAATACATAAAAGAATAAATTAAATAAAGGAATAAAGCAAGTTGCTATTAAGAAATTAATTGAATTTACTGGACTTAATATATACATATATTTTTAAATTTTACAAAAGATAAAAATGTGATATTATAAATGTGAGGATGGAAGCTTGTTTCACTTTCACACAAAAATGACTTAACAGATTATTAATAATTAATAACTAACAAGTAACTGATGCCGTCGTAGCGCAGGGTTGCGTCTGTCCGTAATGATGTTTGTGTATTCGATTTCCATTGAGGATATTGAATTGTTTCTTATTTCGTTGCAAAAAATAATAAATTCCGCCATTTTCTAAATAACAACAAAAAAACAACTAGAAAAATACAAGCTATTTCGACTATTTTTCTGATATAAAAATCATCAAAAGCCACAAGTATTTTATGCCTACATTTAAAACGCAATCCACTCAATTTAACGTCATCACTTTCGTTTCAAAGAAAGAGAAAATTCTTTTGAGATAAAATCAACGAGTCAGTGTTTATGATCATTAAAACAAACCGACAAACCATTAAATACAATAGAAATGTAGAGTTCTTGAGACGTCGCGACGTGGCGGCTCTTTTACTAAAGAGATGGATGGGCTGATTAATTTGCAATTTAGAGAGCGAATTGTCATCTAGAGTGAAATCGTTGAAATAAAACTCTTTGGCTTACGTTATAATATTCAAGGATTTTCTTAAGTTTTGTGTAATTTTGCGAAACTTTTTTGTTAATTATCAAATTAAGATCTTAGCAGAAATAATTGAATTTTTTTTGCGTCACGCTGTATTCCACACACGGCAGGATAAGCAGAGACAGAGAGAGAAACCTGGTGTTATGACTAGTTTTCCATTTTCGCTGACTTCTGGAGGCGTTGCGTGTTGAGTGGCAGAATTCAACAGTGCCCTGGACACCAGAAGGCAAAAAAATGGAAATTTTTAATATATGTCATTCTCTCGACTGGGAATCGAACTCACTCGAATTTTTTTCGTTTAAAAAGTTGGGGTATTAAAAATATAATTTAACAAGTATAATGTTACATTAAAATATAACATCTCAGTATTTTTTTATAATAAGTGTAAAGAAAATAATTCTAGGTTATAAAATAATTAACAATTTATTGTTAAAAATTTAATAATGCCTTCACCATTCGGCGGAAAATGGGGAACCGATTGCCTTAACACTAGGTTCCCTCTACAAAAGATACAAAAAAAGATCCCGCGTGATACAAAAAAATAACATCTTATATAAACTTAAATTAGTATAGTTAATACATTTAAGCACCTAATCTGTTAATACTGTTTCACCTGTTTTCTTATAACTTACTTAAAACCAAATATCTCTGATCATCTTATAAGCTATAATGAATTATTGAAATCTTGAGATTAAAATCATTTTAGAGACCAATTCTTCCTAATTGGAATTAAAATACAACAACAAACTAAATGGAGTGTAATAATAATAATCTACAATCTAATCAAATCATATATAGAAATGAGCTTAAAGTCAATTACTTGATTATAATTAGTGATTTTTAAATCACGTACTATGTTTTTATTTATTTCAAAAGGTTGAATAATATAACCAGTGGAGATAGTGTAGTCTAATCCGATTTGATAATTTTTATTTATCAACAAAATTTTATTAGAACGCATTTTTAAAGTATTATTCCACACATAGGAACGGAAAATATTTTATTAGAAAACGAATCAAAAATTAAACGTAGCGGGTTTGAACCCGCACCTATTGGTTCAAATTGTTATAAGTATTCTAAAAACCTATCAGTTCTTCGTCAGAATTGTCGAAAAGCGACAAAAAATACACCAATCCGTCGAAATTTAAACTTAACAATTTGTGAAGCCCTCGTTTAATGAGAATAGTGACGACAAAAGTAGTTTTCTATGGAGTTTGCGAACTAAAAATATAATAGAGTGAAACCCACAAGCGCGACGCAGATTGCTTTGTAAGAATTTAAAAACTTTAAACTACAGAGCCGTTCTTTTGCTTGTTCTTCTCTATAAATATTTAGGAGCAACACCACCACTACTAAAGTTCTATGAATACAGAATACTTAGTTGAGCATTTGGGAGGCCGGTCGCCGTGGCTGTACACGCGACTCGTTGTGGGTTTGATTCCCATTGTGGGAAATGAAATATTTATTTAAATTTATATTTTAGTTTTCTCGCTTTAATGTCGAAACAAAGCTCTGCCATTTAACACGCAATGAATTCAGCGGAAAGTGGGGAACAGAGTGCCTTAACACTAGGTCCTCTCTGTGTGCGGGATGCAGCGTGAAGCTGATTATTATTAGTTGAGGATTTACCGTAATATAGGTCATGTGGACGCAAGACTCGGACCGTATTGATATGTTAAACAATTGACTTGAGTAATGAACACAATTGGAATCAAATCGTTGACACAGAAATCAGGTCACTGTATTTATATAGTAACCGGCCGTTTAAACATTTGGAAGACGATGAAAAGTTGATTATTGTATGAATTAAATATTTACGGCGGTGAGTTCCGCCACTCAACAGGCAATGCCTCAAAAATTCGCCGGAAAGTAGTACCTGTGTTTCTGTGTAGCCGTGTGTCTTAACACTGATTCACTGCCGATCCTGTTATACGTGTGATAAAGCGTAAAGTTGAATAAAAACCGGTTAAGTGTGAGTCGGACTCGTCCATTGAGGCTCCTTACAATTTTCAGGATTGTATGTCAACGGGAAGTATAACTTATAAAAATTTACAAACTTAAGTTAGATGCACTCATTTTTTATGAAATGAACTACAAATATAAGTTTGTAATATTTAATATAATAAACCTATAAATATTTACTTTTCATAACTGTAGATCCATGGATTTTATACAAAATATATAGATATGCAACAAAATCGTATATCTAATCTCGATTCTCTCTAATCTCTAATCGTACATATAAAATCGTAGCTTTATTTTTATTCAGTGTTTCAAGGAACCGTAGATTTGAATATTTGGTATTAAGTATTAATTTCAGCTTGATACCTCTGCAGCGCTATCTTCAAATAAATGGTCTTGATAGGCGGTCAGACGGATAACAAAGTGATCCTCCTATAAGGGTTCCGTTTTTACTATTTGTAATATGGAATCGAAAAAAAATATTCCAAGCAGAAATACATAATAATCATACAAGTTATCCAATAATTCTACCTACTTCAAAGACACCACTCATCTATATTAATATATACATATGCTTTACGTTTTTTTACATATCATACAAAATTATAAATCGTTCACACAATCTCCCCATCCGTCAGATTACAACGGGCGCATAATAAAACGATCTAATTTCTAGTAAGTGTTGAGAGGCCATTAACATGCACGCGGACACTTCTCCAGTTACCCGAAACGATTCTGTGAACGGCGTCCGGAAATAAGCACTAGGTTATGAGAAAAAAAGCTACAAACAAACTGATAAAATACTGTATGGCGGTCATTTGTGGTCAAATATAAAAATCAAGTTCTGCGGAAGCGTCTCTTAGAAAAGCAGTTACCGCAACCAATTCGATAAAATCTCTGTAACAGAGTAATAGTAAACTGTATATAAAAATTTACGATATTTTTTGGTAATTAAATAAAAAAGAATAATAGTTTTAAATCTTATAATAAACAGAAATGAAAAGAAAATGACGAGAATAGAGAAGTTTAAAATTTTTTTCTTTTAGAAAGCGTTTATGAAATAATCACTTTTATCAATCAATCCGGGGATTATTTATATGAAACACCATTAAAATGATGATGCTTATTTCAACATATATAAAATGTGAATAAAGGCAGATGAAAAAAAATGCTTGCAATAAGAAGCAACAATACTCTATCTGCTACGCTTACAGGTTTGCTATTAGTTTTGATTTTGATAAGATACAATAGTAGCGACTTGTTTATAAAAGTACGAAACTGAGTGAAATATATGGAAAAAATATTATATTAAATATCAGTATATTTTATTGCACTGATTCCATATATTATATATGATTCCATATATTATATCACAATGGGCATTGGGCACCCCTATGGTATATAAGTTATATAAAAAGCTTAATAAATTTCGAAATCGTCCGCGTCGCACGGCGCAGGGGCACAAGGTCGTGACTGTAAACGCGTTGTGAGTTCGATCCCCACTCGGGGGACTAAATTACTATTTATTAATATTTTCATTTCTTTGCTGTGGCACCAAGCTATAACCCTGACGTTGAGCTCCTCCACTCAACACGCACTGTGTCGCACGAGTGTCTCAACACTAAATATCCGCCTACCCTGCTATGTGCTGCTACGAAGCTCATTATAAAAATTATTTATTTAAACGTTGCTTTATATGCTTTATTTTGTCATATGGCATGTGGCATACAGCTTATTAACTAGATTGATTTCATACGTAGCTTACTTCCCCTAATTAACATGAATTCCGACTTGCTTAACAAGCAGCCTGCGGTTTTAAACCACATTTAATGTCAATATTTTATTGTAAATATGTATTCATATAAGCACGAAAACTTTCGGGAGCCTTTACTAGCTCATATAGTTTCGTATCGTTGTGGTCTGGCCTGAGGCTATTAGCAAGCTAACTGAGGGTTAAGCCTAACTTGGTATTAAATGTGTCAACGCACCGTTGTGATGCAATATGTTGAGAATTTTAGTAATATCTGTACAACCGAGAAAATTCGTTATACATTCTAGAATTGTTTAAATGCAAATATATATTATTAAGATAAATTTGTAAAATTTCATGTAAAAATATTGGTTATATATGGAATAATAAGTAAAATAAAATAAAAAATAGTAAAAATGATACGAAATTAAATAATGTCTCTCGCTAGAATAACTCGTGTCACAAAATATTCAGAATGCATCTGTGTCTTCGTGCGAGGACGGTTGTTTTCATCACATTCAGACGAATTTTACGAATTTTTGTTTATTAGAGCTACTGCTGGATGTCACGTCTCAGTGGTATCGGCCAGATATGCGACGTCTGCTCTATCATCTCGGCTGCTTACGTGTCCAGGACCACTTCCTTTTTCAGAATATTTTCTTGACAATACAAGCAATACGAGGGGGCTAAATTACCAACATCATAGAATCTTAACTTAACAAGCCTTATTGCATATTATTGAATATTTACCCTAAAAATCATCTGAGATAACGTTATTTAGCATAATATCGAACTCTTTGCAGCTCTGACTTGATATTTAAAAAAAAATTGAAATAATTGCAGCACTTTAAAAAATTTTGTCAAGTGCAGTTTTAAACTGCTTCGTAAAACACAGAAATGCGCTACCTTCTCTCTGATTTATTAGTATAATTTTAATATTGGCATAATGTTCCGTTTTAAAACAGTTTCATTAAATAACGTGATTCTTAATACCAAATTTCCAATTCCAAGGGAGGCCACGATACCTGCGGGTCCCCCAATACCCCCTTCTCCTATACCAAACACAAAAATAATAAAGGACATCCGGGGTAGAACATTTGTATACATCACTACAATCAAAACTCAACATTAATAAAGATAAAATTTAATCTTAAAGAGAGAAGAGTTTTAGGTAAATTCTAATTAAAGTTATCTTACATCATTAAACAAGAAATCTTTTAGGTTACAGATGATTATATCGAATTAATAAATGCCTAATAAAAATCATCACATTACGAACTGATTAAGATGAAACTTTTCATTATGAGAGTGTCTTAATTTAGGAAGTAGGTACCCATTTATAGGGTGTAAGCAACGACTGGCTAAACTTTTTTGAAGATTTAAAGAATGAGATATCATGCAACCGGTAGTAAACGTGTGACTTGCCCATAAACTTGTGAAGTTAATTCATGATATTCAATGTTATGTAACGAACTATTTGGCTGTGAACGGGATGTTTGTTGGCTCAATCCTTATACGTGGAATGGAGCGTCGTAACGCTAGGAACCTTCTTACTATCTACACTGTTATGCGTGTTAAAGTTAAAATAAATAAGTCAGCTTCATGGTGTATTCCGCACACAGCAGAGCAGGGTAGGCAGCGAGAACATAGTGTTAACGGAGTGCCATGGGGAGAAGACAATGAAGAATGAATGAGACGAGATGACAACCAGTCGGTTTTACAGTCACACTTTGTGCCCCTGCGCCATAGCTGGCCTCATTTTTATTTTTATTATTAACAATTAATAAATTAATAAAATATAAGTTCCAATTATGTTATTTAGTTTACAAAAAAGTATATATTACGGTTAATATTTCGTACGGAGATTGTATATTTTAATAAGCCGAATGACATACTTACTTTACTTAGATTTAAAACAATCCGTTCCCATTAAGACGATTCCTTTCTTCACTTTTTGCCGAAGTCTGAAGGCATTGTGTTGTGTGCTGAAATTCAACGCAAAAAGTGAAGCATGTAACTAAAATATAAGTCTCTTTTTTTGATGGAAAAGACACGGCAAACGAGCGTTCGGGTTACCTAATGGTAAGTGATTACCGCCGCCCACGGCCCCGTGCAACACCAGAGGAGCTACAGGTGCGTTGCTGGCCTTTAAGGTGGATTCGGCACCGGAGCCCGGCATTACCTGATGCGAAACGCAGTGGCATAAACAACTACTTCACGCCGGTTTTAAATGCCGCGAGAGGTAATGATCCGGTCAAGTCTGCCCATGCGTGTTGTCATTGCTGGCGACGTGACTCTACCACACGTACTTTTGTCGCCTCTTACGACACCACCAGTACCAGGATGATCCTATTCCAGGCCGGGATCACACGGTGAAAAGGCAACACTCTTACAGACAACCTTTTATTTATAAAAAGTAATATTAAGAGAATAGTGTTGGCGGGATAATTATGCATAAATATATATTTGTTATTTATTATATCATATATATACATACATACATAAATACATACATAGATATCATATATACATTTATATAGAGATACAATTGCAGACTTAAATATATGCACGAAACCGAAACAATGACTACAGCGATAACTCTTTAAGACGACGCTTAAAGATATTAACTAATGCCGACTGACTGATAAACCGGAGTAGATCGTTCCATAATTTCACTGTTCTACGGTGAATTTAAGTTAAACTCGATATTCAGTAATATGGTCATACTTCCTCCATCCAAAAATGAATGAACCTAATTATTACATTTTGGAGACATTAGAACTTGTTTAGTAATTGCTGTGACAAATCTAGGTAACATTAATCTGCAGAATCCTCATTACCAGAGCAAAAAAAATAATAATATTTCTTTTTCCCGAATGGGAATCAAACCTGTCTCGTTTACATTCACACCCTTGTATCCCTACGCCACGACTGTCCTACTCGACTTAAGTTATTACTAATACTTATTAAAATATACACGCTAATTCAAAATTATTTCTTATAAATTATTAGTAAATAAATTGGCTGTTAGTACTTGTTACGTGACAACTGCTTGTCACGTGAACATAAACACAAACTTTCAACTCAATTCTCAATTTCATATGAATAAAGTCACTTGAAGCTAGCTCAATAACAAGATAAATAAAATAAGAAGGACTTATTTCACTTAAGTTATTTCAAAGTTAGTATTGTAGCAGATGCTTAGCGGATATCGTATATTTCCGTACATTTGAAGAAAATAAACGAAACAAAAGTTTTCTAACAAAGTCACACAGGGTGGTTGTTATCAAAATAATTCTTTTATTTAGACTCGAAGCGGAACATGAAACTAGCGTCCGCATACAGACAATATTTGTAGTCTCCTCTCAAAACTTTACTCTTACAATTTTCTACTTCCATACAGTATATTACAGTACAGTACATACAGTACACAGTCTATGCAGTGCTTTGATATCTTATAGTGGGGATTTAATTTTTCTATTTATTATTATTATGTTAATATGAAAAAAATGCTAATAGTATTTTTTTTATTTTCACCCTGTATCCCCGCATATAGCAGGGTAGGCAGAGGGAACTTTGGAACCTAGTGTTAAGGTTCTCCGTTCAATTAAGATACTTCCGTTCTTCAATTTCAGCCGAATTTCTATTTCCATTGTGTTTCAACACACATCGGCGGAACTCAACGCCGCTTGACCTCATTACCAGAGTAAGCGAATATCAAATATTTCATTTCTTCGTGTGTTAGGTTTAATTTTTCTATTCAACAAAATACTCGTATATTCATATTAAATTTGAAAAAAAATCAGATACATATCAATATAAATTGATTAAGTATATATATTATTAGATATAGGTATTAGGTATATGTATTATTAGATATATAGATTCAGCAGAAAGTGGGGAACGGAGTGTAGTAACACTAGGTTCCCTCTGCGTACCCTGCTGTGTGCGGGATACAGCGTGAAGCTAATTATTATTTTATATATATATATATATATATATATATATATATATATATATATATATATATATATATACATAATTTATGAATTTAGTTAAGCATAGTATAGTATGTGATATTGTTTACCAAGATATATTGATCACTTAAGTAATTACGATATCAATATTCAACTTAAAAATTTTGTTTAGAAGATATACTTTTTATACCAGAAATATTTGTAATTTAAATGATAAGAGAAGCTATTGTAACTTGTTTAAATGCAAAAGACTACATAACTGTAAGTGAGCGGGGAGCTTTTTGAGATGGTACAACGAGAATTTTTCTAAGAAACTGAGTCCCGTAAGAAACACTTCACAGTTTTAAGTATTCGAGATTTTACAAAGGAATGAAAGCATCCTTCAAGTACTACGCAACGTTCCCAACTTCCGAGTTTTTTTTCTTATTTTTGGCTGAAAATAAGTAGGTAATTTAAATCTTATTATAAAATACGTTAGTGAAAATATTACCTATTACTTACTAAATATTTAGGGTTATAATGACCTCATAGTATCTTAAACAACAGCCCTGACATATTTTTTTAAATCTTAAGCAAAAAAAATAATAATTACTAGAAACACTGGTACTTTCGAAACGCTTTCGAAACTCCTACTCTTCTAAAAGCTTTGCACTCTTTGTCTTTTGTTGTTCCTTAAAGCTATTGTACCCTTATCGGTACCGATTCGTAGTTATTATGCGGGCTGAAGGAGCTGAAATCCACTTCGCTTCGAAACTGATAAAGATCCTCGACTAAAGTTATGCGTCGGCTTAAGCCTCTTGCGGCTTTGTCTTTTTAATGTTTCAAACTGATTAAATTACGATTGTATTGGGTGTTGATAAGTACTGGAAAACTTGAATATAAATTTTTCCTTTTATATTTTTTCTAGATTTACCAAGCTTGTTGTTATCAGAGAGGTATATACATACATACATGAATTTTGTTAAAGATCCTTTCATACACCTTTGAAATTCTAATGTTTTTTTTATTTTCAGAAATGAGCAAAAATTGTTTTGTCCAGTGTTACTTTACACAACATATTGCTACTAGCATGCCATTGAATCTTTACGTCGACAAAAAGATCTTACAAAGATACACATTTACTTATACAGGTGAAGCCTATAAAACTTTCAATAAAAACATTTTCATGTTTTGGACCACCTATGTACTTGTTTCTTTATTATATCATTCTTAATTTTTCATCATATTTTTTTATTTATGATAAATTAAATATACGAGTAATAGAATTCACATATTTTATGTAATGTCACCACTTTCTATATGTATGTATGTCACTGCAGTTCGACAGACACTGCAACTAAACCGCGATGGATGTCGAATCGAATTTTGTCTCGAAATAGGCAGAAAATAAAAATAACTTAAAAATTTATATCATTATAGGCTTTCTTTGTTTACTCTGCAAAAATAAAAGAGAAAAAATGCTTTTGAAACTAAAAAACATAATATGACCAAATTTTATAGAAACAATTAAGTATTAATACATACGGTACTTTGCACGTATGTACATGTATTTCAATAACAAAACTGGCCTTTGATACTTATTTAGAAAACGTATAAAAACGTAGCAGGACACGAACCCGCGCCTCCTGGAAACCGACCAGGCGCTCTGACCACTGAGCCATACGTTCTCGCCAAGAACTCTCGAATTTCTTATACGCTTGTTACAACTTATTTATGTTGTTAGCATCTCTGTAGGGAGATTTTTACAAATTTCCGCTACCCAAAGATAATTACTAAGAATTATCGTTTGGCAAGAGAGAATACTATTTTTTAAATATTTTTTAAACATTTTTAAAGTGTTAATCCACACTTAGGAAATATAAATGGCCTTTGATACTTTATAATCTTTAGAAATGAATAGTTGATATATCTCGAAAATATTTATGTGGGTGAAAAGGCAAATATTACATAAATTGATTAATCAATATTAAATGAGATGATTGAAATATGTTACGTGTGGTAGAGTCACGTCGCCAGCAATGGCAACACGCATGGACAGACTCGACCGGATCATTACCACCCTTTGCATTTAAAGCCGGCGTGAAGTAGTGGCTTTATGCCACTGCGTTTCGTATCAGGTAATGCCGGGCTCCGGCGCCCAACCCACCTTAAAGGCCGGCAACGCACCTATAGCTCCTCTGGTGTTGCAGGTCGTGAGCGGCGGTGATCACTTACCATCAGGTCACCGCTCGTTTGCCTTGTTTTTTCTAAAAAAAAAATGTCTAAAAAAAATATATATATTTACTAGCGACCTAGATAAACCTAATTTTGTTTACTAACCTGGATTATTTACGTACTTTAAACTGATATAAAGAATATATATATACATTAAAAGACTAAACTTTTGAAGGCACTCCTGGCGCAGGGGCACAATGCGTCTATATAATCGACTGGTTGTAGATTCCCACTCAAGGAAATGAAATATTTATTTAAATTCAGATTTTCGTTTCTTTGCTCTGGTTTTGAGGCAAAGCGCGGCGTTGAATCCCTCCACTCAACATGCAATGCCTCTAGAATTCGGTAGAAGTGGGGAATGGAGTGTCTTAACACTGTGTTAAGACACTCCACTTCCTCCTCTGCCTACTTTTTTTTTAACTAAAGTTTCAGCCAATTCAATAAAACAGTTATTTTGAAGCAGAGCTTAGTGTTAAGACATTGAGTTCCCCATTTTTTGCCGAATATTGATGGTATTACATGTTGAGTGGCAGAACTGCCTTTTACCTCGACACCAGAGCGAAGAAAGGAAAATATTTCAATCTTCGAGTAGGAATCCAACCTACAACATTCACCGACTTGCGCCCCTGCACCACGACTGGCTTGATTAAGAAAAATCATTTAATACTTTTACACATGTAAGACATACATTTTACAGAGTAAATGATCTCGTCACAGATATGAGTCGAGGACCACGAACAAGTTTACCATTGCAATTTTAAATAGCGCGCTCTGCTTAATGATGATGACTAATCACTTATACCCTATCTAAATCGAGCGATGTAACTTTCTATGTTTGATCCTGTTGATTATCACTACATTAAGTTAATAAACTATCAGAGAAACCACCCACAGGTCCTACATGAATCATTGAAAATATAAGTATACCATAAGTTGAAATAATTAGAAATAAGTGGGGAACGGAAGTGTCTTAATGGGAACGAAATGTCAAGACTGCAAAATTGTACTATAGGTGCCTATAATCATGTCATAGCGTTTGTTCGTTCTCTTCATGTTTTCGACTGTGAGTTGTAATCTTTTGAATCGTATTTCATTCGCTACTATGTATGCTTTTACCTTGATAAAAGCTGGTCACTCTCTCGAAAACCTTTGTTATATTATTAACACTAGGTTCCCAGGTTCCTTCTGCTTACCCTGTTTTGTGCAGGATAAAGTGTGGAGGTAAAACAAGAATATATGTTGTTATTCATTATATATGTTTTTTTTTCGGGGCGAAATAAGGAAATTATCGAGTTATAATATGCCATGGAATACAAATAACTTTTTAAGAGCTATGTAACAAAGGCCGTCGTGGCGCAGTTTCCACTATGCAGTTTGCGAGCGATTATATGCGCGAGGGTTACGGGTTAGATCCCCTGCGCGAAATGAATTATTTTTGAATTCTTTAATTATTTTTTTTTGAATCGAATGAAACATTTGTGTGCTCTGGAAGGATAAAGCGTAGCGTTAAGTTGCGCCACTCAACATATTATATTTTATGTTCGGGTGGAAATTGAAGAACAAAGTATCTTGACACTAGGTTCTTCTGACTACGATGGTATGTGAAACACAAAGTGAAGCAAAAAAAAGATATCACTGAATATTTGTCCTTAACGTGCTTATATGCATGTTAATGTTTTATATTGTCGCCTTTAGACGTCTACTCATTAAATTATGCATGTCACATTTTAATTTAAACTTCTTGAACATTATTATGAATGTTTTAATTATTATAATATGTATTAACTAATCACATACTACACCTTTAATGGAATTATTTTATCTTTTGGATGTATTTTAATCTTTCTAAGAATGTGTGATGAAAGGAAATAAAAATTGAAATAAACAAATATCAGAGTCAGAAAAAATATATTAGACGTTGAGGTATATAAAATAAGGTATAAGTGTAAGCTACGATGTCGATTCTATGTCCACACCGGGCAATGCTTAACGTTTCAAATAATTTTCTTGCCTCAGTACGGTTAAACAGATTACATATTACACCACTCGACCAACAATATCTCAAATAGGAGCAAAATAGATAAAAAAGTGAGATATTATCAATAGTTTTCTCTCTACTCCTAAAATTCAAATTTATACCCAATACACAAGAGGGCGAGATACGGTCAGCTTAATATGACAAAAATCTGGGTTGTACGCGAGGTAACTAAGGAATCTATGGCGTAGTTTACTCGTTTGATATAATAATTGTATCCACTGACTGACGAATGCCATCTACGAAAATGTAGGTAATTACGAATACAAAATACAGGGTGGAAGTGTCAGCACCACTTTAAATGAAATCACAGTTTTAACTACTCTATAAAATCATAATACAATTTTTAAAAAATTCCAAAAATAAAAAAGTATTTTTTTCAAACAAAATAAGTAATAAAATTAATTTTGTCATATAAAACGCCATTTGGCAAGAACGACGCACGCACACATAAACCTATCAAAGGGAAACCGCCGCATACGCCACATTCTGAAATCGAGTTGTAGGCATTGATGAGTTCAAAGTTGATTAACCTTTAGTAGTATTTTTGTAGTAGTATATGTTAATGTTATCGGTATCTATGCGTAACTACGTCACACGAAATATAGGTATAGATACACATCATGAAATTAAAAATCAATCTTACGTTTAAACTGTTGAGGTGTTGCAGGTCCCGTAAAAGGAGCGCTGACACTTCCACCTGTATACACAGTTAATCCGGTAAATATTGGTTTGCTTAAAAATAGATCTCATAGATCTTTGTTTATTTTGTATTGTATGAAATATATATGAAGATAAAGTTATTATTTAAAGAAGTTGAAAATTGAATGAAATGTAAAGAAAACAAGACAACAATAAAAACAAAAATCTCAAATAAATAAATCATTTAAAATTTCATTATTAAAAAAGAAAAACAATATATATATTAAAAATTTAAATAAAAAAATAAAGACGATGTAATAAAAGCTGGACAATCTAGGCCATTGATTCAGATTTAAATAAAATCGTAAGTTGCGTCGAAATACTATTGTCTACAATTAACTGCTGGTAATGTTTTGGGTGAATTACAAAAGAAATAAATGACTTGACAATAACAGAAGATTTATTGAAGTTTATATGAAAAGTTCACATTTGCTTGAGCGAAAGCCAGTCGTGGCATAGAGGTACAAGCGTGCGACGGTAAGCGAGACAGGTTTTGGTTCGTTTTCCATCAAAGATTTCCCCGCGAGAGTTCAGATGAAAATGGGGAACAGAGATTGTTAACACTTGGTTGCCAGGTTTCCTCTGCCTACCCTGCTAAGTACAGATGCAGCGTAAAAAAAGCAAGGCGCTCTTTTACAAATTCACACAACATTTTTTAATCATACATCGTAAAAGCTTTTAACATTAAAGTAACATATAACTTACATTAGTAACATATAACTATGAAGAGTTATTACAAGCGTTCGTGAACTTTTTCAGCCTTATCATAAAGTAAATAATATATTATGCCCAGTCGCGGTGCAGGGGCACCTAGTGTGGCGGTAATCGCTTTAGGTAGTGGGTTCGATTCACACTCGAGGAAATGAAATATTTTATATTCCCAATTTCTTTGCTCTGGTATAGAGGCAAAGCGCGGCGTTGAGTTCCACCACTCAACACGCCATGCCTTCGGAATATGGCGAACGGAGTGTCTAACACTACGTTCCCTGCATATCCTGCTGTTTACTTGATAAAAAATTTAAATAAAATAATAAAATTTAAATAATACTTTGATTTTTTTATTTTACTTAGAAAAGGTTGCCCATCGTAACAATTACGTTCCCTGAAAAACTGTTTATGAATAGCCATCTCGAGAGCGAGGAGTGTTTACCCCAAGCTATCTCCATTTCTGACGAACAGTGGAATCGGGTCAACTCTGCTCAGTTATATATCTCGATATTTATACGTAAGAGCTAAATGTTCATTTTTATTCTTCTTACAAATGTCTTTTTAAATTCAAATAATTAATTTGAAAGCTGATTTCTATTTGGGTAAAACTAAAAATATATATACATACGTATATATTACGGTATTGTCATTGGAATCATCTAATTCTAAATGGATGTACGTTCATTGAGTATATATGAATAATGTTTATTGAGTAGCGGAATCTAAAACCGTATTTTGCTTAATTTTTTTTAGCATCACGCTGTAGGTATCTCGCATATTGTAGGATATGCAGATGGGACCTGGGAACCTAGTGTTAAGGCACTCCGTTCCCATTAAAAACATATCCGTTGCCGAATTCTGGAGCTAGAGTTCGAAAACCAATTACTGTTTGGATAAGACTAAAATATATGTACATATACTTATTTACAAAACGTATAAAAATTCGAACGTAGCGGGACTCGAACCCGCGCTTCCTGGAAACCGACCAGGCGCTCTGACCACTAAGCCATACGTTCTCATCAAGCGTCGAACTTTTTATACGCTTGTTACAACCTATTTATGTTGTAAGTATATATAACAAGTTGTAACAAGCGGTTTTATATATAAACTAGCTGACTAATATTCAGTACAAATAAACTAGAAAACGAATGATTGTTTTCCTTTTGAGTTTTACAAAGATTGAATCTCTGATACTATAAAATGATTCCATCACTTTTCAAGGCTAATTACAATGTTAATTAGAAGTCAGTGGATGAGCTTTATTAGTTTAGCAAAACGCTGTGGGAAAAGGGTAGGAAGGCTCCTGAAGGCTCGCCCTAATTACAAGAAGATAAAAGGTATGCTATACATTATAACCGCTATACTACGGCCGCTGTACTCTTTATTAGAATTCTCGAGGTTTTCTTAAAATATACATGTATGTATGTATGTATGACAAACGATTTTTATACGTAACTTAGGAAAAAGCCTTTACGAGGCTTGTTATTTTTTTTCTTATGAAATTCCATCAATTTACATAGGGAAGTTATCTTTTTAATCGCATAAATCGTCCATATCTAAATGTATGCTTATTGAGATAAGAACATTGTTTATTGAGTAGCGGAACCTAACACCGAATTCTGCTTAACCAGTTCGGAGAAATATCTACATATAAGTATGTCTGTTATTAAAAGTTTATCATTGTTAATTGTTTATTAATTTCTTATAAAAATCCATAGGTCCATTAAGGTACATTGTGGTTTAATATAAAAAAATCATAAGTTTAAATTTAGCTATACAGTATATATATTCCATATTGATCCTAGCTCAAACATAAGATCTTGATATAATCTTCTGTTCTATCATCTTATACAAAAGCCTTTTATTTTCATTGATATTCTGTTATGCCTTTACCTATTTTAGATCAGATTTAGGTCGACGTGACAAAGTCACTTCTATGAGGAGAGTTGTTTAACTGGTACTGTAATCTTCAATTTTACTTCAATTTAAAAGACCGAAATGATACTTAAAATATATTTTTAAATTACGAAATTTCATAACATTTTTGATTGCTACCCATTATTATTGAGAATTGAATATGTAAGAGAGTCAGCTTAACTATATTTATTTATAAAGTAAAATTATAAAATGGAAAAGATTATTTGGTTAAACTTGCTAGCCTTAGGAAATTCTGGTTCGAATTGAAAAAATCTTTGCCTGTTAGATAGTCCATGTATCGAGAAAATCTATATGACTATTAACAGTGGAGTAACAATAAAAAAATGCAAAACAACAGGAGAGCTTTTAAGCTATGGAAAAACCATGTATGACGAAATTGTCCCCTTTAAAAGTTCTCAAAACATCCGCTCCAGCATACATTTAGTTTCTAGGCATAACCCAACAGTGACCATTTTTATAGCAGGTATAGTACCTGTAAATAAAAGCTAGTAAAATATAAAAGTTATTATTGTACTAAATTGATAGTATAAATAAATAACTTCCAAGAATCCAAGCTAAAATCCGTTCAATTCACTGTTAACAAAGCCTGAAATATTCCTTGAAATATTTTTACAATTCTTTGTATGTATCAAATTTTACGAATTCCACATAAACCCTAACAAAAACAATATTTTCGTAGCATAAGATAATAAAATAATCGTCAGCTTCTATATATTACCATTAGAATATCGACATATTTAATAATAACCGTTATTGTGAGGCCAGTCGTGGCGCAGGGACATCAGACTGTAGACGCAAATCGTTGTGTGTCCAATCTCCATTCGAGGAAATGAAATATTTATTTAAATGTATAATTTAATTTTTTCGCTCTGTTGTCGAGGCAAAGTGATGCGTTTAATTCTGCCACTCAGTTCTTACGAGCTCTGACTCCATAATTCAGCGGAAAATAAGAAACGGAGTGTCTTACCACCATGTTCCCTACGCCTACCCTGCCTTATACGGGATACAACATTAAGCTCATTTATTGTCAAAATGTGCTTAGATATATTACTGAACACAAATGTTCTAGTATAATATGGACAGTCTTACAAATTTTACACGTTGGGAACCCGGCGTACAATGTCTACTCGTATCGTGGCACCCCGCGTGGTTAACACGGACGCGAACGACTCATAAAATAACCTCAACTGACTCTCGTATCAACTAACAACAAGCAAATTTGAATGTCGATATTGCGGAATGCAAAGCATGGATATTTTCGTTCGCGTCGCCCTCTTTATCTCGCATCTAGTATAATAAAATGTGATAACTGATTCGAAGTATTCAATATACAATGGTTATTTATAGTTACAGTTAGTTTGTAAACTAGTTAGTTTGGTAATTTAAATTGTTGTATTTAATATTTTTTTTATGAGAAACAAGTTTTTGCCCACGGTTTCGGAAATTTCTAAAAAATCCAACCTATAGGGTTTACTATTTATCTTGTTTTACATAATTTTTGTCCTGATAATACGAACAATAAAAAAGAATTATCCAATTTGGGGCAGTCGTTCGGAAGTTATTCACTTAATTGAAATATATCAACGATTCATTTCAACATCAACACCTACTCAGCCTTTATAGATAAGAATCTAGTAGCTCTAACTTAATTCCTAATATTCTTCATGATTTATTTAATCGATAGAATATTATATTTATGTAATCGATTTTAATTGTTTTTATCATCAACATCAATCATAACTATCACTTATCTACTCTTAAGGCAATATCTCTTAACAGTTACTACGATTTCACATTTACACATATATACATACATACAAACATACACGTATTTTCTTTCCTGTGCCTTGATAAGTTGTTGTATCTTAAATATGTTAGTCACCAAATCGTGAGTCCACGGGGGGTCCACCTGCATTGTGTTATCTGTGCTACAGTTATTCTTGCGTCAATCTCAATAGCTTGTTTAGACACACACATTTGAAAACTTAAATATTATCTTGCGTTATGCTTAATTTAGATTATTCGAGCAAAATTGTTTAAATTTTTTTCCAGCGTCACGTTGTCCACGTGTAGCAGGGTAGTCAGAGAGCCTAGTGTTAAGACATTCCGTTCCCATTTCATTCTCCGCTAATTTTTTGAGGCATTATGTGTTGAGTGGCGGAACTCAATGCCGCACTTTGTCTGGCTACCAGTGCGAAGAAATGAAAATAATAAATAATACCTTTCCCCCAGTGGAACTCAAACCCACAACCAACGCACAAACTCATCAAGTATATTAGCCAAATATGTATACAGTATTGTAAAACGTCTAAAGTCAAAGAACTATAAAAGGAAGGGCTAAGAAACAAGAATTTAAAAGTGTATTGATACCACTAACGTGATATCCAATAAACAAGTCCAAGCGCCATATTTGCTAATAATTATAATAATTTTGCGAAAAAGCGATAAGAGAGTACCTCCTCCAAATACTTTAATTACGATAGTATAATTAATTCACTCAGGGAGATTAGTTAGCGTTTAAATTACATAAAACCGGTAAGGACTCATTTGTACAGATTTATCTGAATAATGTTTAGAATTAGTTTTGGGTTTTTTTAAATGTCTTTTTTTTATTTAGACTTCGTTGATAGGTTGGTACTTTATAAGCTTCACGCTGTATCCCGCACACAGCAGGGTAGGCAGAGGGAATTTAGTGTTAAGACACTCCGTTCCCCACTTTGTACCGAATTCTGGAGGCATTGCGTGTTGAGTGGCAGAACTCCACGCCGCCCTTTAACTCGACACCAGAGCGAAAAAATGGAAATATAAATTTTAGAAAATAATTCATCTCCTCGGGTGGGGATCGAACCCACAACCAGTCGGTTTTACAGTCACATTTCGTGCCGCTGCGCCACGACTGGCCTGGTTGGTACTTAGGTATATATAACTATAAGACTATGATTTCTTTTTTATTTTAATTGTTTCCCGCACATACCAGGATAGGCAGAGGGAACCTGGAAAGCTAATGTTAAGACACTTCGTTCTCATTAAGACACTTTTATTCTCCACTCTCCGACGAATTCTCGAGGCATGCCGTGTGGCGGAACTTCCGACGCTGTTTTCCTCGTTACGAACAAGGAAAACAGCGTCGGAAGTTCCGCGAGGATATAAAAATAAAACGTATTTCACTTTCTCGGATGAAAATGGAACCCACAACCGTTTTGTGTTTACAATTTCACGCTTATGCGCCACGACGGCCTCGAAAAGACATTCAAATTGTTAATTAACCCAAATAAACGCTGCAAAGTATTCTGTTGACAGAAATGAACCCACGCCCCTTTATCTACTAACACTATGTTCAATCAATGTTCAGACAAACATGATTTCAATTTATTGTAATAGTTGTATGAAATATGAACATAATACTAAAATACTGGATATGAAGTAACTTATTGACCTCGTTATTACACAAGTGAAGAAAATGATGTTCGAGTTAACCAGTGAAAGTTAGAATTGATTTTTCAATAGATTACAATAGTCCCGTAGTTGGGGGCTTGAATTTCGAACAAGGATAAGGGCCTTGGGAGTTTAGTGCAGTCATTTAGTAGTATAGTTCAAGCGGTTGTAAAGTTTTCTCTTTCAATGTGACCTTTATATTGTTGGGAGTTGTTTTTGATTTGATTTGTTCAAGATTGTTTTTATTATGACAAGTTAGTTACGAATTTTTATAACAAAAATAATAACTTTTACTTAACTTAGCTTCACGCTGCATTCTTAGCGGGGTAGTCAGACAGAACGGAGCGTCAAACGCTACGATCTCTACATACCTCTTTCGCCGCATCCATGGTCATCAACCTCGTTATACATGACCTCCGGGGATCGTGATGCTTTTTATGTAACCTGACCTCCTCCAATATCTTCGATACTGTATTTTCGGAGGTCAACTGGGTCTCCCCCTACACCTCTTACCGCTCACTTTTCCTTCACAAATCTTTTTTGCCATTCTTTCATCACTCATTTGTTAAATATGTCCAAACACGCTGAGCACGTTCAGTCTAAAAATAATACGTTAACATATTATTTGCTTTCCTTTCGTATGCTATAATCCCCTCAAAAATAAATATGAAATGAGAGCCAAATTGAATGCTAAGTAACGCGTCGTTCGCGTCTTCAGCTACCAAGAATTGGATATCTGTATGGGTGCCGAGTTCTGTATTCACTCTGAATGAAATTTTGTTAAATTTTATACACTCTATTTTTTTTTTAACAAATGTGCTAAATGTCATTCGTGTAGGCTAATGGGCTTACGAATTATATAAGGGCTGAAAAGTAAGGTTCGTGTAAAATACAAATTTTCCAGCCTCTTAACTTGGCTGGAAAAACGCTAACGCTGGCGCATGTCTTGATCCGATTAAACTATTATGTATCACGTATTAGCCGCGCGTTTGAAGTCGTACGCATTGTGGTCGATTACAGAAGCTTATCAGATTTGTCTGGCAACGCTTATATTTACTTATCTAAATTATAAGAAAAATTAAATATATTCCGACCACCCGACCGCCCGACCGACCGACACACTAACTATGGCATCAACCGAAAAGTGGTTTATTAATAATGAAAATTATAAAATACCTACTTGAAATTTGATATAATACAAGCTGTGCAGTGTGCATAAAATTTTCAATACATTATATTGGAACGTATGTAAGTACTATGTTTGTAAAACAATAATTCATCATATGTTCCATTAGTTATCGTTGAGATTTACAAATCAGTGATTTATGACCTATAAAAGTATGAAAAATATGTAACTTCTATATGGATAACATTTATTTTGTTAAATAATAGTTATCCAGTTACAAGTTAAACATAACACAAAAAATATTATAATCTTTTATATCTTTTAATGTTAAAAAGAAAGGTGTTTTTAAATATTTTCAACATCGTCATTTAGTTTATTTTCTTATCTAACTTTCTTTCTTTTCTTTCTTTCTTTTAAAATTTACAAAGTTCATTGTCTTCAATTCCATGTATAGCTAGAAGACATATTAGTAAGTGACGTAGAATTTATTTTAATACCGGTGCCCGTATTGTGGCTTACCACATAAAGAGGCTTCACTATAGGTTGACCTCTTAAGTCCTCGTGAGTTTAACTTTTGCAACATTTCAAGAGTTAACTTTACAATTTGCCGATAATGGCATACGTAATTAGTTCAGGCTAGAAACCAGCATCTATCTATATCTTTTATATATCTTTACAGCTGTGTAGCATTTTCAAATTATAATAATGATGTAATAAAATAGAAAATTTAATAATACATAATAGAAGTAGCATAAGAGTTGTAATCATACGAGTGACGCATAAAGCATTAAATTTATCCAGATAAATAAAAGAAAATGATATAAATCAGCTTTATGCTGTTTCCTACACACAGCAAGGTAGCCAGAGGGAACCTAGTGTTAAGACACTCCGTTCCCCACTCTTCACCGAATTCTGGAGGCATTTCGTGAGTGGCGGAACTCAACGCCGCGTTTTCCCTAGACACCAGAGTGAAGAAATTAAAATAAAAATGTAAATAAATATTTTTTAAACATCTTTAAAGTGTTAATCCACACTTAGGTTTCACATTCACATTTCTAAATAAGTATTCTAAATAAGTATGTAAATAAAGACTTCACTCCCTCGAGTGGGGATCGAACTCACAACCAGTCGATTTTACAATCACACTTTGTGCCTCTGCGCTACGACCGGAGTTCGTTTCTTTTTGTTACTTATTTTATATTTATCTGCTTAATGAGAGTACAATAAAGAGTATTATTATTATTATTGTTAAAACAATTATGTCTGTACATTGAATATATTTACGTTTTAGATTGGATATATTTTTTTATTTATTATTAAAAAAAAATTATAATAAGAAGAAAAAAACAACAATGATTTGTGTTATAAAATTTTTGTCTGTTTTTATGTTTAGTTGTTTGTAAACGTACATCTTTAGAATTATTGGACAGATTAAAATAAAACTTTTCATATTGTGTAGCTTAATACTACACACCAAAAAGATCTACATGGCATGATGAGCGGACCCAAAATTTTGCTTTTTTGCGATAAAAATAAATAAAATTCAAAAATTTTTATAAATTTCGTAACAATAGATATAGTATGGCCATCGTAAAATAATCAAGCATTTCAGTAACTGACTAAAAATAAGATTTGGGTTTTGACAAAGAAAGTTTTGGGTTCGATGGGACATTCTGGGAAGAAGAATTATTTTCCATTCGTCTGCTTCTGCAAGAAAAAACGCGGTGTAGAGTTCCGCCACTCAACATGTTTCGAATTTAGGCGAAAAAGCTCAGAACGGAGTGTCTCTAACAATATATATCTTAAAAAAAATATTTGATATCTTCGAGTGACAATCGAACCCACAACCTATCGCATTTTTAGTTGCACGTTTGTACCCCCGCGCCACGACTGGCCTCGTTGATGGTTGTCGTTTATGTGAATGCAAATTCTAAAATCTCGTGTCCCCGCATAAGTTTTCTGTAGTTCTGTGAACAACGCTCTTTGTCCTAGATTATTTCTCGTTAGTTTGTTATCATGAGATTAAACTCTAAAGGGACGACAGACAAGGAGAGTGCAAAATTTGGGTTCAATTTGAGTCTTCGAACTAATTAGATTTGAATGGAAGTTTCGCTCCTATAACTTTAACATTGTGGGACTTCATAAATATGTATAAAAAAGTCGTTTTTGGTCTTTTAAAATAATAATTAAATAGTAAGAGGCAAAACCCGGAGTAAGCCTCGATAATTCAGCGGAAAGTGGAGAGCGAACCGAGCGAGCGAAGCGAGAGAGTAAGACTCGCTTCACATGGGACCGAAGTATCTTTATATTTATTACGTTCCCATGTTCTCTCTGCCTACATTGCTATGTGCGGGTTACAGCGTGAATCTTAAGGTATTGATTATAGCTATTTATATTATTTTAAAGGAAGATTCATAAATATGTAAGTTTTGAATGCAACAAATCTGAGATTTAAGTGCCCAAATAGCTATTATTACTAATTATAATTTATTGTTACGAAGCGTTTATTACTGTTTTATGGCTTAATACTGACAGCAGCCGAAGTGTTAATTATGTTTAGATCAATTTTTCATTTTACAAATTAGTGCCTACACTCTAATAAGTGACGTTCGTTCGTGCTTAATATAAAAAAACCGGTCTAGGGCGAGCCGGACTCGCCCATCGTAGGTTCCGTACCAATTTCAGAATTGTATGTCAACTGGGAGTACGATCTATAAACGTTAAGTTAAATTTGAATTTGTGGGCGTACCCTCATTTTGTATGAAATAAACAACAATCATAAGTTAGTAATAGTATTTATCGGTAATATATATATATACATTTTTTTAGCAAATTTCTTTATTTTTATTATAAGCTCTTACTTTACGCCCAATTTCAAAAATCTGTTGGACAAAAAGTACCTGTATAAGATAGATTCTGATTACGCGGTAAATTTTATAACAAATGCATCAAAATTTATGCAGAAGTGATCGTTCCTCTTGAATGCGTTTGGTTCGTCCAAGGCACTATGAACATTTGACATTAATTTCAGCTGACATCTCTATACACGAGATAAATGGACAAAAACAAACGGACAGAGGGACATTAAAGGTTCCGTTTTTATCCTTTTGAAATACGGAACCCTAAAAATAGCATACAAACAGTACGGTGTCATCTTCCAGCTATATTATTCGAGCTAGAGATTTCCATATTAGCTAAAAGCACACCAGGTGCACGTTACGGCTCGCCAAACTTTTTTACAACCCTATAATAAAACCATGAACGCGTTTCATAATAAACTTGGATGTGTGTAAATGTTTGAATAATGGAAGGAATGGGTTGGAATTATAAATATACGAGTAAATCATATAAAATGTATCTATTTTGAGCCAAATAAATGAAGAAGGAAGGATACGTGTGTATGTATAGCCTAATCTTATAACAAAATTTTGGTAATTTTATCATTTTTTCATAGACAATAGGGTTTTTTTTAAATAATACAGTTTTTTATTATGTACTATCTATATTTATAAATAACAAAAATCTAATCAGCTTCACGCTGTATCCCACACACAGCACGGTAGGCAGAGAGAACCTAGTGTTAAATTCCGTTCCACCCACCCACTTTCCACGGAATTCTAAAAGCAAGGTTTATGGCAGAACTCAACGCCGCGCTTTGGCTCGACTCCAGAGCGAAGACATGAAAATATAAATATAAATGAATATTTCATTTCCTCGAGTGGGGATCGAATGCAGTCAATTTTAAGGTCACAATTTTAACATCACAGGTCCCCCGATTGACACAATTCTGCTGCTTTTATAATTATTTTCACCTAAGTCTACCTTCTTTTACACGAGTTCGCTAACAATATATATAATGTTAGTATGTCACTAAAGTTATTTTTTTTCAAACCTGAGACCTTGTCGAATCCACTGTATTCCTGTATTATAATATACATATAGGTAGATGTATTTGTGGTGGGAACAACTTTTTTATGCTTTTTACAAACGGCTTGAAATTGATTTCCTTTTCCATATTATTTTATCTATTTACTTAATAAGCTTCACGCTGTACCCTGCACACAGCATGGTAGTTACTGGAAACGTAGTGCTAAAACACTCCGTTCCTCGTTGCTTAAATATGCAAGGATCTGTTTTTCTAATGAAACTTATATTTAAGAATGATACATGATAGTAGAATAGATTACACTAGGGTTACCTAGAAGAATCCTGCCGCAATCACCTTTAATCAATTTTTTTCGTAATGCATTTTTGGAGAAAATTGCACTCATATGTTTTTTATGTTAATCCCAAATCATTTAAAACAAAATCGCATAAGGATTTGAAAAAAACAACGACTGTGAAGGTGATTTATTTATTATTTTTTATATATAACATGAATGTACTGTCAATAAAGCTTATCAATTATTCAACTGCATTATAACAAATATATATGTAGGTATTATATCTATAACAAAATAATTGCCTAGATCTCATTAAATGCAATGTTATACGATATTGCAAGTAGGTAGGTGAATATGTAAATATTCATATATATATATATATATATATATATATATGTATATTACAGCATTTTAATCTGAACAGGTTTTAAAAGGTTGTCTTGTGAAGTTTATAGAATATGCATTATATAAATAAGTATTATTATTAACAGTTATTATATCGCCGTGGCACGTGCGTGAATCGGAGTTATTTTCTTGGCATTTTATTTTACAGCATTCTTATGGGTTACAATTATTTTGATTTATTTATTAATGGATATTGAGTGTTTATATATGTATATATTTACACTTGACTGTTTTTCAAACAGAATGGCATTTTGAATTGTGTGTTGTTTTAATTTAAAATTATATGATTGAACTAGCTGTCCCTGCGCAAATTAAAAGTTATTAATATAACTTAAATATATTTAGAAAAAACTGAATTATCATTTTCGTACAGTTATCTACATTTAATAAATCTTTTTGATCTCAATTCATTTTGATCGCAAAAATTGTCATATTTAATGGAAAATGTTTACTTATATGTCATACATATAATACACATTAAGTACTTTTTTTTAACTCAGTCAGGCGCGTGCTCCGTCAGACAATGTCATTTTTTTCGCCATCGATCATTGCAAGTCTCATTAAAATCGATTCAGCAGTTCTGGAGTCTAGCCGTGACTAACTGACAGAGAACATTTTTTAAAATTATGTGATTGTGATTTTGAAATCACAGACGGACACTTAAGTTTAATTTATATGTATCTACCAATAGGTATAAAACAAAGAAACAATTTAAACTAAGTAAAAAAAAAATAATTTCTATAATTTCTATTTTCAGACACTTCAGTTCCTCACTTTTCACCGAATTCGGGAGACATTGCGTGTTGAGAAGCGGGACTCAACGCCGCACTTTGCCTCTGTACCTCGTCTGTACCTCAAAAGGTAAAAACGGAACCCGTATGATTCTTATGTTGTCAGTCTGTATGTCTGCCTCGATTTATCTGAAAATCGCATAGAAATATTAAGCTAAAATTAATATTAAATATTTAGATCTATGGTCCCTTTAATTATAGAAAAAAATAAGTTCTGATATAAACACAAAAGATACGAGCAAGAGAGCGAGGAAGAATGAAAAATTTTAAATATTTCATTTCCTTAAGAGAAAGAAATCAAACCTACACCTTTAACGGTAACACACTTGTGTCCCTGCCCCAGCACTACATTACTACTAAAAACTACAAAAAAATATAAAAAAACAATAATTTTTATCATTATTTCTCCTAAAAATGTACTATTCTTTCATAATAAATAAGCGCATTAAGGAAATTGTAGGCTTTCATTCTCTAACTTAAGGTTCAATCCGATGAAATTAATAGGATTTTATCGTTCAGTGAAGTGGAAGCATTGGCGTAAATCTTACTTGTAAGTGAGTATACTTATTGAATTTTATAGATAGGCGTGACGTGGGCCTATAAACGAGACGTGGGCATGTAAGTTGTGGGTTCAATTCCCACTCGAGGGAAGGACATATTTAATATTTTCATTTCCTCATTCTGGTAACGAGGCAGAGCGCAGCATTCAGTTCCTCCACTCAACACGCCTCCAGAACTCGCCCGTAAGTGGGGCTCGGAATGTCCTAACACTAAGTTCCCATTGCCTACCCTAATATGGGATGATAACATGAGATACGTGAAGCAAAAAAAGCAAGGGTTAAGTACAAGTCAGACTTGTCCACGGTGGCTTCCATACCAATTTCAGGATTGAAGGTCAACGGGAGATACACCTTAAAAATTTTACAGATTTAAGTTTGCGGTCTTATGCACTCATTTTGCATGAAATGAAGTACAGATATGAGTGTGTACTTTTTTATGAAATACCTATAAGTTTTCACTTTTCGAATTTATTTCTTTATTTATATTGATTAACGGAGATACTTCTCCGTAAATCAATACATCCTATAAGTTTTGATGACGCAAATTTCATACAAAATACAACAAAAACGATGCATACATGCTCGTATCTTTTGTGTTGACTTACAAACTAGATTTTTTCAGTGATTAAAGGACCATAGACCTAAATATTTTATATTAATTTTAGCTTGATATCTCTATGCGATCTTTAGATATATGAAGGCAGACAGACAGACAGAAAAGAAAATAAATCATAAGGGGTCCGTTTTTTTCCTTTTGACATACAGAACCCGTAATAAAAACCGTAATATATATATGTAATGTTCATCTTAATAATCTATCCATAAAACCGTCCATCGATTCAGTAAGTAGTGGATTGATCCACATCCCCCGGGATATTAGTTTTGCAGCGCAATTCCAATAGAGATAGGAGATAATGCATTGGAAATTCAGCTTCTTCACTAATTTCGAATATATAGGATATTGTTAATAGCTTATATAATATATATATTCTTTAATTATTAGTATTTATTACAAAAAAATTATAATATTGATAATATTTTTATATAAGATTGATATTATGCTAACAAGAAATTTATAATATAGAAAATAATGTCATGCACCTAAATATATCGTAATTGGGAGAGTTTCTGCTGAAATCGCAATGGTTGTGGGTTCGATGATCTACCAATCTAGTATACAAAGTACGGCTGTGCAAGGTGCAGTGTGGACATGACAAACAGTGACCACTGAGTCTTTACAATTACTACCTGAATTAGTGCGTTTTCCCTTTTTTTAGTCATTCTGACTTAAATACTGCGGTTGTGGGTTCAATTTTCATTTGAGGAAATGCAATATTTAATTTCAAAATTTTTTCGCTCTGGTTACCAGGCCAAACGCGTTGAATTCCGAATTCGGCTAATGCTGAACAGAAGTGTTCGGATGGGGAACATAGTGTCAAAACACTAGGTTCCCCGGTTCAAAACTCAAAACTATAATAGCTATGAGAAAACTACAACACAAAACTGAAAAAAAAAGAATATATACCTACTGTTTCGGTAAACATATATAATAATGTAGGACAAATAAAATAATGTTAAATAATTTTAACACGTCATCATACTCACAACGCTTTCTCCACTCTCACTATTTCATCCATTCAATTTTATGATTTATATAAAACATATAAAATTCATTTTTGAATGTACATTTATATTAAACTTACTACTTAATGCGTTTGTAGTCCTTACATATTGTTACGGAACTGGTTAATAACGGAAACCTATTTTGAGGTGCGACGTTACATATGAGCGTTTCATGAAATTGCCTGAAATTACCAGATTAATCTATCTTTTGAATAATATAACGTATTTACAATGAATGAAAAAAAAAAAATATATTATTAATACAAGCCCAATGTAATTTACTATTGTATTATAATATTAATGCTTAATTGGTTTTTGTAAATTATTATTGGTTTGATATATATATATATATATATATATATATATATATATATATATATATATATATTACAGCGTTATACACTGCATAGCGTATGCTGATAATTCTTAGTAATTATCTTTGGGTAGCGGAAATTTGTAAAAATCTCCCTACAGAGATGCCATACGTTCTCGCCAAGCTACGTCGAAATTCTTATACGCTTATTACAACTTATTTATTTATTTATTTGTTAGCATCTCTGTAGGGAGATTTTTACAAATTTCCGCTACCCAAAGATAATTACTAAGAATTATCAGCATACGCTATGCAGTGTATAACGCTGTAATATGGCATTAAGAGTCCTTTGACAGCGTAGGAGAACATTGAGAGAGGAAGAATGGAAAAATACTGGATTTTATTCCATAAACTAGTTAGTGTATACGGTGTTTACGGTGTTTAAAATGAGTTACAAACTAAGATTTTATTGAAAATAAAAAAAACTCATTCACACATTCCTGTTTCTAAGATATAATAATTTTATGATCAGAAGTAATCATTATGTATGTATCTATCCAATATGCAAATTACACTCTGTGGACGCCCAATATGGAGATATGAATAGATAATTTCGCTTTAAAGTTGTCTGGTTCGCCTTGTCCCCCAAATGGAACCTAACTTTATATACATACGTTCTCCAATTACAGTACTTTTATAATATTTATTTTAAAATTCATTTTGTGATGTAAATGTACCCATTTATATTAAAATATGTATATGACGCAGATTTTAATTATATTTTGTATAATATTTTTTGGCCCCACAGGTTAGAAAGTATAATATAAGAGCTAGCTAGGTCGTTAATAGCAAATAGTTGTGCTTAACAGAGACTAATGTCACAATTTTTTTAAAGGTGACGATGTATCCCGCACACAGTAGGGTAAGCAGAGGAAACTAGTGTTGAGACACTCTGTTCACTTGATTTCTGCCGAATTCTGAAAATATTGCGTGTTGAGTGCTAGAACTTAACGCCGCGCTGTGCCTCGACACCAGAGGGAAAAAAGAAAATAAGATAAGAAAAATAATATGAATAAATATTTCATTTCCTAGTGCGGGGATCGAACGAAAAATTTTAATAGCTATGAGAAATGGTAACAATAACACATTTTAAGCTCAACTATTGCAACATTTTAAGCTCGTACTGAAGTGATAGATGCTCTTGGAAAACTATAGGTATATAAAATAGCGAAATAAGACATTTTACGGATATTTTTTTCATTTTCTATAAAATGTTCAGAAAATGAAAATGGACAACAATCAGTTTTGTATTAAAAAAAAAATTTTTTTTTCAAGTAAAATTTTTTTCAACAAAGACTCCACCATGTGTAAAAACTACACAACATTAGAACTCTTCAAAACAAAAAAAAAACTACCCGAAAGTAGGTGAAATTAACTTCGCGAAACAAAAGACCCGATGTTATATAAGTGGTCTAAGCTACCGCTATACTAAAAATAACATCTCTAGTTGTTCGCCATGAACTAGTTTCTCTGTTGCGGATTTAAATGTCCAGCTCGCCGTCCATTCGGGCTCGTTACTCCAAAAACATAAGCTTAACTTTCTTAAACACGGAAAACTATGTTGCGTTAAAACTCTACGCTATATTATTTATTTTTACTATATCCTACTTATATTATAAGAGGCCAGTCGTGGCGCAGCGGCACGAAGTGTAATTGTACAATCGACTGGTTGTGTATTCGATTCCCACTCGAGGAAATGAAATATTTATTTACATTTATATTTTCATTTCTTCGCTCTGGTATCGCGGCAAAGCGCGGCGTTGAGTTGCGCCACCCAACAAGCAATGCCTCCATAACTCGGCAGAAAGTGGGGAACGACGTATCTTAACTCGGTTCCCTCTGCCTACCCTGCTGTATGCGGGATACAACGTGAAGCTGATTTGATTTTACTTATATTTATGTAAGTGAGGATAGATATTTTTCCAATTTCATGCGAAAACTATTGAACAAGTTTAGATAAATTTACAGTAATGTAGTTTACAAATTAGAAGAAAATATAGGCTATTATTTATGTAAGGATTCTGTACAATTTGCCTATAATATGATAGATTAAACGGATGAAGTCGCGCGTGGGTCGCTAGTTATTATCCTAGACGAATCTTTGAATGATTTCAAATAAAAACTGGGCCTACCCATGTTGCTCGCCCGTAGAAATTGTCGCATCGTTAGCGTGCAAACGAGGTGTATCAGCAATTTCGCTTAGCGAGAGGAAATGGGAAATATAGTCGATTCGAAACCGCTGATGCCATTTACACTCGTAATACGCCGTAAAAGTCAAAAATAATATTCACTGGTAAGCTACCTCTTACTCTGTGTACGTGAAACATGTAAAAAAGACATTACAGGATACACTGAAAAAAATATAAGATTAAGACTATTTTGTATAGTATGGATATTTAGAAATTAATTATACAGAATTTACTCAGACATGTTATTGTGTGCAAGTACACAAGAAAAAAACGGTCATATGAAATTGATTCAGTTGTTCTTCTACCTCGTTATGAATCAAGTTGTACGTGTTTGTAAAGTTGAGCGCTATCCCGCTTTTAGCAGGGTATGCAGATGCAGAGAGAACCTACTATTAAGACACTTCGTTCTTCGCTTACCGCCTGAATTAAAGAAATTGCGTGTTAAATGGCAGAACTCAACACCGCACTATTTACTATCAGCCTCATGTGTGAATCGAACCCACACCCATAGTATTTACAGTCAGACACTGTCCCATTAAGTCACTACAGTCTCAAAATAAAAAAAATACTAAAGATTTTTTATTTGATAGATTATCAAGGTATTTTATTGAGGAAATAGAACATTCTGTTCTTTCTGTTCTGTTGTTTTATGGCGTTGCGAACGTACCAATTGAGCACTAAGCATAAACCGGAAGAGAGAGAGGCAACATTCACCACCAGATTTTTTTTAAAGTGAATATTGAGTATTATTAAAAGTAATTTAGTAAACAAATACATACAATCTATTCTAGCGACTGTTTCTTTATATCATCTGGACAATATTAATTGCTAAGTAAAACTCTTCAAAAGCTTCTTCTCTTCTAAAGGAAACAAAAAAATACTTAAAAAAATAAGTTAAACTTAACCAGGATGTTATATTTTAATTTTATATTAAATTTCAATTTGTACGTACACACACACACATATGTGGGTAAGATGGGCTGTCGACATGCTTTGAAATACATTTATATTATATGCGTATAATTGCTGCAGCTTTTGATAAGGCGTTGACTGCGGCGTTCACTTAATTAAAGTGGCATTAAGTAAATATATGATATTTTTTTCTAAAAATATATTTCACATTAGCTTAGCTAGCTTAATGCACAAGTATTAATATAAATAACATATCAAAATATAATAAATTGCGGCGTTGAGTTCTACTCAACACGCATTGCCTCTGGAATTCGGCGTATTGTAGAGAACGTGACTTAATCTGCCTGAGAGTAGGCCTACCCTGTTATGTGCGGGATACAGCGTGAAGCTACAAAAATAAATGAATATTTATATTTATATAATATATACGTATACTTAGAACACATTTTTAAACTTTATTTTATATTACAATTATCATAAAAAATTATGTTTTACCTAAAAATGTAATGTTATTGCTGTAATGCAGAAAAACCATAGCATAAATAAGTATCTATATATTGCTTTTAAGGCGTTTCTCTAATACACAATACGTGTCTAAACATAGAGTTTAGACACTTATTTCAAATTGGAAGAATATCAATTCCAGTGGCGGTCGCAGTCATCATCTAATATATACTATCTAACAAGACCAACATCTCTACAGATAAAAAAAATAAAAACATTCATTACGAGAAAAAAATTCTTAAGCTATTACCGCAATATGCTCTGATGCCGGTATGTATGAAATGATTAGCAAAGGCGGCCGGAATGCAGCTTATGGTATTTTAAGTTTACGAGGCGTCGTCGGGCGGTCGCGCAGACGTCATCATTATGTGCATTAACCGCTCGAACATAACTATATAAGAGTGAAAGAATGAACTATAATTAAGGGCTAGGAGTTCAAAGTCGGAAAAAATACTTTAGAAGATATTTAGAAAATATTTTAGATCGAGGAAATGGGAATATGTTGGTCAAGTACGAGTCGATCTCGCTCACAGATGATTTCATAATAATTTCATGAGGAACGGTCGTGATTTAGAAAAGTTAACCAATTCAACTTTTTCGACGTATGCATTAAATTAAGTATTAAGCTTATGATTTTTTTTATGATATAATTCCATTTTTCGAATTTATCTTTGCTTGATCAAATTTTGGTCAAATTTTCAGGTCGACGGGAAAAATGCTTGCATTTTGTATGAACTTATGAATTTTGACACGAAGTGAGTGAGTGTGAACTTTACAATAAAGGAAAAAAATATGAAAAGGAAAAATAAATCATTACAAACTAATATTTGTAGTTCACTTCAAATAAAATCACAGCATATGACCGCAATCTTAAGTTTGTAAACTTTTATAAGATCTTTCGATTGTTTACAATCCTGCTATTGTACGGAAGCATCGGTGGGCGAATCCGATTCGCACTTAACCGGTATTTTCATTTACATTTTTAAAGTATGTCAGCTCTGTGATCAGCTACTTTTTTGAATCTGTAAATGTAGTATATATGGCACCTTTAGAATTATAGTGACATAATCAAAAAAAACCACCAGGGTAGGCAGAGAGAACTAAGAATTAAGACACTTGGTTCACTTCACATAAGTGGGGAACAAGGTCTATTTCTGACAAAAACTCAAGGTCATGGTTTTTTTGATCAGGTCACTATAGTTCTAAAGGTGTGATATGTATATAAAATTATATTATTAGTATAGTAATTAAATACCTCATGCTCAACCCTAGGTATTTCTTCCGTGTTAGCATGTGTTAGGTTAATGGAATACAAAGTGTAATCTGCCAGTATGTACTTGGTTCAAGAAGCTCCTTGCTGCATTAGCGATACCTAGGTAAGATTGTTAACTTGATAAGATAATAATACGATTAAAATGTTCTAAATAGATAATTCTATTTATCTATCTATCTAGAATAGAATAAAATAGAATAGATTAAATAAACAACAAACATCGTATAAGTTAATTATTGTAATACATTTCAAAGTCGGTTATCAAGATCATGTAACAAGTTGCGTGTTGCATTCAAACAGTTAACAATTTGTACCGGGTTTTCCGCTGACTAAGCTAGTTTTTCTTACTACTTCTATAGAGTAAAATATTCAATTAAGTTTCAGATAATTGTAACTAGGTTCAAACTTTATAAAGAAACAATATTTCGTATCTTTAGCTGATTTAAAAAAAAAGAAAAAAACACACAGCAGGGTAGGCAGAGGGAATCTAGTGTTAAAATACTCCGTTCTCCACTTTCTGGCGAATTCTGGAGGCATTGCTTGTTGAGTGGCAGAACTCAACGCCGCGCTTTATCTTCACACCATAGAGTACGAATGGAAATATTAATTTAAGTAAATATTTCATCTCCTCGAATGGGGATCGAACTCATAACCAGTCAGTTTTACAGTCACACATCGTGCCACTTTGCTACGACTGGCCTCAATACAAAAATATATATAATAGATCTGTTAACCGAAAAGTATCCTCCATTATTATTTTACATTTTTTTAACAAATAAAAAACAACATGACTGACCAACTTACAATTGAGACCAGCTCGGGAAGCACCTAGCTTTCAAATAAAAAAAGAATCATCAAAATAGTTCAACGCAGTAAAAAGTTCTGAGATAACAAACAAAAAAAAACAAAATGATAACCTCCTCCTCTTAAAGAAGTCGGTTAAAAATTGAAATTTTATAAAAGTGTAGTTAGTTACGTTATACATATAAAACTTCAATTATAAATAACCAGAGCGAGTAAAATTCATCACGAAATCTGAATTAAAATTACACAATATTATTAATACCAACATATAAATAATATTATAATATTTAAATTATTCATACATATTGAGGAAGCTGAAATCAAATGCGACATGCATATTTTCGTTGTAGCCGCCCCCAGGAGACAATGTCAGTGATTATGATGCATGTAAGAACGCTAGTTAAAAGTAGTGGTAAGAATAAATAACTAATATTATAAACACACCCGGAAGACACATTTTACTTGTATATAATGGCTCCTACGCTGCTTAGAAACGCAATTTATATTCTACGGTATATTTTTAAAAAGCCTGGTGTTTAGTTCTGCTACTCAACACGCGATGCCTCGAATAAATTCGATGGAAAGTGGGTAACGGAGTGTCTTAACACTAGGTTCCCTATGTTTACTGTGCTTTATGCGGAATACAGCGTGAAGCTGTTATGTATTAAAAATGTTGTACGTTAACCCAACTATAAATGGGAAGACTAAATTGTCATATTAACATTCATTTTTGACCCTTGGGTGATAATATTGAAAAAATGCTATATCTATGTGTTTTTTATTTCTTTTAAAAGAGCACGACTTAAGTTTGTGAAAGAAATGTTTTACTGAAAAAGATTATATTCTAACAACTCATATACTCAGAACTCTAGAGACGAACTTCCAAAAGTTCTTTCGTGTTGCCTTAGTTATAATAACTACCTGGAATATCAAATAAAGAAAATTAAGATATTTGAAAAGTTGAAGCATTTTTTTTTTCATACGGAAAATTACTAATAATGTGCCTTTATTAATCATATTTATCTTTATAGAAACTAAAAACTAAACTAAACTAAGCTGCACGCTTTATCCCTAGCGGGCTAGTCAGGGAGAACGGAGCGCTAAACGCTACGGTCTCTACATACCTCTTTCGCCTCGTCCACTGTCATCAACCTCTTCATACATACATTACATAACATTGCTTATTAGTGACCTGCACTAATCGTATCAGGTGCTCACTCGTGTAGACGACAAAATAGACCCAACAGTCAGTCAGTAAGTAAAACCTATTCTGTTCTGTGTTTAGAATTAAATAATAAGAATCCCTTACGCAGCATTACAAGGGGAATCTAGTGTTAAGACACTCCGTTCCCCATTTTTCACTCGAGTCATTGCGTGTTGAGTGGCAAGATACTGACAGCGCCACGACTGGCCTCAATCTCTCTCTCACTAGTAAGAAAATGACGAATAATGAACAAACTAAGCATAAGCAAAACGCGATGCCGTGGTGAGTGATAACTGATAAGAAAGTATAGGACGACCTCAATAGACCTTTGAAATTACAATATTGATGACATTTTTTTTTCTAATAACAAAGACAATGTTTGAAAAAAATGTAGTGAATATTATTTTATAAATTCGCCTTTACATATATAGTGGTATGAATAAACCTACTTCTCATAAATGTTCATGTATTTTTAATTATAATATTTAATAATATTAATATCTTCTTTAATCATTTTATAAGTTAGAGCCCCTTCCTTATTTTATTTATTTATTTCTTTTATATAAGGTATATTTACTAATTTTAAATATATGTATAATTACGTCGATAAAGCCTCCTCTACTTTCAGTCATATAAAAATTATGAATATCACGTGATAACAGTCTCACGGTGCCTTATTATGGTAATGTAATTGAAGACCCAAGGACGACACTCGCAAGCCAATAAACTTTAGTCATCAACCTTATTACTTTATTACTATTGCGCTACATACTTTTAATTATATATATATATATATATATATATATATATATATATATATATATATATATATATATATATATATATATATATATATATATATATATATATATATGTCTGCTTAATATCGACACGAGCAAAAGAAGTGACAAACTAACATCGATGTAAAATAATAGGTATTACTAACCCTCTATGTTTATATATTGTCTTGTTATAGGTAAAGGCAGTATTTTACCTATATCTCTTTTAAACATACATTTTTCAGTTGTGTAATTTTATCACTTTTTTCACCGTACAACCTCTATCATGTCTTCTCCATTCAACGTGACGTTGGCGAAGTGATTTTGTGCTTAAATGGCATGCCGGAACGCTATAATAAAAAGATCAGAACAGAACAGAAGAAATGATATGCTTCGTTTTTTTCAATTTACCACCAGTTCACTAAAGTTATGCCTCAGACCTGAGAAGAAACGGCGCAAGAAACTCACCGGGACGTATTTTTTTTAAATCAATTTTATACAAATACATATCTAATAATTTGTGACAATGATACCTTCGAAACAGATGGATTGTTCCATAAAAGAATTATGGATTTGATGCAATCGAGATGCAGGTGCACTAAGTTTAAGCCTATTTCTTCTATTTATATTACGTACAGTAGTATTATATTCCATTTGTCTGTTAGTTCGATCTAAATTAATTACATACCTCAATTATAACTTTGCGGCGGTGAGTTCCGCTACTCAACACTCAAGCCCTCCAGAATTCAGCGGAAACTTGGGAACCGAGTGTCTTAATACTAGCCTTCCCTTACATACCCTGCTACATGCGGGATACAGCGTGATGCTGAAAAAAAAAACTTCGTGAAGTACAAAAAGTCAACATTTTAATATTTCGAAGACACTCGCCATAGCACCGACGGCGGAACCATTAATATTAATTAAAACAGGAGCTTAATTTAATTTTTGCGCGGGGATTCATTTTGAGGCTTTGAAAATTTCCTTTGTCGTTTAACGTTACATTTTTTAATATTATGGTAATTATTATTAACTTTGATGTAGCAACGTCATCGTACTACTTTTGAGAGGTGGGTGAGTTGAGATGGTTATGGGTTTAGATATATTATATTTTGTATAATACGTTAAATAAATAAATAGGCATATTTTTCAACGTTTTTTCCAGCGTTCCACTCCGCTCCCCACTTCCGGCTGAGCGCATTGAGTGGCGGAACTCAACGCTGCTCATTTCCTCGAAAATATAAAATAAATATTTCATATACTTCGTTCTGGCACCACGGCAGAAGCTCGGCGTCGAGTTCCACCACTCAACACGCATTGCGATGCGTTGAAAAAATTGGCGGAAAGTGGGAACAGACTGTATAAGCACTAGGTTTCCTCTGCCTACCCTGCTGTAAGCGGGATACCTGAAAGTGATTTTTTTATATGATAAAATTAAAGAAAAACAACCTTTTTTAAATACAAGCATTTATTATTCGTTAATAAAATGAACTAAAAAGTTAAAAATAAATAAGAAATATAATAAGAGCGTGTTACATTTTGATAGCGATAGGAAAAGATGGTGCTGAATATTCTTAATTATACCATCAAAATTTAACACGCTTTTATTATTTATGAAGTGTTATATTTCTTATTAGAGTTTATTTATTTTTTCAATTTTACTATTTATAATTCAAAGTTCCAGAACTAAAATTCCAGAGTTATGGAGCTCTAGTAGCCACCTTCCAGCTCCATCATCAGACCCTGGTTACTATTTCATAATAATATCGCACTGTCATCCGATTTATCCATGCATTCAAAATTTCAACTCAATCGGAAACTGTGCAATGGATCAAATTTAACTTGCAAGATTTGATTACAGACAGAGAACGGGACCTTTCCTTTATAAAAAGGAAATATAAAATATAATCAGCTTCACGCTTTATCCCGTACGCAGCAGGGTAGGCTCCCTCTGCCTAGTGTTTTAGTCACTCCGTTCCCCACTTTCTGCCGAATTCTGGAGGCATTGTGTGTTGAGTGCCAGAACTCAACGCCGCGCTTATCCTCCTTTTCCTGCTTTTTTGAAAAGGAAATATTTATTTAAAGAAGTACATAGCGCACTTTCTCGGGTGCGCCGTCAAATGGACAGGGATCGAGAATATCATAGCATTTGTAATATTAAATTTGTGATAGTATGTTTCCGTCTGGTTAATTTTTTACTTAAGATACTCCGTTCCCATTAGGACACTTCCGTTCCCTACTTGTCGCCGAATTATTCTTCTGGAAGCATTACGTGTTAAGTGGCGAAATTCATCGCCGCGCTTTGCCTCGACACCAGAGCGAAGAAACGAAAATATAAATTTAAGAGTGGGCATCGAAACCATAGTCAGTCACGTTTACAGTCACACACTTGTGCCCAGCGCCAACACTGGCTTTCGAATGTTTATCGTAATAAATCTTTAATCTCACTTTATTATCATATAGTTATTTATAATAATAAAATAAGCGGGTAGATATTAACAGTTTTGAGTTGACTTTTTCGTTCGGTTCATTTTAACATATGTACATTACCAGTTGCCTTCAATGTTATCTATTGACATAAAAGAGTTCATATAAACAATAGATATACTATCTCAAATAAACAATAAATATAATAATTTCTCTTAAAATTACGGTCAAACAAGTTGAACTATTACTTGATTAGGCACATTTTTTTTGTACTTGCTTCTAATGAGCTACAATGTTTATATTGTTATTAATTTTCTATTTATTATCTTTTCTACATAGTACAGTGTATTGTGAATACCGATTGGTTAATCTAGTGCAGGGACCCGTGCGTGGATACAAAGACCAATATTATAATATATTTGTGTTTCATAGTATTCCCTATGCAACAGCACCAACGGGTCGAGATAAATTTAAGGTATTTAAAATAAATCGATTTTTTGTTCATTTTCCTTTAGTTATTTTTGGCTGGGCAATTATTAATCGCTGGGCCATTGCCCAGCTAAGAGGGGCGTATATTTCCGGTACTCAACACACATTGCCTGCCTACCCTTCTGTTTGCGGGATACAGCGTGAAGCTAACTATGTCATAGAACCTTTTGAAAAACTTATAAATAAAACATAAAGAAATATATACTAATATAGAAAAAAATGTCATATTTCTAGGCCCCTTTACCACCTCCAACATGGACTGAGCCCTTAGACGCAATAGACCGGGATGTAATATGCCCACAGGTTGACACCATGGGTGTTGTACCGGACAATAAAATACCCCAAGAAGACTGTCTTCTTGTAAATATTTATGCACCTAATAACAACAAAACCCAACTTCCAGTCGTCGTTTACATTCATGGTGGTGCATTCATTCAGGGATGGAGCGACCTCTTCTCACCGAAAGGTCTAGTTGATACTGGAGAAGTTATTGGCGTAACATTTAATTTTCGGGTATCTGCTCATGGGTTTCTATGCTTAGGAACGAGAGATATACCCGGTAATGCTGGCATGAAAGACCAAGTTGTGTTATTAAAATGGATAAAGAAAAATATTGGAAACTTTGGTGGTAACCCTGACGATGTGACGCTATCTGGATTCAGTTCTGGTGCTACAGCCGCCGACCTTCTTAGCATATCTAAAATGACTAAAGGTAAAGGTTTATTTAATAAAGTTATTTCTGATAGCGGAGCAAGCACAGCGGCATTTAGTGTTCAACCGGATCCTCTGAAAAATGCCCAAGAATACGCTAAATCATTAAATTATGATGATGTCGATAATATAGATGCTCTGGAGGAATTTTACAAAACTATTTCGTATGAACAATTAGTTTCGGGGCCCGTTTTAAATAGAACCGATGGTATGTTCTTGCTCTCACCGTGTGTTGAACGTGACCTTGGTCAAGAAAGGTTTCTGGAAGATAGTCCTGTCAATATATTAAAAAGTGGTAATTTTACTAAATATCCTATGTTAACGGGTTTTTCTAATATGGAAGGATTGTTTTTTATAAAAATGTTCAGTAACTGGAAGGATAGAATGAATGCAAATTTTTCTGATTTCCTACCAGGAGACCTAAAATTTAAAAATGAAAATGAAAAGAAGGAGGTGGCAGAAAATATAAAACGATTCTATTTTAAAAATAAATTGGTTGACAACGAATCTGTTTTATCATATATAGACTATATATCTGATTCAGTATTTGTTTATTCATTAATAAAATCTGTGAGATTACAAGTGAGAGCCGGAAACAATCAAATATATTTATATGAGTATTCTTACACAGTTGATAGTATTTCGCCCGTACCTTATACCAATATACGAGGAGCACTTCATTGTTCCCAAACATTTGCAGTTCTCGATGGATTCTTTAACGGAACTATGATTGAGGAGAAATATATTTCTCAAGATTTGAAAAAGATGAAAAAATTTATGAGAAGAATTTGGTTAAATTTTATAAAAACTGGGTAAGCAATTTATTGCAAACTTATTTAATTTTATTTTTAAATCAGCTTCACGCTGTATCCCGCATTCAGCAGGGTAGGTTACATTCAGAGGCCTAGTGTTAAGATATTCAGTTCTCCACTTTCCGCTGAATCAGACGGCATTGCGTGTTGAGTGGTGGAACTCAACGCCGCCCATTGCTTAGACACCAGAACGTAGAAATAGAAAACTTAATTTTATTTGTTTTTAACATTTTATTTGTTTTTATGAGTGAGGAACATAAACTATCAATAAATGTAAATTTTAGATACGATTAGGTTTCATATAAATACTTGTACACTAGAAGGTTGGGAAGTCTTAAGTCCTACCACTCCACCACAGATGTATTCTTATAAATATTTTTAGAAGCAATAGCTTGTTCTTAATTTTTCTTTTTTCCCTTTACTCTTTTAGCGCGCTTTATATTTTCAGCAATACCTATATTTTATTGAAACAAAATAAAAAAAATTATCCACCAATTTTCCATATCGTACTAGTGCATTAAAAATAAGTAGTTCATCACCTTAGTAGTTCCGACATGTAAGATTGTGCGTATTTTGTATAATCGGGAAGAGAATATTCAAAAATAAGAAAAAACCTAATAGCAAATCTGAGCAGCCATCTAGCTACTGCTAACTTCAGGGTGAACAGGGTGTAATATCTTTTTTAAGCCAGGCCAGTCGTGACGCAGCGACATGAATTGTCACTGTAAAAATCGACTGGTTGTGGGTTCGATCCCCACTTGAGGAGATGAAATATTTACTTAAATTTATATTTCCATTTCTTCATTCTGCGTCGAGGCAAAGCTCGCCATTGAGTTCTGACTCAACACGCAATGCCTCCAGAATTCGGCAGAAAGTGGGGAACGGAGCGTCTTAACACGGTTTCCTCTGCCTGCTGTGTGCGGGATACAGCGTGAAGCTGATTTATTTATTTATTATTTATTTATCTGCTTTAAAATTGAGATGCAGATTCCTCCCGAACTACCTTACAAAACAAAATCGAACCAACGCTTTTCAAAAGTAATTGAATCTATAAAATAAAAATCGATAAACTTTCGATGTTTATACAGTAATATAATTGAGTCAAGCATTAATGAAAGAAATAAAATTATGCGTACCTTATTTTTTCAGGCATCCCATATCTGAAGGTTCCACACTACCAGCGTGGCCTCCAGTGGGTCCGAATTTGTCTCCACATATGTCTATTAATAGGACCTTAGAACTAAGAGGATCATTAATAAACAGTAGAATTTCATTTTGGGATTTAATTTATGAAAAATATTATCATTTACCTTCCGCTCCTGACACATCCACACAATGGTAACATATTAAATAACGATACATCTTAAATATCTCGAAATAAATTCAAATTAATTAGAACACGTTTCTTATTTATTTCATTCTTTTTAAGCTTATAATGTTATTCGAAAATCTTAATTACTTATTTTTTTATTGGTGACTTGTTTTCAGCTAAGAATAATAGAAAAAAATAACAAAAAGGAATTACATTTAATCTTAAATCTTTTTTAAAATTTTGTAAGGTTGATTTTATTTTAAATCCTATGGTTCGTTTATATTTAATACCAAAAATAAAATATCTAAATATATAATGGTGTTGTCTTTTCATTTTTCCTGTTAATTTAATGGACTAGATTCGTAGATTTTCGGGTTGCATAGTTAAAGCTCTTTTAGTTTCAACCTAAATGGCTACGACTGTTGTAAAGAAACTTAGCATATATTATTTGTAGAGTGTTGCCCTTTCTACCGTGTATCTATTTATTTGTAAAATACCGTGTATCTATTTATATGTAGGTATAAAGTATACTAAAAAATATACAATTGTAAAGCGTAGGTCTACTGATACGGAATGCTTACAGTTTCGTCGGACCGTTCAGTTCTGTAGATGATATCTATATTTTTATTTATAAATCAATTTAAAATCATTTTGCAAAGTAATGCGTACTTAAGTGACCGTCTGACTGTTAGTAATTCTGATTGTTGCGGTAAGGTCTAGTGTTGTAGCTGGGCTGTGTTTTATATTTTAAGGCACTTTTATTTTTTATTACTGTATAAAAAAGTATAGCAATGTGGTCAAATAATATTGGTATATATGTATTGAATAGGCGTTAAACACGACTAATTCTTTCTAATATATCTATTATATATTATTATTTTTAACCTTTCACTGCATTCCGCACATCATAAAGTAGGTAGAGGGAACTTGGGGACTTAGTGTTAAGATACTGGTGTTCCCTACTTTCTACCGAATTCTGGAGGCATTGCGTGTTGAATGGAACTCGACGCCTTGCTTCTCTTACCTTGTTTTCAGAGTAGTCAAATGAAAAATAAATAATTAATATTTCATTTATTCGAGTGAGAATCGAACTGACATCCTGTCACGTTTACCGTACATGCTCGTGCCCCTGTGCAACAAGTGGCTTCTCACTCCTAATTAATGAACTTTATTCATTACATCCATCCGTCCGTCCGTCCGTCGCACTTTGATCGACTAATGGTTTCATACAAATAATATGCATTCTATAGGCACTCGTCTTCTGTTCAAGAAGGAACCTTTGGCTTATTAGAATAATAGTGGTGAGTTGAACCTTTAAGACACTCTATTATCCACTTTTCAACCATTTCAATGACAGTGCAACATGCAGTTGGCATGTTGGATAGTAGAGATCACTGCCATGTTTTGTGGTATCCGACGGAGGAAATCAATATTATTGACTCGAATGGAATTAGAGCCCACAACCACAATATAGTCGTTCGATTTTTTACTTTGGTGTATAAACAAGTACCGATTTATAAACAATATTCAATAACAAATTTACACCTGTCCCAGGCCAATCGAAAAGCCGTAAGTCTAAGTTCTCTCTCTCAAAGAACTTCGTAGTGCTTGCAATTTTTAGGAATAGAGTACCACTTCCCTACACTTCTTGCTAAATTTCACAACCGTAGGTCCGTCCACAGGAAGTACCCTGCACGTTTTTGTAACGCTATCAATTTCATAGAAAATGCATTAAATTTGATGCATAATTTGAGGTAGTATCTTTTGATTGCGTTGATTAAAAGCTTAATATTTTCTGTACTCTTAGGGACCATTTTCACCTTGATGCTTCCACGCAACCTAAAGAGGTTTTGACAAACGGTCAGAGCAACTAAGTGATCCAATAATTGTTAGGTTTTTACCATTTGAGATACGAATCTCGAAAATCACATTATACAGTGAACATTAATCTCATAATATATTATTAGCGTTATTCACAGTTCTCTTCGAACTTCAAGAATAAATAAATTAAAATCCTCCCAAAGCTGGGATACATGGCTAGTTGCGATATACAGGTTGGAAGCGTCAGCGCTCTTTTTACGGCAACTGCATATAGGGTAAAACCCATACCAAAAAAAATTAATCAAGATACTTCAACAATTTAGGCGTAGGATTATTTTCAATTCATGATGTTTATCCATACCTGTATTTCGTGTGACGCAGTTACGCATAGATACCAATAACGTTAACACAAACTACTACAAAAGTATTACTAAAGGTTAAGCAACTTTGAACTTTGTCGCCAATACATACGACTCGATTTAGGAGTGAGGCGTATACGGTGGTTTCCGTTTTATATCACAAAAATAATTTTTATTATTTATTTTGTTTGAAAAAAACACTTCATTTATGAGAAAATTAAAAAGATCTAAAACTAAGGTTTCATTTAAAGTGGTGCTGACACTTTCACCCTATATATTTAATAGTTTATATTGTTTATAAGTTTAGTAGCTTTTTATTATTTCCAAAAAAGAAATAAAATCATTTACACTCAATAAATGATGTCAAATTATCTAATTGATAGCAGTTATATACCTACTAATATGACAGATACACTTTACTACTACGTTATAAATACTACATGAGTTGTAACTTTTGTCATTCGTAACATTGCTGCCTCAAAATGTGGAGGCGCATACTAGTGAGTGTCTGCTTCGTAGCCGTTAGTGTTGTTTCTTCGGAACTAAATAAATCAAAATTAGTACACACCGCCCAGGGCCCCGTGAGGGGCTACAAGGACCCCTATGAAGACATTTTTGTCTTCTACAACATTCCTTACGCAAGAGCTCCCACTGGCGATGAGAAATTTAAGGCAAGGAAACAATTTAATTTAAATTAAATACTTTCGATTAATCTAATAGATTGAATTCTCAATTTTGAATTTCGGTCCAATTGATAATTGTTGAAGTTCAAATACTAGACACTGTTTTATCTGCTTGACATTTATCATCTGAAACTAGCCACATTGACATTAAGCATGTTATATTATTTTTTTTAACAAACAGCGTAACTGATTACGAATTTCTTCGATATATTTAAATACAAGGACGAAATATCTATTAAGATATGATTTTGTTGTCATCATGTAGAACGATACTTAAAAAAATGTGATTACTTTTTTTAGCTTCGTGGTATACCCTATATATACCAGGGTAGGCAGAGAGAACCTGGGAGCCTAGTGTTTAGACACTCTGTTCCCAATAACATTTCTGTTACCCATTTTTCGCACAATTCTGAGGGCATTGCGTGTTAAATGGCGACACTCAATGCCGCGCTGTGCCTAGTTACCAGAGCGTGGCAATGAACACATTAAATATTTCAATTCCTCGAGTGGTAGTCGAACCCACACCCTATCGCATTTACAGTCGTACGCTTAAGACCTAAGCCACCACAAGCCTCAATTATCATTAATTGCTTTTAGTAATAGTAATGATTAAAAACATTTTATAATTATATAACACCAGGTTACCAGGTTATAGGTTATTACGAGGTATTCAGAGTATGCAAAATTATTCTTTAATTCGCTCTTGACAGAACAGTCTAGTATAATGTATGATATATAAGTTATGTAAATAAAAAAACGTATACTGATATAAATTAAGATTTCCTTGATACCAGCACAGTTTAAGTTTAAAGCGGTTTTGTAATACATATTTATTAATCCAGAAATGGTATCTTCAATTTTTAAACTAATTCAAATTTATGCTCAAGTCGTATACTATAGACTTCAAAATATAATTTCATATTATACATTTTAGGCACCACTGCCAGTATCTGCGTGGTCAGTGCCATTGGATGCAATAAACCAAAAAATAATTTGCTTACAACAAAAATCGCCTTTTGTGGACCCATCTCAAAATAAAATGCAGGAAGATTGTCTTGTCGCTAGTATTTACGTTCCAAACACCGAGGAAGAAAACCTTTCTGTTGTCGTATATATACACGGTGGAGGTTTTATACTAGGATATGGTGATATGTTGACACCAAAAAAACTAGTATCCAGTAAGAAAATTATAGCTGTTACATTTAATTATAGACTTGCCGCTCATGGTTTCCTATGTTTGGGTACAAAAGACATACCAGGTAATAGCGGCATGAAAGATCAAGTGGCATTACTTAAGTGGGTTCAACAAAATATAAAAAAATTCGGTGGTAACCCTGATGACGTCACGATTAGTGGATGCAGTGCTGGATCCTCGTCAGTTGATCTATTAATGATATCAAAAATGTCTCAGGGCTTATTTCACAAAGCGATTCCAGAAAGCGGTGACGCACTATCGCCTTATAGCATACAAGTTAGACCACTTGAGAGCGCTAAAGAGTATGCTCAATTGATAAATTTTGATAATGTTGATGATTTAGATGCTTTAAACCACTTTTACAAGAATGTTTCCCATGAAATATTGTATTCAGGTGACGTAGGACGCAGACCGGATTCCACATTCCTTTTTGCTCCTTGCGTAGAACGAGATATTGGTGAAGAAAGATTTCTTGATGACAGTCCCAATAGTATATTAAAACGTGGCGAATTCAGGAATATACCTATACTATCTGGTTTTAATAACATGGAAGGCTTAATGCGGATCGAAAATTTTGATCAATGGAAAGTTGAAATGAATGCAAATTTTTCAAGATTCCTACCTGCTGATTTGTACTTTGAACATACTGAAGAGAGAGATGAAGTAATCCAACAAATTAAGCATTTCTATTTTAATAATCAACCTGTAGATAATACCAATGTTCTTAGATATGTGAATTATATATCAGATATTCTTTTTACTTGTCCAACATTGAGAACTACAAAATTATTATTAGAAAATGAAAATGAAAATATTTATTTTTATGAACAGACGTATGTCGATAAATACACTCCAAAAGTACCTTACACCGATGTACGCGGTGCTGGACATTGTGCACAATTAATGTTAATTTTAGATGAACCCAGCAATGGCAAGGATGCAGTTTCAGAAACATCAGAAGAATGGAGGACATTACTCCGGGAGACTTGGATAAGCTTTATTACTAAAGGGTATGTATTAAAACGTAAACGTACCTACATATATTTCTAGAATATTAAATACTTCAATAATAAGATAATTTAATAGGTTCTTTTGTTTAACAGAAAGCCCGAAAACCCATCACTTCCGAAATGGGAACCGCTACGTGTTGAATTTTTCGAATATATGGAACTTAGCCAAAATTCAAAAATTAAAAAAGATCTGTTACATCACAGATGTTCTTTTTGGAATAACATATACAACAAATATTATCAAATTCCAATTTCACCTGATCACTGAGAGGTGGATAAAGTGGTTTTATTATAATGTAAACTAAAAACTTACGTTTAAGTACTTTTGTTAAATGCATAGAAAAAGTTGTTTACTTAATTAAAAGTTTAATAAAAAGTATACCTATAATAATGATGCTTCAGTGACATTGTCTTATTTCAAAATCAACACCAAATACGACCGACCAAACAATCCTTAACGAAAATATAATAAAATCAAAAATAAATTATTTTTCTACTTTTACCACAAAATGTATCAAAATTATAAGATGAACATTGTTTGTGATTTGTTGTTTGTAATCTTTGATTTACGTATATGTCAATACATAAATATAAATCTTGTTATACCATAGAACATTTTTGCTTCTAATGTATATCACATATCCAATCCATTCGATACATATGAGCGTTTAAAGATAAAAGTTTAGAAATAAAAGAATAATTGAAATATATATTTTCATTCATTTGCTGGCAATGCCCCTAGAATTTGGCGGAAAATGGAGAACGAAGTGTTTTAACAGTAAGTTCCCTCTACCTACCTTACTGTGGGCGGGATACAGCGTGAAGCTGATTTCTTGTAATTAAAAAAGTGTATATATGTATATTGTGGAATGTATGGTATATAGTGTATATTTTACTTATTGAATTAATTTTATGTATCATTCATGCATTATTTTAAGCAAATATATGCAACTGTACTCATTCATAACTGTATCAATGTCAAGTTTTTGTGTCACGTATTAATATATAGATTTTTTTACACACAGCAGGGTAGGCAGTAGGAACCTGGGAACCTACTATTAAGACACTCGATCGAATGCACTCGCGCATAGATTCTTCTAAAATTTATATAATATCGTTTAATCTATAAAGATAACATTCATCATCTTCATCATCATCAGCCTTTCCTAGTCCACTGCTGGACATAGGCCTCTCCAATGGCATGCCACTGAGCTCTATCTTGAAGGCATACAAATTCATGCCTTTAAATATACAAACTTATTGTTTTTAGCCTCGCATACCTGAGGCAAAGTATGTACTTAGAGAGCAACACTCCGTTCCCCACCCTCCGAATATAACATTCAAAACATTATGTTGAGAGGTGGAACTCAACGTCACGGTTTGTTGTACATGTCAAGACCAGAGCGAGGAAATGAAAATGAATGAGTGAGAATTGAACCCACAATCGTGCTAAATTATCATATCTATTCTTCCACCTCTAATATAACCGGCGTCATGCTCACTTACTTTATGTAATCGAGTGATAAACTAATAGCATTTTATGTCACAAAAACCGATTCAAATAAAAAAAAATGACTGAAATGTAAATAAACGAAACAAAATATAATAATTTTAGTGTTTTTTAATCAATATTTTATAATAAAGGACATTTTTATTTGAATTTTGTTATAATATACATATATTGTGATGTACTTACATGTTTATATATGTCATTATCGAAATATATTTATAATTATACCAAAAGCAAGGTCAATTTACTTTTTTCTACACAATTAGTCCATTGTGCGGCCGATAAGCTGTGTACCAAATTTTAAATTAAGTATAAACTGGATATTTTTGTGCTGCAAGAGACTGTAAACATGAATATTTGATATTAATTTCAACTTGGTACGTTTACGTTTTTTTTCTCATTAGGTACGAAGAAACCCTAAAAAACAAATGCTTATCATTCAGTCTGATTAAATATAAATATTAAATAAAAAACGTTTTATTTCTTGCACATTTTAAACAAAATACATTTATCAAATTCTTATATTATAATCTTAAGTAATACATTTCATTAGACATTTTAGTTTTAGTTAACAATTTAAATTCTATTATTAATTTATTACTTCTATTGTAATCATGATTTTGATTTTTTGATTCTATTATTGTAATCATTTCTTATAAATTCATTTCATTTCTTTTCACTTTTATGTCATATTATGTACTTATTATTTGTTATTGTAATATTAATTTAATTATAAATTTATTTAATTTTTTTTTAATTTTGTACAATATTATGTATGTATTATTTGTTATTATATTTATTTAACTATAAATTCTTTTTATTACATTTTCTTAAATTATGTTTGAAAATAAAAAAATATCTTAACATTAAATGATCATGCTGGCATTCAAGAACCCCTACTCCAATCTGTTCCAATTCTCTCTGTTTTTGTTTGTTGTAATCCAGTTTTTACTTGCAACTTTTACTATATATTCTCAGCGAGTTATAGGACTCTCTCTCTCTTTATCAAGCCTGCAGGGCCCCGCCACAGCGTCAGTATAGAATTCCAGCGGTCTCGTTCAACCTAGCTACATGACTTGCCCAACGACATTTTAGCTTTTGAGAGAATTTTTGTGCTTCTATAACTTTTTTTTTTCTTTCGTATGGGGGACTTTTATATTTTTAGTCTGAATAAATAGCTTGATTTATTATTTTAGTAGGTACGTAGAGGAGACCTAGGAGCGTTGTGGCGGATGAGAGTTGTGTGTCTACAGGTAAGAGTTGGGTCTGGCAACATCGCTATTTAATAGCTTTAAGACGTTCTTTTGGAATCTTGATTCAGTACCCGCCGGTGATGCGGCAAAGGCGGTTAGGTAATTACGACGTGATTTATCGGAATTTCCATCGGAAATAATATAATTTTTAACTAAAAACCGACTTCAGCCGGATCTTGAAGTGTATCCTTGCCAATAAAAAAAGAATCATTGAAATCGTCAAAATATTCGTCCATGTTACGTTGCTACTTCTTAAGTTTTATATATATGTATAATACTTCGCATTTTTTAAGAAACATGAATAATTATTTAATACCTTATCGTGGTTTTGAACACTTTGTCACAAGTTGTTACAACTTTCTAATATGCCTTATTTTTTTAATGATGAAACGACAGCCATTATTCCAGGTACGAGTACATCTACAGATCAGTCCGAAAGCTAAGCGACAAATACCACATACATACTGCACGACAGCAAGATGTCCTACCTCCTAAATGTAATGAAGTGTCAAATTTATAATTTATCTCACTTATCAAACTGAAGCTCAAAAAGATATATATAGCCTAATAAAGATAGCCTATATATTATTTTCCTTAGCATTTTTTTCTTTTTTCAGATTCATAATTTCATAAGATTTCACAATGAGAAGTATAGGCAGAGGGAACCTAGTGTTAAGTTAATCGGAACACTTTAAAACTCTTCCATTCAAACATTTTTCGCCGAATTCTCGAGGCATTATTTTGCCTCGTTACCAGAGCGGGGCAATGAAAAGATTATATAATTCATACGCCCAAATGAGAATCGAATCCACAACAGCCGCGTTTACAAGTCACTCATTTGTGCTCCTGCGCCACGACGCCCTCTTTCTTAGTCTCTTCTCGTAGTGTAAGTCGTTTTAAGATCCCCTACGTCTAAAGGTAAATACGCAACCCGTTGTAGTATCACTTTGTAGTCCGTCTGTCAAGACCATTTATCTTAAGATCGCGTGGAGATATCAAGTTTAAAAGTTGAGACACTACGTTATTTATAACAAGCGTATAAAAATTTCGTCGTAGCTTGATGAAAACGTATGGCTTAGTGTTCAGACGTGTTCTCTTTGACGGTTTTCAAGAGACGCATTAATTTTTTTTTACATTTCCTCCAAATCCATCCAAATCAATCCAAATTTTTTTAGACTTATAGTACAATATACTTATAGTATATAGTATAGACTTATAGTAAATAGTTATCAGTATGCACAATGTCCATACTTTATTTATCTTTTTATATTCGATAGCATTCTTAATAATACAGTAAATTCCAAAATAAAATCGCCATGGAGTGTGCTGCAGACCTATAAATCTTCAGAGCACATGCTTTCGTCGCATTAACCGTGTTAACTGGCGCAGACTGACGTCGAAGTATTTTTAGATCATATCTTAGATTTACGTACAAAAAAAGTATACTTTTCCTAATATGTTTGAAATTGCTACTAGATACCAGGAATTTAGGTTAAAATAAATAAATTATAATAATTAGATTTAAAGATTTTTTTCATCTACACGTTGTATCACGCGTCTAGCACGATAGAGTAGGCGACGGTTATATTCGATGGGCCGGTTGAATTCCCATTCGAGCACAGCTTAAGAAAAAAAATACAGTCGAATTAATAACCTCCTTTTCTTACAGAAGTCGGTAAAAAAGGATAATAAGGTCAGGAACAGACGTAATGCCATTATCAACCAACGATTAGTTTTGGTTCATTAGCAAAAATTTTGAACGTTGTGGTACAGTGGAATGGCATCAGATTGTAAACGCCATAGTTGAATTTCCACTTGGCAAGTGTGTATATTGAATAGCTTTATATATTAGTATACTTTATATTAGTATATTCAACTTTATATTAGTATATTAAACAGCTTTACTCCGCTATAGTGAGTTCCATTCAGCAATATATGTCGATTTAAAATATGAGTAAATGGAAGTAACATGAGAAGGCTCAGTAGTAGTAGGGCACCTATGGGAAATCTGCGCAAACAAAGTTGTGAGCGGCTACTAGTTATAAAAGAGGCGATATGTTTTTTTCAAATTATATTTTATTTAAGTTTATTTTGAAATCGTAATCAAATCATAAAATTAATTCAGCTAATCCGCATTTATTTAAATTTTGCTGTTGATACAGAAAATTATTATTATTGTGGTTATCAACACGCAATGCCTTCGAATTTCGGCCGAAAGTGGGGAACGGAGTATCTTAACACTAGGTTCCCTCTGTCTACCCCGCTGTGTGCAGGATACAGCGTGAAGCTGATTTTTATAAGCAAAATTATATGTTATAAAACTTTCAGTCAAAAATTACTTATAATAAATATTATTGTTATTTTATAGTGCAGAAATATAAATTATATAGTGCCTTTTAAAAATAAATGTTCATCTTAAACTGCAATTATGTGGAAATTTGTAATAGATAAATTATAATTTTTTAAAGGCTGTAGTGAAAAATCAGCTTCACGTCTAGCAAATAATAGGGTAGGCGGAAGGAAACTAGGAACCTACTGTTAAATAGGGATGCCGGATGATCATAGATTTTCGATGAACATCAGTGTTAGCAGCTAAAATATCGATGTTTTAACATCGCGATGTTGCATTAAATAAAACATAGTAACATCGATATCAGCAGGCACACAATAAAAAATTTGTCGCGTACATGTGCTTTCAAAATTATTATTTGATTTTGTGAAAAATCAATAAGAAAAGCATTATGTGATTTTACGCCCAAATATTTTAAAATTTTATTATTTTTTTAGATATTTCTTTTAATAAAAATTTCGTGTGACATTAGAAATGTTTTATTTATTGATACAATAAAAATGTCGATGATGGGTGACATCGATGTTTTTCTTTCGATTTTGAATTGATAATTTGATTTTCGATTTGACATCGATGTGAACATCACAACTTTTTTTTAAAGTTTTTCTAACATCGGTCATCTCTACTGTTGTGTATGAGAGTTGACTCCGTTCCCGTTAAGACACTTCCGGTCCCCACCTTCCGCCAAATTCTTGAGGCATTTCACGTTGACTGGCGGATCTCAAGGTCTCGTTTTGCCTGCCTACAAACTAGAGCGAGGATATGAAAATATTTAATTTCCTCGAGTGAGAATTAAACCCATAATCTGTCACATTTATCAAATAATTTTAATTTAACTAAGTAACGGACTTCAAATTTTGAAAAATCAACAATACACACTTCAATTGCAAGTGTTATTTTTGTTGATAATATTCATCAGATATCCAATCAATACAATACGCAAATGGACACCCAAATTGCAGATTTTACCTACAACTCATATTGTCAAATATGTATTACACAATAAATAATATTAAAATAATAAAAGAACGATTTCGTCTCAGAAAATGTCATAATAATAAGAAAACAGTAGTTTATTAGGTCATCTTGGAAGTTAATTATCGCGAGGTCTCTCCGAGTTAATTAAGACTTTATATTAACCCTTACATGGACTAAGCTAAGATAGACTACGTAACAACTATACAAATAAGGAAATGAATAGAATTTTTTACTGTGTGATTAATTGTATTATATATGTATATATGTACATAAAGATAATAAGAACTTACTTCTTCTAATTTAAATGCCTATTAAAATAGGTCTACCCCGATAAGCGTGGGAAAGCTGCGATTATATATATATATATATATATATATATATATATATATATATATATATATATATATATATATGTATATATATATATATTTGTTTCTAACCCTTACTGTAAAGTAGTTATGGAGGTAGCAACCCAGTAATTCTGAAAATGTGTAGACATATACAAAGAAACGAACTGACAAACATTTTAAATATCATACATTCAAATTCTATTATTATTTTTGTACTAGTTACTCTAGATTTTTTCTTTCGTAAAGATATTTAATATACTATATTTATTTACATTTTATTACTTTAAAATTTCTAAAATTTAAACAGTCAAAGAAGAGACTACTTTGTTGTTTAAATTCTTCTATTTATGCGTACAAATCCTTCGTACTTTAGTGACCATTACATACTTTGCAATTAACAACTATAGCTATGATGCAATAATATGTAAATGAAATTATAATGATAAATTGCTACATTCTATATATACATTTATATTTTCATTTCTTCGCTCTGGTGCCGAGACAAAGGGCGGCGTTGAGTTCCGCCATTTAACAAGCAATGCCTTCAAAACTCGGTGGAAAGTGGGGAACAGAGTGTCTTTACGCTACGTTCCCTCTGCCTATTCTGCTGTGTGCAAGATACAGCGTGAAGCTGATTTAATTTGATTTTTTCTATATAAGTATACATACATACACATACATATATGAACATATAAATTATTTAAATTACACTAAGATAAATATACAAAGCATTTGTCATAGTGGCGGATAGCCAATACCTAAAAGCTAGCAATTATAAATAGCTGATCAGAAAAAAAACAGATATATATGCATTCTACTTATAAGTTTATTAATTTAAAATAAAAATTCTTTACAAACACTATAAAAAATCTACGTTTAATAATATCAGCGATATGCTTCAGATCCTACTTTTAGTATTGTTTTGGTCGTTTGACTACAAATAGTTTAATACACCCTAGAGGATGCGAAAATATAAATTGTGAGGACACCCTCCTCCACGTGTTTTTTCTACTAAAATCGTAAAACCATCACTCTTGCGTCCCTAAGAAGCTTGACAGTATATATTTAAGCTTTACTTGGTCTACAGAAGATATCTATTTCTAGGACATTTTTATTACACCCGTGGGGGTCTGCGTAATTTGAGGATACAACCCTATTAATGCGAAGTGATTGTTATTTCGTGTTTAATCTGGTTTTCAAAATTGTGAAATTATACACTAGCAACCCTAAAACGTGTTTGAGTGTGATTTTCATTACGTACTCGCTCTTCGTGTGCAACGATGCATAGTAGCTCCTGACGGTGAGGTAAGGGCGCGAAAGGTACTTAAGAACCTATGTTTTTTTTACCTTCGCGCTGTAGATATATACGCCCGCATATAGCAGAATAGCAATAGGGAACCTAGTGTTAAGACACTCCGTTCCACACTTTTCACCAAAATCTTAAAAATTATGTGTTGAGCGGCGGAACTCAACGTCGCAGTTTGCGTTGTTACTAGAGCAGGAACATGAAAATATTAAAGAATTCATTTCTCCGAGAGGGAATCGAACTCACGGCCGTTGCATTTATAGTTACACATTTATACCTCACCACGACGGCCTCAACTACGACATAAGAACTTGTATGTGTATATGATTTTCAAATAAATGTCTTAAAGTATAAAAACACATTTTAACATAAAAAAATTAAAATTGAAGTAATTAAACATACAAATATATAGTTATTAAATCTTAGATTTTGTCTTTCCTCATTATACAGAAACTCGTAAAGATATTTTATATCGGAATTGGGAAGATCAGTCGTAGTAAACGCAACAGCTGGGTTCGATTTCCACTCGAATAAATATTTAGTAATTTCTTTTTTTCGCTCTGGCTTGGAGGCAAAGAGCGGCAAAAAATGCCTATGTATATTAAAAATATTATATTTTATAATATATATTTTAATTTTTAGTTAAAAAACAACAACAATTTATTTTTTATACGCAAAAGGTTACATTTAAGGTAGGTGGGTATATGCGAGGTACTTTTAAAATCAAAGTAGGTATCTTATTATTTAGAAGAATATTGACTAGAGAATATTCAACAATAATATGCCCATTGATTACTTTTATTTTTAAAATATATCATTCGGACTTGACCCCGATACGATTTTATTAATATACTAAAAATATATACATAATGTTTATATTTTTTAGTTGTCATGTAGGTACTATCAGTATTACCTGACTACAAAATTGGGCTACGACCTGAATGAACAAAGAAATGATAAACGCCTGTGCCGTTTCAAGTTTCAATATTTCTATACTAAAAAAACTGCTTATAAAACTTGGAAAAAAAACCTTTTTAAGTTAAATCACCAAGGTACATAAAATAAAGACCTACTTATAATTAAGATATTCGTATTATTATATTAGTATACATTAGAGAAGCCGTCGTGGCACAAGGGCACAAGCGCGTGAGTGTGAATGTAAACACGACAGTTGTAGGTTTGATGTCCACTCGGGGAAATAAATTATTATTTGTTAATTAATATTTTAATTGTTTCGTTCTGGTAACAAAAAAGCGCGGCATAGAAGTCCCCCACTCAACACAACACAACACAACACAAAGCCTCGAAAAATAAAGTACATAAAATGGGGAACAGAGTTTCTTAACATTATGTTCCCTCTGTCTACCCTGCTGTGTGCGGAATATAGCGTGAAACCAATGGAATATTTGCGATAATGCACTATTCTCACTGTCATAATTATCGTTATTATGGTCTGCTTTAAAAATTAAAGAAGTAAACAGAAAACGGTATATTATTATTAAATAAATTGTTATATTTTTTTTATTATTAGTACAATGTCACATATTCGAACCGGTAACCGAAGTTGCGTAACTCCGCCTTATGCAAAATCTTACCCTTGATATTTAGTGCATAGTTCTTCCTGTTTGAATTTTTTTGTTCCACTTTTTTTCATTTGTGTTATGTTTGTTTTTATATGAGCTGATATTATAGTAATTGTTTTAATAAATACTTCAAAAAATTATATATCAGATTAGAATGTCTTAATTATTGACGTCCGCATAATAACTAGTTTTTTCATCATGAGCCTTTTTATATGAAGGTTATTATAATTATTAATCATAAAGCTTGCGGGTTCGATTCACATTTGAAGAAATGAATTATTTAATATTTTCAATTGTTCGCTCTGGTGTTGAGGCAAAGCGCGACGTTGAGTTTCGCCACTCAATGCCTCCAGAAGTTGGCGGGAAACGGGTAAGGGAGTGTCTTAATACAAGATTCCCTCTGCCCAGTGGGGTAGGCTGTGTTCGAGATGTAGCGTGACGCTTAAAAAAATATCTCTATATACTAGCGGACAGCGCGGCTTCACCCGCTAGAACTATACGAATATTGAATAAACAATATATTTATGTTTTCTTTTTTCAGTTTTCAATAGGATTAGTAAGTTACGTAGGCTGCAATTGGAGGGTTAAGAAAATACGATTTTTCTATCTTAAATTTATATTAATAAAATTTTAAACTTAAAATTCACAAATTAATTCTAAAACGAAACTATATCTAAGATTACTGCCTTCAATGTTGCAAAAACAGTAATCTGCTTAAACCTAAATTAATCTAACTTAACCTAAGACTTAATTACTCCACGATGGAATAATAAGTGTGGGACAAGAAGAAATTCCTTTCCCACCGGCGCTGCTCACCCGATCTCTCCTCTGTCAGCATTTTGTGGCGCTCGTCCGCCTGTCAGACGGACATATTATAATATTAAACAATTTTTCCGCCTGTGACACCGAGCGCTATATAACAAGTAAGAAAATATAAACCAAAATAATCAAAATAAATATAATAAATATAATTCTGGACAAAAAACAAAACTTAACCAAACCAATCTACTACTCGAATAAGCGAAAACCACCAAATAAAACTTCATAATAAACAGCAACAAACAACATAAAAATTAACAGTATTTCGAAAATTTACAAAACCGTCGACATCGTCTCGGTTTGGTCATTCCGTAACGGGTCGTAGCTGCTAGGTCATTTTGAATCAGTGATAGCTCCTAATTTTTATTATAGTGCTGTACTATAAAATATAATTTCAATCCAGATAAATGCCCATTTTGGTGTAATTAACATGTCCGTATTTTAATATATATTGAGAATACATACAAATATGAGAAAAAAAGCATTCCAATGCCCTCAAGTATTTCCATATGAAATTTTATCACAATCGGATCAGCGGTTTGGCTGTAATTGTTTCACAGACAGACGTACAGCGTTACTTTACTACCAAGCTTTTAGCTAACAAGCTCTATCCTCATATATTATACATTTCCTTAATACCCAAGACGAAAAAAATTGCATCGTTAGTAGAAAAGTGTGAATGTCAACTCAGAAAGTTCTGTCCCTTAAGCGCGCTACATCACAAGTACCGACGACCCAAAAGGGGCTTCGTCCAGCGCAACCTGCTGTTCGCAACAAGATAACCATTAAACATAAGTGTTGTGAAGGAAAATATTAAAAACTTGCTAAAGTACTTTTTAAAGTAATAACTATAAAATCTTATTTTATTTAATTATCTCATTTTCCTTTGTATATTTATTAAGTTATATTGTTATTGTTTTTGGTTTAGTAATTCATTCTAGCAGCCCATTCTACATAATTTCACGGAACTATAATGAAATTTTCTACATAAAAAAAGGAAATGTTTTTGTTAAGACACTCCGTTTTCCACTTTCCGCCAGATGAAAAATTACGTATTGAGTAGCGGAACTAAACGCCGTCGCCTCCTAAAATAACATATATAAGTCACTAAGTATTGCTTTAATTTATTAATGTCGAGACTCCGAGTTAGTAAGAAGTCAAGGCAAGGTTGACTAGAGGTATGCCTAGCGCACCACTTTTTAGCACAAATTTCAAATTTATAGTGTGAAATGGCGTGGAAAGCGCTCGCTAAAGCACTCTACAATCTCTACATGGCACTTCACTCGACAGGAAATTTGCAATAGATTTAAACGAGCGAAATATTCAAAAATGCTTTCACGATGGAACCTCGGCCGGCGGCCGCACGGAAATTGTGCAATGATCGAAAAAATTACATTTGATTTTTGTGCTGTTGATTTATTCGGTTGATCGATTGTATTATGAGATAGATCGTAACAGGATTTTGATATAATTGGAGCGTATTTTTTTTATCAGCGTATCAGGCTAGTCAAAAGCAACCTAGTGGTAAGATACTCCGTTCTCCATTTTCCGCAAAATATTGAAGGCATAGCGTGTTGAATGGCCGACCTCAACGCCGCTTGGTTCGACACCAGAACCAATCCAACACCAACCAATCAAACAATCAATGATGAATATATATATATATATATATATATAGAGTTCTCTTGATTGATCCATCCATCCATCCGTCCGTCCGACTGACCGACCGACCGACCGTCCGTGGATGGACTTTATACACATTTATCATATGTAGGTCAAATTTCATTAAAATATACATATAATAAACAATATATAAACCTTCCCTGAGAAATACTCCTAAATACCTAATACCTAATGGTGAAAACCGCATCAAAATCCGTTGGGTTCAGAAGAAGAAAACTTAGAAAAGCCAGACAGAGAAAAAAAGCATTTCTGTTTTATAATATATAGAGATATTGTAATAACATATAATATATTTATAAAAATGAGAATGTATTGTTTTGTTTAATAGCTCCTTATAGTTTAATAACTACGCATGCACGGAAAGTAATTTTATAAAGTTGTTTTAATTATATTAGAATTATAAAAACTACTAACATTTTTGTAGTGAATAAAATGTTTTCTCAAATAATTTTATCTTTTCCACCTGTAAAACACTAAGGGGAGAAAAAATATTAAATATAAATATAATATATAGAAACCACATTAGTATCGATATACTGATTTTCTTTAGATTGATATTTTCAAATTCGTTATATCTTTTGAATGGAATGTCCGATTTTATTAATTTAAAAAGTATTTTACAGGTATTAAAATAATCTTTCATAAAATATCATTTAATGGGATAAGGATTAACACAAAGGTATGAATAATATGGTTTGATTATTGTAGGCAATTTTGTTAACTTATAAAATACAAAAAAAATGGTTATACTGTCATAACTACAGTAGTTGGACATATGGTATCGCGGACTTTTTTATAAATATTGATGCGCTTTATAATACTGTAGAACATTGTTTTGTTATATCATCAACAGTTTTCGCAGCGCACGTGATGATAGAATTTTTAAGATCAATTTCTTCACACTCTGGGGTTACATTGTTGCATTTTTATTAGGGATCTCTATTTTTTTTGAAAATGTATTATAGCCTATGCTGGTCAACGATTATGCAGCTTTCTAATAGTGAAAAAATTATTGAAATCGGTCCAGTAGTTTTTGTGTGAAACCTCTACAAACATACATACATACAAAAATACAAATCTTTCCTCTTTATAATATTAATATAGATATATATATACAATCACATATTTGTGCCCCTACGCTATAACTGGCCTCAAGAAAAAAAAAACCTTTAAAAAAAATACCTCAATGTTCATAACAGGAACTCATTGAATCATAATGTTTTATAATTAAAAAGTATTTAACTACAATTATATATATATATATATATATATATAAAGCTTATATATATATAAAGCTTAATTAAACACTATCCACATATGAGAGCAGCTGTGTTCCTACATCAGTCGACGTTAAGAATGCTAATTTGTCTATATCTCCATGAACGTTCAGCTCAAAGTTAATTGGATATAGAGTGGAGCAGTCGGAGTTGGGGAAAACAATTATTGCGTGGATTCAACTTACCCGGTTACCCCTACCAGTGTATTGTTTGTTATTTATAATGTCAACATTTTCAATATTTTTCTATAAATATACAATATTATTATTATATAAATTGTTTCCTATGTTTAATAGGTTATTTATAGAGAAAAAAAATGATTACAAATATAATCTTTTTTGCTTTCACGCAAACACGAACGAATTTTCCGAAGCCTTCAGAGTATCTTTCGATCACTTGATCACTTCAAATGGTAGCTCCATACTTAATTTTTTTACACTACACACTGCATTCCACAAATAGCAATACGAAACTTATATTAAGGAACTACGGTTCTACTACATTGCGTGTTTAACGGGGACCTCAACTTTACATTCGTAACTTAAAAGCTTTTTGAAATAGAAAGGTCTGGTTTTTTCCTTATGTAAACGAAGTGAGTGAAACTACAGCTATGACAAAAATACCATTACATTACTATTATATTACTATAAAATATATTTAATCTTCTCTTCTTATTTAACACAAATGGTAATGAAGGTCTTGTACAAATAATGTACAAATCCACTCGCTTGTAATATAAGCCTCTTGGAACGAAGTTAAGTGTTCGCATGCGAAAAATGATCATGGATCAGCACTCCGACAAACGTGGATGATTTTTCCTGGAAAAGAAATGGATAAATTGCTCCATATTGTATTTAACCTCATCAGTACAAGATGCCAATAGTATATATATTATGAAAAATGACACTGTCAATATCAATCGGGACGTGTCATCGACCTGGAACGTCCCTCAGATATATTGTCTCTGGTTGTTCTTATCTTGCTAATGGTGAGTATTTGCATAGACACGGTCAAGTAGCCAAGATAATACACCAGCAACTTGCTCTTCAATACAGTCTTGTGGAATTAGAGGTACGATCCCACGTCTGTTCTTGAAAATAACTGTGCTTTGTTCTACTACTATCGGTCTATTATAACTGATATAGTACTAGTAGACCAAAGGCCGAAAACGAAAAACTATCTTAATATTAGGACTTAGCCCATTAGTCCACCGCCATGTGGGATGTCAATGCGACTACCATTGCCTCGATAGTGGTTTCAGTTAACGGTTTAATAGCGAAAACCCTCGACCAACATCTTAAGAGGTTATCGCCTTGTATTTTTTTATAACAATAATATTTAAGAATGTAAAATTGTTTCTTCTTGTTTAATAAAAGTATATATTTATTTGATACAATACTAGATTAGTCATGGGTGTACGAAAAGGGGTAGAGGGAAGAGTGAGCCGGTTGTAGAGTGGTCGTACCCTCCGCAGAAAATTTACCTACGTTAAAAAGAAAATATCATACACCCATTTGCTACCCGTTTTGTGAAAGTAGTATTCCTAATAAACTATAATAAATTCATATACTAGAACTATATGTATTTAAAGGTTTTGCTTGAAATCTTCCTTTTTTCATGTAACTGACACTGTTCATCATGTTGACTCGTTATTCCCAAGGCACTGTATTAATATATAAGAGATATTTAATTAGATACATTAGACGGATTGCTATGTTTTTGTATCAGATCAGAATATCTGGTATTCAAGTTTCTAATGTTATTAAGAAGTGCTCATAATTCATTTTCCGTATTTCGCCTCAACAACTTTTACCTTTCTATGAAATGTCAAGGCAATCGCGGTGTTCAATGTCAGTACTCAACGCCGCGCTTTTCCCTTGAAACAAGAGCGACAGAATTAAAATATAAAAAAAAATCCCCCGAGTCCCCATTCAGGTGGATTAATTATTATTTTTATTATTTATATTTAGTAGTAATCTCCATTTAACCCACAACCGTCGCGCTACAGTCACTAAACTATTACCTATTTTTCGAGAGTCTGAAAAATAATAGTATCTAAAAGAAGCGTTTTTATATTACACAAATAAACCTAACCTATATTATTAACAACACGCAAACGTTACGGGTTAGAACGCTTATGTATAGGATTTATTTATAGTAGCTTTTATATAGTAGCTTCTAACTTTGTAGTTAGAATTACCAGTGCAATTAACGGAAGCCGGAGGAGTGCATAACTCTTCGTTATTATATATCTTTTAAAACGAAATCAAATATAAATCACTTTTAACATGATATAGGTAATATCTTATACTTTTATACAAATTACAGCTTATGTACCTTAAAATGCACTAAGAATTAGAAGAGACCGTCAGGAATTACAAGAAGCTTCTAGGATATCCGCAATACCTATTTGCATACTAACACCGGCGAAATACCTAACTTACTGCAGTTTCAAGCCTTGATATTTAATAAAATTTAAATTTCTATTTTTTTTTTGCTTCACGCTGTATCCCGCAGAGCATCCCGGTAGGCAGAGGAAGCCTGGAAACATAGTGTAGTCTGGTCTACACTTTCCGCTGAATTATCGAGGCATTGTGTGCTGAGTGGCGGAACTCAACGCCAAGATCTGAATCGTTACCAGTGCGAAGAAATGAAAATATTAAATTAATTTCCTTAAGTGACCATCGCACCCACAACATGTCACATTTACAGACGCTCGCTTGTGACTCTACGCCACGATTGGCTTCAAATTAAAAATATATGTATCTGTTTTTCTAAAGCAGTCTTGTTGTATAACCTTCCTTACCGCCTTACCTTACCACCATATCCCGCATATAGCATACACGCGGGATACAGCGTGAAGCTAGCTGAAAAAAAAAAGACGATAAACAAACCAATAATGTATTATATGTAAGCTATAATTAGTTTTTTATCAGCTTCACGCTGATAACCCGCACACAGCAGGGACCTAGTGTTAAGACACTCCGTTCCCCACTTTCTGCCGAATTCTGGAGGCATTGCGTGTTGAGTGGCAGAACTCAAGGCCGCGCTTTGCCTCGACACAAGAGCGAAGAAATGGAAATATAAATTTAAGTAAATATTTCATTCTCCTCGACTGGGGATCGAACCAAAAACCAGTCAGTTTTACAGTCACACTATGTGCCCCTGCGCCACGAGTAGCCACTGTATGTAAACTATATTTAGTTAAAAAAAATCAGCTTCACGCTGTATCCCGCATACAGTAGAGTAGGTAGAGGAAGCCTGGCTATATTTAGTTTATATAGAAATATATATATTTTTTATTTTTCTGCTTTGTTAACATTTTCTCTTCCTTTCGCCGACTTACCTACTTATTTTTACACTACATTGTGCAAAGTACAGCGTTTATTGAAGTGTCCAGTGGTCAGGACGCGGCTTATGTGTATTCATGCGGCAAGAGATAACCCGCGGAACACAGTCTACCGTAAAGCAAAGAAATAAGTACATTTAAGCAAAATATTTTAAAAAATTAAAAGGGTAATAAAAAACCTAGTGTTAAGTCACTCCGTTCCCCACTTTCCGCCGAATTTTCGAGGTATTGCGTAGTCGGGCCTTGGTACCAGAGCAAAAAAATATTCATAAATAATCCCCCCATCGGGGGAATGGATTACATTCCCCCGATGGGGGATCCCCGTGGATCGAACCACAACTGGAGCGGCGTCAGCTTTTAAGCTAAAATTCTAATATATTCTAATATATCTAAAATTCTTAAGCTTCAATGGATAAATTCCGAATAAACGAAATAGTATCTGTGTTGATTACTGTACGACCCCTGTCCTTCCTCACAGGTCGATGCGCAAGTGTGCCAGTTGCCACGTACTAACGACGGAGATTTAATAAGTTGGCGCTTTAAAGGTAAAAAGCAAGCTTGCATCACATGTTTGTTAATTTGTATGTTCGACTTTATCTTTTAATTAAAAGAAATTTAATTATTATTAAGAGATCTACATAGAAATAGAAAGAAGCTGGTTAGTAGTGGCACAGAGGCACAAGCTTGTGACTGTGAACGTGACAGGTTGTGGGTTCGCTTCCCACTCGATAAGTTCCGCTCGCTTAACTTAACTCGCGTTGCCTCACAGAATTTGGCCGAAAATGGGGAACAGAAAGGGAAAAGATTCAGGTTCCCTGTGTTTACTCTGCGATACGAGGAGCACAACGTCAAGCTAAAAAAAAAGAACCAAAAGAAATTTACATAAAACAACTAACACAAGCCATAAAAACTGTTTCAATTGCAACACGATTCAATTTATTGTAAATATTTAAGTTTTGAACAAATAAATTGCTACATCTTAAATAGATAAATGAATAAACATTGTAACAGTAGCCAATGCTAAGGTTATCTTCTGATTATACAATCTAAGTCAATATTATTATGAAACGATTTAATTATAATCAATAAAATGTATCATTCCTATATATTGTTTACTATATATTTAATATCATTCCTGTATATTTTTGCCGTATTTGGAACATTATACATAGGAGGCCGTCGCACCGCAAGAGCACAAGAGTGCAGGTGTAACGACGGTTGTGGGTTCCATCCCCACTTGAGGATTGAATTCGAGTTGTTAAGTTGTAAGAATGTTATCTTTTCTTCCCTCTGGCGCCATATCAAAAAAAGCCCGGTGTTGAGTTCCGCCACTCAACACGAAATATCACGAAAATTCAAGAGAAAGTGGGGACCATGCTGTGCTGTCCGTCGTTAGTACAAATTGTATGTTTTATATTATCCATCGTATTTTTTTACTTACTAAATTGAAAACCGCACCCTCATCGTTTTTTATATTAGTGTAGACAGATGGCGCCTTGAGCTAGGCTACTCTGTTCCCTAATTTTCACCGAATTGACGTAATATTGCTTGTTAATTGAAGAAAACATACTATGCTTTATCTAACTCCAACAGAAAAGGACAATTTAGAAATAAACTTTCCACCGAGTGGGGTTTGAATTTACAACCAGCGCCAAGATGACCAGGATTCTGATACAACACATATTATCAGCATTTAAATATTTCAAGCCGTTTCTGACATTAACGTGATCAAATGCACAGAAAAAAAGACAAACCGTAAAAAACAAGACAAACATAAAATAATTAAAAATAATTGTTTTGGGTTCAATAACATTAATAAAAGCCCATAATAATATAGATTGTCGTATATATCTATATACATAGGCGACGGATAAGCTTTAAATTTACTACCTTTTATAGTAGCTGACACTACTGACACTTATATGTAACTTGACGATTCAAAATTGCTTGTAATGGACTGAATGAGAATTGATTTTTATTTCTTTTTCAGCTAGCTATAGTATCCCTCAAATAGCAGAGGTATAGTACGCAGAGGGAACCTAGTGCTAAGACAGTCCATTCTCCACTTTCCGCCGAATTCAGACGTATTGCATCTTGAGTGGTGCAACCCTGCGCTTCGATTTGTTACCATGGCGAGGAAATAAAAATGTTCAATAATTTATTTCATCGAGTGGGAATCGAACCCACAACCTGTTACGTGTACAGTCACACGCTTGTGCTCCTGCCTGCCGGTCACGTATGGTCTATGATTTTTTAATTTTTATAAAATAAATTTAAAGAAAACAATAAGCTTATGTTTTAATGAATATTAATATAAGCGTGTTTCCACTCTACGAGCGCTACGAAACAAACGACGTGATTCAATATCACCGATATAAGTGCCTCATTAAAATGGAAATTGTTCTTTTTTGAACCAACTATATTTTAACAGATTCAAAAACTATTTATAGTAAGTAGTTCTGGACCAGACTCCACCTTTATCGTAAAGCAAATGAATACTTCTTTTAAGTTGATATTGGAACCAAGAAGCCCATGCTGAAGGCTCCAGAGCTCATGGAGGTCCCAAATATCATATAAACAGCTGTTATATAAAATTATATAGTTTAATTTACTTTCCAAATTTACGTGTGGCCAAGCCGATATATCCATGTTCTACGATGGCACTGAGCCAATTAAATATATTTTAAATCGCTAATAAATTTAAAAGCTTCTTTTTTACGATTTCGTACCTTGAAAGGTAAAATCAAAAATAAGATCATTTTTTGCCCGTATGTCCGTCTCTCAAGATCTTTTATATCGAGATTGCATAAAAGTGTCAGGCTGAGATTAATATCAAATAAAGTCAACGGTCCCTTGAAGTACGGAAAAAATCAAGCTTCTTAAGTCAACGCAATCAAAAGATATGAGCTTTTATACATCGTTTTTGCTACATTTTTATATAAAATTCGCTCCCATTTTTACCGTTTTTTTTAAGAATCCTTATGTTATATATATCTCTTAGGTAAGCTGTGGCAAAGACCAATTACTTAAGTAAATAAAATTATAACAAAAAACATATTATAGGTATTTTTATGTGAGTACGTCTGTAATTTTTTTGTGCCGTGTGATCCCGGCCTAGAATAGGATCATCCTGGTACAGGTGGTGTCGTAAGAGGCGACTAAAGTACGTGTGGTAGAGTCACGTCGCCAGCAATGGCAACACGCATGGGCAGACTCGACCGGATCATTACCACCCCCGGCATTTAAAACTGGCGTGAAGTTGTAGTTGTGTTTTATGCCTCTGCGTTGCGCAACAGCCAATGCCGGGCTCCGGCGCCCAAGACACCTTAAAGGCCGGCAACGCACCAGTAGCTACTGGTGTTGCACGGGGTCGTGGGCGGCGGTAATTACTTACTATCAGGTGAACCGCACGCTCGTTAGCCGTGCCTTTTGCATAAAAAAAACTCCTTTGGTCAATTTAAAGTGAAGTATTAACATTACTAAAGCACGTCCGAAAGCCACAATTAAAGAACAGAACAGAACATAATTAACATAAATGTCATTAAGTGCTACATAACCCTTTGTGTTGAACGGCGCTTATTGAGACTTACATAAAGATTTATGACTTTAATTTATATAAAGGCCAGTGATCCATACAATATAATGGTTAATACACCTAAATAACATATGCAACGCAACCAATCTAGATTCCACAGCAGCGAACCGCTCGCGGCTTCGCCCGCTTGAACTTCATATTCGTAATTATTACTTTACTAATCTACGTTACTTACGTTTTCTGATTTCAAACTCAACGAGGCGCTTTGCCTCGACACCAGAGCAAAGAAATGAAAATATAAATGTAAATAGATATTTCACTTCCTTGAGTGAAGATCGAACCTAAAACTAGTCGCTTTTACAGTCACATTTTGTGCCCTAGCGCCACGACTCCTCCCTGCCCCCAGAATTCGGCGGAAAGTGGAGAACGGTGTGTCTTAACACTAGGTTCCTTCTGCCTACCCTGCCGTGTGCAGGATATTAATACAGAAACTGTTTCACTCGAAAACATATATTTGTGAAAATATATGAAAATTGGATTTTATTTTAATTTAGATACATGAAACAAGAATATCAATATAAAAAAATATTTTTCAATTCTATATTTTACTATTAATCATTATGAATGTATTACTGGGCGTGCATGAAACTCACGTTAGTCCGTTTGAAACAATACAACGTAGATATTTATATTGTGGCGAAATATTTGTAAATATACGGCCGACTACGGGATATTGCAATTTGGCCCGCCATAGAAACTTTTTGTTCCGTTCCATGAATACTGAATACAGATGAAGGAATGTTCGTGTTCGTCCACGCTATACATAAGTACCTGAATTAATTTTTAATGTAGTGTGTTATTTTTTTTTCAGCTTCACGCTGTATGAGTATATAGTAGAGTATGTATATATGTATGTATGGAAGCTAGTGTTAGGACACGCTACGACATACAAGAGGAACAGTTCTCTTTCTGCCAAATTTTTTTACCATTGCGTGTAGACGTGGCGGAAATCAATGCAAAAGCGAGAAATTAAAATATAAATAAATAATAATTTATTGCCCCGAGTGGGAATTGAACCCACAACCGTCACCTTTCCAGTAACACACATATGCCACTATGTTTAAATCGATAGAGCTTTACACTATATCCCTAGCGGGTTCGTCAGAGAGAACGCAGCGCCAAACGCTACGATCTCTGCATACCTCTTTCGCCTCGTCCATTGTCATCAACCTCTTCATACAAATCCTTCGTGAGGTCCTCGTGCTTTTTACGTGACCTTCCGCAAAAATCTTTGATACTTTGTTTACAAAGGGCAATCGAGGTTCTTACAAACCACTATATCATATATTTTTTTACATCTTACCATAAACGGCGGTCAGCGATATCAGTCAGATAGTCAGTTGGTCTTGTAAACATATACTGATGTTATTAATTATAGTACGGTCAACAAATCGTGATCTCCAGAAGTTTTCTGAACTCATGTGCATAGGTCACTTGGGTAAAAAATATTCAAAAGCCAGAAACATCCTTAAATCAGATCTACGCAGCAGTCTACAGCTAATTACGGCCACAACTTGTTGACCATACTATGCCTATGAACAAAGGTTGCGTCGTCGTCAGCTGCTATTTTGATTTTATTTTGGGTATTTAAAAATACAGATAAAATTTTTTAAACTTATATTGCTATCGATAATTTTTTTTTTTTTAATTATTTTGAGACGCTAATTAGATATACCAGTATTGTCACTGCAGATTAATACAAGTAAATTTTAATTCAGGCCAATTACATACCCGCATTAATTCCTGCAAACGTGGGAGGGTCATAAGGAGCTTTTTGAACACTTCAAAAGCAACTTTTTTTTTCAAATTTATTCTGTATCCCGTGTAGTAAATCAAACAACTATATTATACCTGCTCTTAATTTATATTCTTGTTTGTAGAATAAAGAAGAAGAAGAAACGTATTTTAAAACATTCACAAAAGCTGAATAAAGACAGAGTAGGCAGAGATACACTTAAGGCACTCCGTTTCCATTCAGACACTTACACACGTTCCCCACTTTCCGCCAAATTCTGGAAGCATTGCGTGTTAAAAGGCGGAACTCAACACTGCGATTTGCATGACACAGGAAATTGTGAACTTTATAAAAATTGTCACATTACATGTAAAGATATATCGCAGATATCACTTATAAATATATAATGCATTAGATAAGTCTATCAATTGATCACCATTTAATTATCCAAATTTCATGGAAAAAAATAATAAATTTTATAAAAAGGAAAATTTGTGTAGTAAAAGTTACAATATTAAGTACGATTATTTATTATTCAAAAAATAAGTTATTACATTGTTATCTGTCGATTTTAGGCATACTATATAAATTTAGAAATTATTAAGTCAAAATATCATAGTAGTGATTCAAATATTGAACAATATTTATATTACACTTTTATCATATAATAAGAAAAATGTACGTAATAGGTGGACACTGTCAATAGTACAATAATAGTTCTAGGATTTTTCACTAAACTCTATGATAAGCATCATGCACTGAGATCAAGTCAGCATTTATAAAAATATATATATAAATAGTACGACACTTAATGAATGTAATTTATTTATATGTATATACTTGGATAAAATATATCTGTGAGGCTTAATATTTGAGGAAATCATCGACAAAAAATATTAAAGAACGACAGAAAGAAATGTTTATTTGTTTCCAATAGGGCAGCTAGGGCAGTCGTGGTGCAACTGTTAACGCCACAGGTTGATGACAGGTTGACGCCAATTTCAACTAGAGGAATTGAAATACTTCATATTTTCATTTTTTCACTCTGGTGACGAGAAATCACAAATCGGCGGAAAGTAAGAACGGAGTGTTTTAACATTAGTTTAGAAATTCAATTTATCCGCCAAACTGCATCATCATCAGAAAAAAAAGAATAAAAAAATATTCTACATAGATATATGTTATACAGTATAACTGTCAACTATATTTATATTTGGTCTTTAGGTGTACCACTTATTTTGTATTCAACATAATTAATACTTCGTGTTTTTTAAAAAATATATATTGAGATCAAATATACATATATAAAATATAAATCATACATTTTATAATGAAACATTTTGATTTTTAAAATATATAATCTATGAAAAAACGTCTCATGTAGCCTACATAATTTATATGCCTAAAATTATAAGTATTTAGTGTTTCACCTTAACTTATCATTAATCATTTTCTGACCATGGACTATTCCAGGCTCAATAAGAAATAAATTAAAAAATAAGAATTTGTAACGTAAAACTACAGGCATATAATTTAGTTAATTTTGTAGATATATATTGGAATGATTATATACATTGGACATTTTAAGCTATAATTAAAATTCATTAAACATATTCATTTAAAATTTAATGTGTACATATGTGTGACGGTAAGTGTCAAAATTATTTTTTTTAAAGCAGCTATTTTTTATCACACTATTACAAAACCGGAGAACATGACATAATTTATCTGAATTATTAAATTACACAAACAATATTACTGAGAAAATGACATACATTTTTCTAGTGTCATATATATTTCTTGCTTTAGAAGTGCATATTAAAATAACTAATTGTTAAGAAAATTACTATTTAGTATTTATTTCATGTTAAGATTATTAATTACCTTTTATCTATTAAAAAAAAAGTATTTCTAAACTGGCAACAATTGTCAAAGCACTACATGAATATTTTTTTTATTTGAATTTGAATAGTGCTTGACATTGGATAAAAATAATTTGGTATTTAAAAAAGAAATTTATGGATATCATAGCATCAATTATATATAAGACTCATATAAGATATACATATAAAAAAACTTATGTGACAGAATAACACAAAATCTTTACATTAATTGTATAAAATTTATTTTTAATAACTTGTCTATAATTTAACAATAATTTTAAGCGGGCGACCCCGCGCGTGTGGTGGTAATTCCCCAAATAGGTAATACATAGACTGGCGTTACACTTTTACATCTTAATATGAAAAGAGAGTAAAATAAAAGTAATGTATAATGAAGTGAATTGATATGTAATACCAAAAAATTAATATGATAATTTTAATATTCTCTTCTTTGAGTTTGCTCTTCTACAATAAATTTTGTACTAATAATATTAATTTCATGCCTTCTTGGCACAGTCAGGAGGTAAATATTTAACATAGAATAGTAGTTGAGAGCTCAAAGATACTGGGAGCGTGTTTTTGTAACAAAAATAATGTTTCATTTTAATCACAATTACAATGTCTTGAAAATGGAGAATGGAACAATTTACTTTTTCTCCATAATATATACCTACCCTGCTGTGTGCGGGATAGTCCTGCAGCGTGAAGTTGTTTTTTTTTTTAATACTCCTTTACACTTTATATTGTAAAACACACATTGATTGTGGAGAGCAATATTATTATATTAAATTCTATACAACGTTAACAAGATAAATTTAAAGTAATATTAAATTATGGATAGATATATTTTCTTGTAGCTTGTCTTCATCATCTTTATAACCAAACTATTATAAGTAGATTTTTGTCACTTATAGTGACAAAAACCTACTTATAAGAGTTTGGTTATAAAGAATACAATAAAATAAATATATTAAAAAAATCTAACCTTTTAATTGTAAAATGATGTGTATTATTTGAATTTCTATAATTAATAGTTCATGATATAATATTTTTCAATCACAGAAGAATATTTTATATACAGTATCTATACTAATATTATAAAGTGGAAAAGTTTTGTTTGGTTGAAGTCGCTAATTAAAGAACTACTGGTTCAAATTTAAAATTTCTTTATTGTGGTGGATAGTCTATTTATCAATTAAGGTTATAAGATATATTAGATGACTTTCAGCATTCAGGTGCAGCCCAATGAACCAGCCATTAAAGTTACAGTCATTAATGTATAATTTCATTTTGATTATAATTGGGAAAAAATTAAACTTTCTAATTCATATCTTCCTAAGACATATTTCAACTTAAAACTAATGTAACCTTATTTGAGTTATTTAGCTAACTTAAAATTATTATAGACAGAAATTTGTTGACAAAAAGGATTTTTTTTGGAAATATCCTAAAATAGATAAATAGATATTTTAATTTTCAAATTCTTAGTAAACAGCAATGTAGAAGAGAGAATACAGTCTTAAATTTTACTTTACATTACATACTCACGTTAAACAATCACATTTAAAGCGAGAATATATAATTGTCCTTGCACAAGCCAGTTTCTTTAAAATTTATCTTATGTTAAAGTAAAGACTGTTCTACCATGATTCTTTCATATCCTGAGGGAGGCGGGTATCTGAAGTTGTCCAATATAATGTCGAGAATAGCACCATCATCAACTAAAAAAAAAAAGTTTGTAGATATATATATAAACGTATATTTTAATTAATCTTTAATTTATATGACCTATATAGCACAGTTAGCAGAGAGACGTTAATATTAAGACACTCTTTTCTCCACTTTCCCACCATAGTAGTATGTGTTGAAAAAACATATAAAAATAACTCATTCCCCAATTGCAGATCAACCCAGTTTCTGCCCTAGTGAGCCACAATGGCACCATAAATATATTTAATCCAAAAGCCAATTGGCAAAAATGTATAGAACCAGGGACCACCCTCTAATAGTAATAATATGTATGTCATTGAATAGGTTATTTCCGTAGAAACAACTTTTGTTAGGATACCTTTGTTGTAACATTAGTCAGTTCAGAGATATAATAGTTGTAAGTTTTGCATTCTGTTGTTGTCAAGTTTCAAAATAGGTATTCTTTATGTGAAAAAAATTACATATAATTAACTGATAATGATAATTAGTTATTATTGTAATTACATTCTCTTTCTTTCTTCTCACCTATAATGTAATTTAAAAACATTACTGGTGCATTAAACCTTGACCCATCCCATACTGTACATAGGCACACTTGTGCGGGCATCAGGATAAGACAGTGTCTAAAATAAAGTATTACCATAAAATAAAAGTAGTAAGCACAATAAAAAACATACATTAATAATATTTTTTTAAACAAATATAAATACTATAAAAAAGATACCAATGATACCATAATCCAATGATATATGTTTTATTGCTATTGGATGGTGGCCCCAATCTGCCCATTGTCCTTTTAAATAATTATAATAAAAGGACACCAAATTCTGATAATGAAGTTACATATTTTACTTACCAAAAAGTGCAGGAAAGACAGTTCCTCTAATGTTTCTTACAGGGATTTCCATATTTTTTCCATTTAAGAAAAAATTAAGTTCCACATGATCATAAGCTACACCAATGACATCACCTTCCCCTGGCATCAATGCTTGTTTCTCATTGCTCCTATCACTTTCTGTTTTTTCATTTTCATGATTGGGAGATCCTGTAGACACCAGGAGTTCTGAAGTTGGTGATTCTCGAGATGCAGGCTTTAGGTGATAAAGTTCTACATTATCATGTCTTACAATACCATCACTGTTTAAGCACCAGGACTCTTTGTCTACTCCTCCTGAAATATTGATAAAAAATATACAATTTAATATTTTTTTATATAAATAGATTTTCTTTTTAATGCTTTTTTTTTAATTGTTCTTCTTGTGGCTTTACCCATGTAGACTAAGTGATTGTTGCTATTTAGTTATTTACTGTTTTGATGGGTAAGTGCACAATAAAAGTTTCTTGGAACATCACTATACTAATCTTTAATATTGTTTTCTTAGCCTTACTTTAACAATGTGTGTGTTATATGCAAGCAAATTATAAACATCTGTCTTAAATCACTATCTTTTATCAAAAGTGACACTAAAATCTATTGCATAATTTGAATTGGTTTAAGATTTTGTTTTATACTCATTTTTAAAATAGCTGTATGCTGTTGGCCCAAGTGGCATGTACAATATCACTAGTGTTGGTGCCTTATAATATGAAAATATAATATTTTTAATCATTCATACACCTAGAAAAGTATAACTATTGTCAGAGTCATGTTGAAATTAAAATTCAATACATAGCTTAATTTCTAACCCAATTGCAATCAAATCACACCAAAATTGGGCATGTGTGAATAACTAAAATTATGCAAATAATATATATTGTGTCACTTTGGCAATATCAGGTTTATATCATCACTTTTGACCTCTGCTTTGATTGACATTGACCTAAACATTTACAGCATATTGAATAATATGTAAATGTCAGCAAAGTAGACATAAGGTAAATAATGATTCTACAGAAAACCCTGTCTTATAGAATAATACATATTTATGCATGTCTATGATTATTATATTAGATTTTTTAAATATCCTTAAAAAAATATATCATAACAGGGGAGGATAAATTTTCAGTTCAAATAATTCTATTATGATGATTGGTACATATATTTTATATAAATAATTATTATATTCATTCACCATGAACTCTATTTAAGTCAGCTTCTCTTGTAGCTAATCCTAGAGCCCACACTCCTCCTTGTTGCAATTTTACTTCAAAATAAGCTTTATTTTGCACTAATGGTGCATTTCCCAAAGCGCATCCAGATCCACATACACGCTGACCTCCTTTCACTACCACAACTTCCTGTCCTGAAATAATTAATATATACATATAATTAGGTATTTTCAGCTCATTATGGCCACAGGATACTCTTTTTATCTGCCACCCACACACAAGCATTGAGTTGCAATAGACAAAATATATCCCAATTATAAGACATAATTCAGAATGATATTTACTAAACATGTTACTAAAATGCTTATTTCATGATAGAATTTGATATCCACATAAAATTTTACCCATATGTAAAGTATCTAATTGTACTGGATTGCTCTTCACCCGGATTGGCACAGTTGGCGTCAGGGAAAACCCGTTAACACAGCTCTTCAGACAACAAAACATTTTGTACAAAACTAGAGTATATCTCAAAGAAAAAGGAACTTTATTATAAGAATATTTTTATTGTAATATAGAATTTATTTATTTGATTTTTTTCACTACCAACGTCATTTTCAAGTGACAATTTACAGTACACAATATGACAGATTCGTTCTTTATTTTTGAAAAAACTACAGATTGAAATATTTGTCTATAGCATTTTGTATATTTTACGAGTTCAGGATTTAAAACCAATTTGATTATAATTACTTAAATTAAAAAATATATTGTGTTTGCATAAGTATTAATTCTTTACCAGTTCGTCTCAATTATTGGATGAAAATTCATTAGCCCTGTTAATATAAAAAATAATAAAATTAATACATTGATTTTCAATATTGATCTTCAACGAAAAATAATTCAAAAGTTCGGAAAGAATACCTGGTAAGAGTATCGATGCCATTAGTTCTGGAGAACCCGTTAGTACCTGTAATACGACAATATTTAACCAGCCGGTTCTTCATCAAATACTCCAGACCCTCAATTTTTGTACATAAAAAGAAGAGAGAAAGCGTCATACGCTGAATAAATTTTGCAAAGGTAGTATGGATTAGGTTCCTCACTGTGGCTTGACAAAATTCGATGTTGATTGTTGTTCGATTTCGCCACTCAACTCACAAGTGTCGCAAATCGGGCAAAGTATCACTAAATTCTCTATGTCATTCTTATCAAAAAATCTTTATTTAAGTTTTTATTATTGCCTTACAAATTATTTGCTTGTTTGTAACTATTTTCTTATAATTTATAATTTTAAGATAATTTTACTATTTATTTAGTTTTTAAGTGAGGAACGGAGTGTCGGAACGCTAGGTTCCCTCTGCTTACCCTGCTGTGTGTGGGATACAGCGTGAAACTGATTTATTTTATTTAATTTTTAAACGTAAAGATAAAACTAAAAAAATCGACCAAATGCGGGTGGTACACGCTAAGGTTTACGTACAAGTTTCATGGTTGCAGGACAGCTAGAAAACAACTTATAAAATCTGAAAAACTAGGTGTATACACTTTTATGCACTCATTTTGTATGATGATTTTTTTTGTGATATGTATTTCTAATTTTCCGATTTTTTCTTTTATTTTGAAAAGTAAGCACCGTAAGTTCTTGTTTCTTTTTTTTTCAGTTTCGATTATGTAACGCATTTCATAATAAATGCAGATAAAACTATATCCTTTATTTTTCTTTATTTTACTTTTGGTGGCTGCACTGGCCAACCGCTTAGTTTTTCTGTACTCCAAGGGGACGTAGACCTACATATTTTGAGGATATCAGCGTGATACCTATACGCGGTATTGAGATAAATGGTCTTGACAGAGAGACTAAAGAAAGACGAAAAACAAATTGATCTTATAAGAGCTCCGTTTTTCTCTTTCGAAGTATGGAACCCTAAAATTGGTGGAAAATGAAATACAATAAATTATATTACAGTAGTACAGAATGATTGTTAAGCATTTTATCATCTCTATACCTAATTATACAATTAACTGTCGTAAAGCAAAATCCTACTAATCATGAATAGTGAAAATTAAATACAAGGTCAGTAGGTAAATAGAGGTAGTGAAGTCCTGTTGTGATATTAAATATTTCGTGCATTAATTATTTACAGAGAATTAGCAGAGCAAACAACATAATGAATACGCTTTATTAACACAATATACCAAATATTGATCGATATAATTGATTGCGCAAAGTAGAGTTAGCTAGATTGCCAAAAATTTAAATCAGTTATCAAACAAAAGAATTGAAACCCGGAAAATAATATGTTGTTTAAATTATACATTAAGTAAGTTAAGTGATCGAATTTGAAAAAAATAAGGTATTTTAGATTTTGTTTTAATAGATTTTAAGTTTGGGAGACGTAAAAACACCGAATAAACTAGTCAGACCTACATAGCTGTTTCGTTACAAACCATTGTCATTAAATAAAACCAAAAGAAATATATTCTTATACATCATTAATATGTATGAGATAGAAAAAACTTTAACATACACAAACAGACAGGTTACTGAACTTCCAATTTTTATTCAAATTGTTGTCACCATGAACTTATATACTGGTGTATCGATTAATAACGATGACAGGAACTCGAAAAAAAATTTTTTTTATTCATAGATATAATTTTTCTTTTTTTGACAAAGTGGTAATGTGGCTCCTCATTTTATTTTTGAGGTTTAATGTGAAAATTAAAAGAAATATGTAAATCTAAATAATACAGCACCGATTTGAATATTTATCTATATATGATTTACTATGGAATAAAAGTAAATGCGATGGAATATTAAAAAACTATTTATATTCCGAATAAATGCAAATTTAAATATTTTAGATCAAGAGAGGGGCATATAAGCCCCCTTTATGCCAAATTAAATGTGAACTAGCTAATAGCAAAAATCACAGATTTATGTTGCCTGCACAGGCAGTGCATAGTGCATAACTGCATAGTTATAATTGCAGCAATACGGGAATGCGCTGCCTTCTCCTAAATCTTTTTACATAATTGTAATATTGTTATATTAATGTTCCATTTAAAAAAGGTGTGAATTTAAAAAAGGTGTGAAACCTTGTTTAAATGGAATATTAATGTTAAATTGTTAACAGAGTGATTTTTAATAACAAATATCAAGGGGACGTCACGATACCTGAGGGGACCACAATACAACCTTCTCGTATATTTATTCGTTTTAATATATAAAAAAAATTGTCTATAAAATACATCTCATATAATATATTCTATATAGGTATATCTATAGATAGATACTTCTACTTATTTCAATGATCCAAAACATTATCAAAGCCGTAATGTTGATTCTTGCTTGAGTAAAATTTACATTATAATCGCATATTTGTAGTGGTTGTTTACCTAAAGATAATAATTTTTGTTAATTTTTATATCTCACTTGATTCTTTTATTTTTACATTTCTTCTCTACATCATTATGACTCTATGACCTGTTATTGTTACATTAACAAATGAAATAATCAAAAAATTATAGAAATTTTTAGTTTAAAAATACAATATTGACCAATGACAATAATAGTTAAAGTTACAAAGTTTTTCGGCCACCAAATGTTGGTGACATTCGAGAATGGCAATAAGCACGTGCAAAGAAAGCCGCGATTAGCAGTGCACGCACGTACGAGACCTCTGCCCATAGAATGTTCTAGACTCGTTTGAACGGGTGTTCTATAGCTTTTACTGTATTATGCTATTTTGTAATTACAGCTTTTGGTTCTCATTAAATTACTCTTAAATTATTCAAATCCTTAACCAAAAAGTCTACCAATATTATTTTATGCTCAGTTATTTAATATAACATATACACATATGCCACCAATATGTCATTGTTTTTTTTTCATAAAAAATATGCATAAGAAGAAAAGTACATCACAACGTGGTGAAGAAGCGGTGGTGAATAAAAAGAAGGATTTTAGTATCGAACGTTAAATAACATTGGAAAATAAATAATATGTTAAATAAATGATTCTACAAAAAGAACAGGTCGCATGTGCAGAAGAAAAAATGTCTGAACTGTAGTTTACGTACATATTTATGTACACGCATTTACATACATTTATTCTAATAGAATTTCATTATAGTATTGTTATCTTTCCTGCCTTATCAATATTGTGTAAAGACTTAGTCATTCTCGCCTTAAAGATGTTTTGCCAACAAATTTCTCCATGACTAATTTTGTGGACTTCACAAACTTTGTGTTCACTTTCCTGTCTCTGTGATACAAGTTATGTATTAACTTGTTTGATAAATGTTATACAAATGTGGGTTAAACCAATATTAAAGAAACGCAAGACCCCAAAAATTTATCTTGACGGTACTATGTTCGTTAGATACTAGCGCTGTTTTTTATGAAACTCTTCCTATCTTTCCGGCATAACAATTTACATAATTATACACATAATTACAAATAATATAAATATAATATAAATATAATTTATTTATTTTGTTGTGTTATTGAAATCTTTAAATATACTAAAAATGTGAGATATAAAAGAATTTTTTGTTATTTAATAAGTCATTTATAGTAAATGGCGCGTGTAATATTGGAAACGCATTTTTACCTTTATCTTTAATATTTACAACAACACAATTTTAAAATACGTACACTTAATATTATTGTAACATTTTGTTAATGTTTTTGGTTATAATCATATTTTTTTAAATATTTAAATATAAATAAGCAGTGGTGTTAATAAACAAGTTCAGTTTGCGCTTTTTGCTAACACTGTTAATAAGGAAACAATAACGTAATACATTGGTATGTGTAAAACTTATAACTTTTATATTATTATTTTTTTGTGTTTTTATTCATGCTAAATAGATTCTATTAATATAGTACTTATAATTCCCGAGTTATTTATTTATCATTCACCAATGGTGCAGATGGTCTGACTGATACAGATGGTCTGACACAAAGGTTATAAGTTCAATTGATTTGTTGACGGAAATATTTATGTTAATAAATATTTTTCTATTGAAGAGGAATAGAATCAGCTTCACACTGTACTCCGGTCAGTAGGGTAGACAGAGGGAATACCTAGTGTTAGAACACTTCATTTGCCACTTTCCATCGAATTCTGGAAGCATTGCGAAACATAACGCCGCGTTTTGCATCGACATCAGAGCGGAAAAAGAAAATATTATATTTAAATAAATATTCCATTTCCTCGATTGGGAATCGAACTCACAACCAGTCGATTTTGCAGACACACTTTGTGACCTCTTTTTTTATTGCTTGAAGAATTAACGATTAAGTAGTTGAAGTATCCGCTACCCCTTACATAATGTCTTTTGGAATGTCAATGGAAAATATAGTGACATGTCACACCGACATATTTGCATGATATAGCAGATGCATTGTCACAAAAAAGAAGAATAAATAAGCTATTAATTCGTAAAATTTAAATTGTCAAGTTAGAATATTTTGTGTACCTCAAGGAATTAAAAAAATATGCTACAAGACTGCGACTATCAGTCTTATTCATCATCTGGACATTTATTTAAATTAATAAAATTTAGTTTCATACTAAAACAATCTGCCTAATCAGTCTAGTGCACAACGAACCTTTGTGGAGTATTCTAGAGGAACAGGGAGTACAGTGTTACTTTCCCTTTTTATCAAAAAACTGAAAAAAATACTTTTACCAATATTTATAATACGAAGAGAATTGAAAACCTACAAACAACAATAATAATATTTACAAAAAAACTGCAACCAAAAAACAGTCGATATAATATTTTAAGTTTATAAAATTTTCATTATAATTATTATTTTGAATAAAATAATGCAACAACCCCACAGGGTGTTCTCAAACCTCAAAGGTCCGGACGCCCAGGGCTTCCTGCATATAAAACCTCCGCAACGCGCCGGCGCATCAGTTAGTGACGGATACGAGCATCAGACACACCATATCGTGAGTACAATTTTCTTATATTCTGTTATTGTTTGTTATATTTCTTAATATGTCTTAATGAAAGGAACAATCTGATAAATAAAATATAAATATAGTAAAGCTCATATGAGCCTCCCGTTTTATTTCGAATTTCATTTTGGCTATTTCACTTTAAAGAAAAAACTATATATTTGTTGATATTTATTAAACAAAATTAAAAAATGCTTCAACTCTATGCATTATGTAAATGTAGCGTATTATTGAATAAATTAAAATGCAAATAAACAAATTGATAATCTAAATGCTTTAATCTAAACAAAATATTATAAATTAATATTTATTTAAACGTACATATTAAATATTTATATGGTGAAAAATTAGAACTGTGGACAAAGGTCAGAGATTGGTCAAGAGAGGAACGAACCATCTTGGGGGCAAGGTCACTTTCTATAGCCCTAGAACCGGTCCACAATATGACTTCTTATGTAACCCATTGTAAAATATTCAATGGAAAGTGTTTGTAAACAACTCTCCGTATTGGAGTTTCTTATCTGTTAAACACGCGTAATATAATACAGAAATTATAGCGAAAAGTAACATTTAAAAAAAATAACGTTCGAATTTTAATTATCGTTAATCAGCAAGTTAGAGTTAGATTTAGAACATACGAGAAATGTTGAACTCATATTTTATATAAAATGGGATCATGCGGCCGTTTTACAATATATTTATTTATTTTTCATAACGTAGGTAGTTTATAGAAAATTTCATACTACAAAATATAAATACTTAAAGATCCGGTTAAAATTCTTGAATTAAGTAATTCCATGGATAAACACGATGACATAATCTGGAAATCCTTTGATGTCACTACCTACACAATTAATTTATTGTTGAAGTGAATATTTGACCTTTAATATACAAAAAATAAATGACATGTAGTAGATACGTGTCACAAAAAATGCGATGAAAAAAATCTATTAAATCTGCATCCTCTTTGCCCTTGTCAAATTATATTATTTAAAAAAAAACATAGAAAGGTAGTAACTGTTTAGAATCAAAATCTTATTAATAATTACTGTAAATATCAGTATTTTATACGAATCCACTACGGTTAATAATTAAATGAACCGTAAATGCCTATATCGGTCGATGAACTATACAATTTTTATTGAAGTCCTTTCACATAAAAATTGTGAAAGTAAAGCCTAATAAAGTATAAGATTTATTACATATTCAATATGGTTTTAGTAAATCTTAAATATTATTTTAATTAATATATTTTTATAGACCATGAAAGGACTACTACTATTGTCGGTACTCGCTGTTGCGCACGCGCAGTTCCCCAACGGACGTATCCTGGAGCCCCCAGTACCTGGACAATGTGCACAGCGCGTAATACACGAGAGGTTTGCCGATAGTAAGTATTTCCTATAATAATTCTAGTTATATTTCAAATATGACGTAACGAAATTTCTAGTCAGGGGCACAAATTGTGACTGTTAAAAAAGGCTAGTTGTGAGTTCGATCCTCATTCAAGGAAATGAAACATTTATTTACATTCATATTTTCATTTCTTCACTCTGGTATCGAGGCAAAGCGCGGCGTTGAGTTCCGTCACTCAACAGGAAGTGAGGAACAGAGTGTCTTAACACTAGGTTCTCTCTGCCTACCCTGCCGTGTGCGGGATACAGCGTGAAGCTGAAATTTTATTATTAAATGTTGTTATACATATCATTTTATATTGTGTCATTATACTCGTTTACCTAATTATGGGACTTTAAAACAGTCTATATAACCAGCTACAGAGATTTTTATCTCTACTAGGAAGAAATTGAAAAATGTAGATGTAAAATGAATAATTTACAAAAACTACTAACTACTACTAAGATAAGCTTATCAGTGTCTCCCGGATAGCTGATAACAAACAAACCTGTTCCTTAACGGGGCTTTTAAAATGCCTTCGATAAGTAAGACTAACACTCTAGTTAACATCGTGATTGTAAGTTTCCTAGAAATATTTGATTGTGGACATCCGTAATGCTTAATTACATTTATATTTTATGCAAATACAATATGTATTAGATAAAATAAGTTAAAATTTGTTATTAATTAAACAGATTAACTTAACATAGTGTGAAAATATTATTTCGTATTACATCCAACTTTATAAATGCTAATTTAGGTCAATCATGCACAGCCCGGATAGCTCAGTCGGTAGAGCATTGGACTTTTAATCCAAGGGTCCAGGGTTCAAGTCCCTGTTCGGGCGGCTACTTTTTTTCTTTTATATATTTATTCGTTTTATTAATAACATATATACTTTAGTGAACGGGCTAACAAGTTTTACGTTTGGAGTTAATTAACACAGAAATATTAAACAATGGCTACTTTTTCTTTCAATAATCAATATGGAAAGCTATTTCCCATCCGTAGGTGTTCACATACCACTAGCATCGTCATGAAGAATATTAGGTTATTTTCATTGATGTATTTTAATTTTTACCTATAAACTCTATTAAAATAGAGTTTACATTTATTGTTAGATATATCCTGTCAATAATAGGCAAAATATTTTGGTTAAAATTAGCTTCACGCTGTATCCCGCACAGAGTAGGACATGCAAAGGGAACCTAGTGTTAAGACACTCCGTTCCACACTATTCGCCGAATTGTGGAAGCATTGCGTGCCACTCGACTTTGTCTCGACACCAAAGCGAAGAAATAATAGAAATATAAATTTAAATAAATATTTCATTTCCTCGAGTAGAGATCAAAGCCACAACCAGTCGCGTTTACAGTGACACTTGGCGCTTACTATTTTAGTATACATGTTTTATTATATTAAATACCATAAATATGAACTAAACACTATATAAATAAAAAACCTGTGTAAATAAGCTTGCTTAACTAAAATCGTAAAATTTACCTAAATCAAAATAAATTTCTTTTTTTGTTTATAACATTGTTTAAATAATGTTCTAAATAACATTATTAATTTATTTTCCTAGATAAAGGCTACTTCTTTTCATGGAGAGATCCAGCGTTACGTGGAGTAGAAGAAGACTGGTTAAGCGCCAGAAACTACTGCCGCCAACGCTGTATGGACCTCGTGTCGTTGGAGACAAGTGATGAAAACGAATGGGTGAAAGCCCGCATTGTACAGGATAAAGTATGTTTTGCATATAATTATTTTTTTTATTTGATAGCAAAATGGCGAAACTGCGTTTAAAAATAGTTGTTTCGTTGTCCGCTCAACAAAGGTAGTTTAATTTTTTTTTCGTATAGAAATTCTGCATAATCTGTTATTTTTTCATTGTCAAATATACCCATAATATTATTATTATTATTATTAAATATAATATTTATTAAGCACAGAGGTCAGTTGTGATTTATGGTTGTGGCGCAGGGGTACACGGACCCGACTGTAAAAGCAACAGGTTGTTGGTTTACTCTCGAGAAAATGAAATATTTAATATTTTCATTTCCTTGCTCTGGTAACGAGGCAAAGCGCGGCGTTATATTCCGTTACTCAACAAGTAATGCCTACAGAATTCGGCGGTTCCCTCTGCCTACCCTGGTGTGCGGAATACAGCGTGAAGCTAATAACAAGTTTGACGGATATTCACGTAATTTAAATATTGCGGTCGATTTTAAAACGTTTTTTGCCAGAAGCAATGCCTACGCTCAGAACAAAAAACAACAATGACTAAAGTACCCTTGACACGAATGGTTTGAACTGCAGCAACCAATTAGTCAAACAGAAAAACCGTCACGTATGTCACAATTAGAAAATTTACATATCTATCGTTATTACAAATATAAAGTGAAAATCTTTTTTCTAAACGAAAACAAATGAAATAGAAAGTTGGGCCCGCAATTGTTTTAACAAATTCGACGTGCTTGTTGTATGTAATGCTGTTTCAAACATTTATGAAACATGTACTGAATTTGACAGTTTGAAAATATATAGTCTATATAGTCGAGCGAGTCGAATACTTACTTTGAACAATAGCCAATTTTCCTTTTCTAAATTTCACTTCATGTAAGTGATAGCGTTTTTCACCGTGGGATTGCTTCATTTGACATCGCATCATTAAAGCAATCATGTGTATTGAGAACGCCTTGTTATCAACATATTTCACTTTTAAGATATTAAAATACTGTTTTTTTTAAATAACTATACATTTACATACATTTATAATGCCGACTTCCTGTTAGAATTACCTAATAGAAAAAATATTATTGACGATTCCTAAAGGTATGTCACGATAGTTAGAGAAACTAAGAAATTATAGTTTTGTTAATTTAAAATATTTTAATCTAATCTAATCTGGCTTCACGAGTTATTCCTAGCGGGGTAGTCTGAGAGAACGGAGCGCCAAACGCTCCGGCTCTACATACCTCTTTCGCCTCGTTCACTGGCTATGATATTTTGTGTTTTTTTTCTTTTAGGTAAAATACATTTGGACATCCGGACGCTTGTGCGATTTCAAAGGATGTAATCGCCCAGACTTGCTGCCCAACGAGATCAATGGCTGGTTCTGGACCGCTGAATTGCAAAAGCTGGCTCCTAGCACTAACCGTCAACAAAACGACTGGTCCGAGGGTGGTGGCATCGGAAAACCTCAACCAGACAATCGGGTAAGTACTTTGCTTTTAGAGTAATCTAATATTATATATAGCTGTTTACTGACTAATTAAAGTTTATAACTATAAATATTAATTTGCCGAAATTAATTTTAATCAGCCTCAAAACTTTAGAAATTTGCGTCAACCATGGCGACAAAAATTACGTAAGCCGTAATTACAACGTTAAGTAATATTTGTTGTAAACTATGTGTTAAAACACGATGTCGCGTAATGAAAAGGAAAGTCATGTAAATATTTATAGGCCTGCGAATTATTCACCGAAGGGCGTACCCGCATTCAACCCACTTTCTACAACAACCTGTATAACAAAAAGCTCATCGGTATTCCGCGTATGTCGCTACTGTTGTTTGGTACCACTTTCGCCGCGTCGTGTGAGCAAAATTTAAAAAAAATAAAATTGCTCATTTTTGCGGTTCTCCGGATCATCCGTATCCGCTTTGCGCCACTATTGCTTACAATGCATTCAAGGCCCTCCATTACGCGGTTTCTTATATAATAAATCTCACTTCCTGGTAAAGTCATTACAGAAAGAATTGGAAGGCAAGACTCGGTTACGTAATAATTTTTATGGCGAAAAACTCTCTACCATTTTTTTTTATTATTTTAATAAAAATTAAGAAGCCAATTAACACCAATGATATAACAGTTTTATATTTTTGTACAGGAATTGATCCAGGGCGGAGCTGCGGAACACTGTGTGGCGATCTTGAACAATTTCTACAACGACGGTGTTCATTGGCATGACGTTGCCTGTCACCACCGCAAGCCCTTCGTGTGCGAAGAAAACGATGCTCTTCTCAAATACGTTAGATATACGAATCCTAACTTGAGAGTATAATAAAATAACTATCAAAATTCACAATTAAGTAAATAAAGAAAATCTTAAAATCTATGCTATCGACAAAAGTATCTCTATATACTTTAAAATAATCTCTGAAGTCAGTTCAGTAAAGTGTGTGAAGTATTTTTTTTAATATTACAATTATATTACAAGCTCTAGATTAAGTTTTACCTCATTTATATTTATTTCAGTATTTAAGAAAGTGGTCAGTACATTGTATTGTAAAATAAGAACTATTTAAAACAATTGTAATAAAGACTGCTGGTACTTTATTTTGTTTTTAATTCATCCATTGCAGTTATATTATGATTATGACTTAAATTATAAAGAATAGTATTATTATAACTGCACTTAATATGAATTATAGAGTTTTTTATATTTTTTAACAAATTTATTTATTCTTTATATTTTTTAACAAATTTATTTTACATTCAAAATTGGATAGTTGTAGTTTTCTAAAAATATATTTTTTAATAAAAATATCTTTATTGTGGCAAGTCAAATTAATAAAAATATTTTGATAGAAGTGGCAAGCCAATTTAAAATACTATATAAATCTAGTAGGATTAAATTTACCTTTCATTGAAATTTCACAAAAAACATAAAAAAACCAATACAATTTGGGAATTACACAAAAAAAATATGTATGTATGAATATGTATAGATGACATGAGGATAATTTAAATTGATAAATATTTTTTTAAATATAAATACATTTATTATTGTTAGACTAATTTACATGTTTAAAGATATGGTACTAACAAAAAGATTATTTAAGAGTGCTGGTTGGAGCTTTTTGAGCCATTATAAACCAGAAACAAATATTGCAAAAATATGTAAGAGCAAATATCATAGTTACATACATCAGTCGGTATAGACGTAAGAAGCTCAACTTTAGGCTGAAACTGTAAAATAGTAAAGTTTAATAATTATTGATAGCACAATATTAGAATAAAAACTTATAAAACTTACTCTCTATTTACAAAAGCATCATTAGTAGAGTCTAGGGACTCGTTAGATGTCCTTGGATCAGGCAATATAGAAAAGTCCTTATCAATTTGTTCATGCAAACAACATATCCTTTCCAAAATAAAAACTAAAAGAATCACCCAGAAGTACTCAAATTCAAAAACAGTTCCGCTCATTTTTTACCTTCAACCATTATAATATGGTAGCCAAATTTTGATTTAACAGGAGGATCTGTATATATAGGATTATTAACTGAGGATATGGGTAAAGCAAAAGCTGCATCCTGAAACGGCCCAATCATAGAGCCTCGTGTCATCCAACCAAGATCACCTCCTTGCCTTGCTTTGTCTTCACTATAGGCAGCGGCTACATCAGGAAATTTCTGTCCAGCTTTTAATTTTTCCAATGCCTCCAAACATTTTGATTGTTTTTCACACAGGATATGTCGAACTTTGACAGCTGTCCCACCTTTTTTCTCTTTTGGCGCTGCTTCTAAATTTAAATGAAATAAGATTTTAGCCAGTAATTAAAATTTAAAAGTAAATAACTGACAAACATTAAACATACATATATATTTATTAAAAAAAATTGTAATATATTAATTTATATTTTTTAAAATTGAAGTCTGTCTGTTTTAATGGTACTTTTACTATAACTATCACACCTGGACACAGAAAGGGTAAAGTTCCTCACCATAACATAAAAAATAATATAAAGATTTACAATATAGTGGTGCAATTGTATAGTATCTAACTATAGATGTATGTGGTGGTGTGGTGGGTTCAGCCTCTATTTGGAAGAATCAAGGTAATAATTATGTTGTGTTAACTCAATCTTTTAAGTTTGGCAGCTAGCATATCAGTGTTTTGGCACCCTTTGTATTTGGGAAGTGTGATACAAAAAATAAAATTAAATATTTAGAACATCTGGTATGAAAGTCTTAGAAATAAGAATATACCAACTTCACAAAACATATTTAGCCTGATGAGCATTTTTTGGTTGTGTATCCAAAAATTAATGATCTTAACCCTTGGATGAGGCAGTATTGTAATATCATATCATTGAATTCTCACGGAGAATGTGTATACGTAGGTGGGAATACTTCCACGTGGTAAAGGAGGAATTATTTTGGGCCTAATTTTCGATGATACTAGATGACAAATGCAACTGACAAGGGTCTTAAAATTCACACAAGTAAATTTGCGAACAGCTACCAGCTATAGAATAAACATTGTAAATTAATTATACAAAATTTCTAACCTTTTGTATCACCTTTAGCTTTTGCACCGCTGGGTTTACTTGGTTTTTCAGGCTGTTTTTTAGGGGGCATTGCAGCAATTTAAAATTAGCTAACAAACAATAACTTAATTAAAATCTGTATTTTCATATAAATTTGTAAGTAAACAGTGAACTATATACTTTTCAAAGTTTAATATACTATATATCAACAAGATAAGATATAAAATCAAATGATATCACATCACAATATGAAATTGACTTTGACAATTATATTGTTTTGATTGACAATGTCAAATTCAGCGTTATCAACCTACTCGCTAGAACCATAGAGATGAACTAATGCTAGCCAGATAGACACAACCAATTTTATTGTCAATATAATATTGACAATAATATTGTTTAATATATGGCCCCGCACATTACGCAATATTAAAAAAAATAAAAAATAAAATAAAATAAAAAGTACTTTATTTGTTCAACAGATTTTACACAGAAATATTTGTTACAGAGATCTCCTTTTAAGCAAGTAATGCCTGTATTAGGAGATCCCGCTCTTCCAATACAATATCTTAGAATCTGTTTCAATATTTAATACAATAAACATTTTAAAATAAGTTATTTTTTTTAAACATTTTAAAATAAGTTATTTTTTTTTTTATACCTACGTTTGAATGAACGTGTATATAAAGTGTGTAAGTTTGTATGTGTGTACATGAGTGTGTGTGTGTGTGTGTGTACAGTGTGTGTGGTTGCGTGTGTGTATTATTTTGTGGGTGCTAGTATGTCATTGAACGTGTAGTAGGAGAGTTTCAGTGTCATGATAAGTAAGTGTCTTGATCCAGTCCGAGAGGATTTTTTTGCAATCGTGTTTATTTTTAGGGTAGATGTAAACGTGTTTGTTTATCTCATTATATAATTGAGCAGATCGTTTGAGGAATTGCATGGAGGCCAATCGAGTTTTAGTTATTGGAATTTTAATAATATTGAATTTTCTTCTTTTTTCTTCTATAATTTCATCATAAAAAACGGAATTATGAGTTTTTAATATAGTCTGAGTTATGTATATTTTCCTAACAGAGAGCAATGAACTGAGTTTATATAATTGTTCAGTGGGGAATCTGAGTTTTTTAAAGTACATACACTTGATTAGAGCTCTTTGTGCCCTTTCTAATTCAAGAAATTTTGATTTTGTAGTACCGCCCCAAATAGTGATACAATAAGACAGAACCGACTGTACAATTGATATATATATTTCGTTTAGAGGATTTCTGGGGTGAACCGCCTTAGAAGCGATGCTTTTGGGAATTACGTGTCGTAATGTCCTAAATATCCAGCTAAATTTCCTTATCCTGTTTGCAACATGATCAATTTGTAGGTACCAGGATAGTTTCTGGTCTATAATAATACCTAAATATTTAATAGACGATACCTTATTGATGGTAAGACAATTGCAATTTAAATGCCCTCCATCACCACAAAGATGTAATTTAATATTAAAATCATTTGCGGGTTGGGAACGATTGCTAATACTAAAACATATAAAGTTTGTTTTAGTAATATTTAGGGTTAATAGGTTTCTATTTAACCATAAAGCTAATTTTGCTAAGCCGTGTTCAGCAGCAAGTTGAACATCACGCCATGAGTTTCCAGCAAAAACAACAGCTGTATCATCAGCATACGAAAAAACTTTTGCGTTTTTGAGCTGTATATAACAGAGCTGATTTACGTAGATAAGAAAGAGCGTAGGTCCCAAAACGGAACCTTGAGGGACGCCGTATGAAACTTCTACATCATCACTGACATATTGACTTAGCTTAACTCTTTGTTTCCTGTTTGAAAGATAGCTTTTTAACAATAAGAGTGGTGTTCCACGAATTCCGATGTGCTCTAATTTGTTTACCAGCAGTGAGACGGAAACGGTGTCAAAAGCTTTTTTCAGATCCAAAAAAACAGTTAGACATTTCTCGCCCCTGTCCAGGTGTTCCGTCACTAGCTTAGTTAGTGCACCAACTGCATCCTCAGTGGAGATACCATGACGAAAACCATATTGAGATTCAGAGAGTATATGGAAATGTTCTAAATATTCTAATAATCTTTTATTGATGAGTTTCTCAATTATTTTAGATATCGACGGTAAGACAGAAATAGGTCTATAATTACTAATTTCATCTTTATCCCCACCTTTGAACACAGGTGTTATGATAGCTCGTTTGAGCAGAGTAGGAAAAACTCCCTTACTTAAGCAGAGATTAGCAAGGTGAGCAATTACAGGAACAATATCCCTACATATATGCTTAAGGAATAGAGTTGGGATATTATCCCAGCCCGGGGCGCTTTGAGTTTTAAGACTCATTAGAACGCTTTTCACTTCATCTTCGTCTGTTTGTATCATAACAAAAGAATTGACTTGCGGCGACAGTAGATAAAGGTTATCGCAAGAAACATTGGGAGGACGTTGTATTTTTTGGGCAAGCCCTTTCCCAATATTTGCAAAATAGTCGTTAATGTAATTTACTGATTGTAGAGGAGAGGATTTCATAGAGAGTAATTCGGCGCTGGTATTGTTAGATTGATTAGTATAGGTTATATTTTTAATATTTTTCCACAGCATTTTATTGTTTGTAATATTTTTAGTAATTAATTCCCTTTCATATTTTCTTTTTATTTTTTTGATTAAATTATTGCAGTGATTTCTGTACCTCAAATATGTTATTTTTATTATTTCATTAAGTGGATCATTTTTATATTTTTTTTGCAATTTATTGCGATTTTTTATGCAACGTAAAATACCTTCTGTGATCCAAGGTTTTATTATGTGTTTACTATTAGGAATTTTCAAAATAATTGTGTTTTTATTAATTGATTCAATTAATTTATATATTAGGAGGTCAGTAAGTACTTCCGGGTCGTTGCAGTAAAGTAAATCAGCTATATTATTTTCTAAAAGATACTTATACGCCTGGTCAAAGTCAATATAGGATCTGGTTTTATTAATTATGTGTTTTTTCTTTGTTTTACTTAGGGTTAAAAGGGTTGTATAATGATCCGTTATACTGGTATTTAAAATGGCGATATATGCTAATATATTTTGGGTATTAATTTTGATCATAAAATGGTCTAAGCAATTTTCGTCTCTAGTCGGCAGGGTATGCCCTGGTAGTATACCATACTGTGCTAGCATGTTAAGATAATTCGTTCTTTTTGCAAGCTCGTAAGGCAGATCCGAATCCTTACATTTAATGTTAATGTTTATGTCCCCGGCTATAATAATATTTTTTTTTGACTTTAGGGAATCTAAATGAATGCTAAGAGAATTTATAAAGTTATCGGTATTAATATTTGAAGGAGATCGGTAGATACATAAGATAGTATAATTTAATATATTAACTTGTAAACAGGACGCATCTAATAGTTTTATTTCTTTAACAGAATGTTTTAAGGTTTTTTTTGCATAAATAGTAACACCATCATTTTGGTTCAAGTGATGTGTTGTGGCATAAGAGTAATAGTCGTCAAGCTGCGGAATGGGCTTATCAGGACTAAGCCTACATTCTGTCAAGATTATGACATCTGTCTTAAATTTAAAATTAGACAGTGAGACAATAAAATTATCAAAATTACATAAAATACTCCTAATATTTTGAGAAATAATAGTAAAGTCATCTTTTTTTATATTTAAATGTTTCGATAGTTCCATACTATCGCATTCTATTGCGTGCGCTATTTCAATTTTATCGATATCTTTAAGCATATGTAATGAATTATCCATTGCTTGAAAGTTTAATTGGAAAAAACGTACTAAATAATAATGCTGTTTTAAAATTATTTTTCATTATGTTAGACATGGACTTTGAAACTCGGAAAAAAATGTGGTTTGTTATGTATTTATAAAAGATTATTAGATTTTTAGCATGATAGTAGGGTATTATAGAGCGTGTATGTGTGTAATGAGTATATGAGTAGTGAACATATGAGTAGTAAATGTGTGACCAATAGGTATAACTATTAAATAATTTAATTTTCGTGTTATGCACAAAGAAATAATTTAGTGCAACATAGAAACTATGGTTAGATATAACTATTATACAATCAAATGATATCCATAAAGTATCATTAAAACTAGAGAAAAGCGAAGGTATTACGATAAGGAAAAACACTAACATTTCTATCGTACAAGAAAACTTATATATATATATCATGCTCGTTGAAACTAGTCATTTACTCATCTTCAGTTGTTGAATCTGCTGCTCATTTGTAATTGTTTTTGTTGGCGAACTTTCATCCTTCTTAACAAGAACCCTACCATAGGCAGTCCCGCAGAATTTATAACACCCAGATTTGGTTAAGTCACGAGCAAGAAAGAACAGTCGAGATCCCTTCGAGGTTAAATGCTCCGAAAGGAAAATGGGTGTGTTCTCTTGCGACTTTAAGCCGAGATTTTTACAGCATAATTTAGTTTTGTGTTTAATATTAAATGTCTTACCCATTTTCAGAAAATCTGTCTTTATTAACGTCGAACGGGTTTCCACTATTATTGGCTTATTCAACTTTTCACCTTGCTTTCCACGAATTCTATATATATCTTTTATATCGTGCTTAGTCATCGTGCAGTCTATATCCTTAGAGAGACATAAGACCATATCTATCAAGTCTTCTTTAGACTCATTCATTCTTCGAGGGACATTTTTTAAAACAAAATTGGGTTTCTGAGTGCCGATTTGGAGTGTTTCCATCTTGTCTTCAAGTAATTTTATGTAATTACTATCCTGCTTGGCCTGGTCCTCCAAAAGACCTACTTTTATTTTAAGGTCATCGTTTTGCGCAGTGAGAAATGCAATGGAACTCTCAATATTAAGATTTGATTGCTGAATTTCCTTTAGAGTGGTAGTCAAGCTTTGTATCTCTCTTTCATGTTTCAGGGAAAAGAGACTAAACATTCTCCTTATCTCCTCTTTGAACTCTTCAAGTTGTTTAGCAATTGTCCCATCGACTTGTTCAATGCTTCTTTTAACCTGCTGGAATACATAGCTAGGGGGAGTATTCATCTCCATCTTGTCTAAGTCCGTGTCCGACAAAGACTTGTTCAATTGCGGCTCCATACTAGGCTATCAGAAGCGTAAGGATATGTATTACGTTATGTACGAAACAACAACAACGTAAAGCTCGCACGGTGTTAGAAGTGTAGTTAATACGGAAGTGAAAGGCTAGTGATGCACAAGGTCGAAGGGGCGGAGTCTGCTACGATGAGCAAAAGTACCAGGCGCACATCAACCGCAGAGCTTCGTATTGCAGCTATGCAGACACTTTCTTGAAGTTATGCACTCCTATTTTTTGTTACTGATTTAAGTTGCCAAAATTATTTTATTTTATTAAAAATTAAGACAATAACAGAACTGAGTATACGTTAACACCTTACGGTTAACGTTAACACCGTACGGTTATTGACAATATTTCGTTGTAAAATCTGACGCAGTAACTCAGTAGCTTTATTTGTATGCATACGTATTAAATAGCTAGAATGATATAAGCCGATGCTTTAGTTACTGCATTTAACTTACTTTCAAAAAAAGACGACAAAAAAAAATTATGATCAAAGACTGAATGATATAAAAATAGAGTTTTATCATTTCAATATTATTATGAACTACAACAGAGGCCGTGACGCAGGGGCAAAAAGTGTGTCTGTAAGTGCGACAAGTTGTGAATTCGACTCCTGACCATTCGTCGATTAATATTTTCATTTCTTCGCTCTTGTATCGAGGCAAAGTGCAGCGTCGAGTTCTGCCACTCAACACACAATGCCTCCAGAATTCGGTGGATAATGGGGAATGGAATGTCTTAATATTATGTTCCCCCTGCCTACTCAAATGTGTGCAGTATACAGCGTGATACAAATGTTACTAACAAAGAATAATTTAAAAAATTACATAACGATGAAAGATAACCGCTTTCACAAAGCCTTATCCCTATTTGGTTAGATTTTTTGTAACTATCAAGCAGTTTTAACACGTACGCATAAAGCGGTTTTACGACGAAATATTCTCATTAATATTACTTATCATGCGGAGCCATTTATTAATCAATATTATTGCCAATAGTATTATGTGTATGCGGCTTTAAAGCTACGCCCAGTATCAGTTTGTTGGGTCGTAAAGTTTACACTTTTAGAATGACTGTCAGTTTTGTGGTCATCTGGAAAGCAAAGAAAGCTGGCAGCTGGCTTCGAAGAAATTGAGTGTCTTCAGCAGAGTGAGACAGTCTTCATATGGAGAACTGTTATAACCTCTGGGCTGGTGCACTATAGTGTCAGCATGAACCATTTGATCGCAGACAATGTAGACCCGTTCGAATCATTGAGTACCCAATAATCTGTATAAGGCGTGACACTTTGGCTTTGCGTAGAGGCGTCTCTTCGCTATGCGTTCTCGACCGCATTTATCATGGAGAGTATTCTGGGGACAGAACAGACATTATATTTATGTGTAGTTAAAATATAAAATAAATATCATGTTTACCATATAGAGAAAGCAATTGAAACGTAATGCTAGTAAAGAAGGAGCCGAAAAACCTGTAATAATAATGACTGTATTTTGAGCAATCCTTATTAAGTGCAAATTATAATAAATTAAATAGATACTCAAGGTTTTTTATTTTATTTTCTAAGCCATAATATTTATAAAATCATATTTATCATTTATTCGTACATGCTGAAGAACCAACAGTAACGCAAGATTTTTTTTCTATTCACCGCATATGGGTTATCTATGGACACCACATCCATACATAAATTAATTTGGATAACCAGCATTAATTCATATCCAATATAAATTACTTTTATATTTAATATAATTTATAGAAATGTTAAAATGTAACTTTAAATCGAAATATATTTTTATTCACCCCAGTTTGCAGTACATTCTGTCATTAATATAGCTATTGTATATTTTGTTATGTATCTGTCTTATAGCTTACGAGACTAAACGTCAGACAGACTAATCAAGTGAATTAGTGTTTATTGTTTGCTATATAAATATTCATTTAATAATAAACTAGGGCCTTTATATCTATGTACATTTTACAATAGTAAAAACATGTATAATACGAATAAATTTTAGATGAAAGGTAAGTCTTAGTATTCCATTGGGAAATATGATAAAACTTATTCTGAAAAATTTATGACGTTATTTACAAGGATAGTATTTTTTGAATTGTACAGATAAGATCCCTTATTCTGATACAATGGGGATTATGTATGAGAAACGGCCTTTAAAAAGGCCTCGACTAGGACCACCAGATGTGTATCCACAAGAACCTCGACAAAAAGAAGATGAGCTGACATCAGCCAATGTTAAACATGGATTTACCACTACTCCCCAATCCAGTGATGAATTTGGAACTGCAAGAAACTTTAACTATTCTGCATCTAAGGTAATGTTTTTTATATCAAATATTTTTTTATCATAATTGCTATAGTTATACAAATTAGTAATTAGTTAGTATAGTAATATAAGTTCAAAGTATTCAAAAAATAATTATCTTTTCAGATTGGACAATTTTTTTCTGGTATTTTATCCAAGAAAGAGGAGCTAAACACATTGCCTGACTGTGGTAGGAAACGTCAACAAGTTAATCCAAAGGACAACTTTTGGCCAGCCACTGCCAGAACAAAGCCACAAATTGAAGCTTGGTTCAAAGATTTAGCAGGTAATCTTATATTTTTGTTAAAGATATCAGAGCTATCAGAGAGATCCAAAATGTGTCTGTATATTAATTGTGGTACTAAAATGCGACACACCTATTAGACAGGGACATGGGTGGCAGTGATCTCTTACCATCAGATGACCCATATGGTAGTTTGCCTTGTCATTTTCTATAAAAAAAATCCCTGAGTAGGCATGGACATGTTGCCTCCAGCACAGTTATTTGATGATTTAAAAAAAATGCTACTATAAATATCAATATTATCTAATGATAGATACACATATTATAACATTATCATTTGTTTTAGGAAATAAACCTCTTTCTCAACTTGCTAAGAAGGCACCAAATTTCAATAAAAAGGAAGAAATATTTATAACATTAACAGAATATCAAGTGGCTATGCCAAGAGCTGCCTGGTTTATAAAACTTAGTTCAGCATATACAGTTGCAGTTTCTGAAGCTAAAATAAAAAAGAGACAACTCCCAGACCCCACTACTGGTAAGCAAATTTTAAAACAACCTTTTTGTTACAGAATAACTTTTGTAATAAATTCAAGTTTAAAAATTTCATTGAAATACTAGAAACTTACTTGTTAAACTTTCTGTTATATTATAGCCAAATTGTAAAAAATCTATTATAATGTATCATCTTAACCTGTTTAGCAATTTTGATGTGAAAGGAGAACAATCATCCTACTACCCTGACAAATTTTCACGTTTTTAATATAATAGTAGTAGGATAACATTTGTATGATAATAATTTTTTCATAGAATGGACAACAACATTAATAAAATTCCTCAAGGATCAAATACCAAAGCTGGCTGAATATTATCAAAATGCTGCACCGGGAAATATTTCTGATAAGACTCCACCTTCACAATCAGGTATAGAGTTCTGCTTTATTTTGACTAAATAAAAGCAACTGATTATTTTCTATTAAATTTTAAATCTAAACTTATTTTAGAAACTGTTTAAGTAAAAATGTATATTCCATATAATGTTAAGTGGAGATTCATATATCTACATTTATTCAGGCCAAGGAACACCTAGTCACAACTCCTCAGGAAACACACCAGGAGGCTCCACTCCAAACAGTTCGACTATATCAAATTCTATGCATTCCCCAGGAAATTCTAGTGGTAATTAATATTCAATTGACTTTATTTTAAAAAATATATGTATATTTACAAAATAAACAAAGATTTCAAATATAAAATGTTATAGTTGACTTTTAATTTCATGCATTAAACTTAAAATGTTGAACATAGGCAAAGAAAAATGTTGAACCCACATTTTTTTCACTTGAAAACAAGACAGAGGTATAATAGTTTAAGGAGTTTACCTAGTTTTAATGCACTTCCCTACTTTCAACCAATTTTCATAAAATCCAATAACAAGTGTGGAAATTCAACACAAATGAATATAATTTATTTTCCATGCCATGCCATATTAGCCATGGCATTTATAGTCAGACACATTTCTACTAAGCCCTGACTCAATATTAATTATAATAAATTCAATCAGGACTTGGATCATCAACCCCCAATTCAAGTGATAACACAGACTGGAGACAAGCTCTCCGACAGTGGAACTACTGCTGTCGTCTTGCAAGGTACCTGCTAGATGAAGGTCTACTCGATAGACATGACATCCTCACATGGATCATTGAATTGCTAGACAAGAGAGCTCCAGATGACGGATTGTTGAGGTTAGGTTTTTGAAAATGAAACTCTCAAATTATTTTTTAGTGATGATTTTTATAAATATAGATTATATAGGCAAATAATAAAAATTTAATTTATCCAAAAAAATGAGATTATTTATTTAAGTATGTATTCTTTTTCTAAAGATTTCAATTCTTTACCATCAAGACTTTTTTTTTTTAATAATTTAAAAAAGGAAATGCATTTCTTAAAAGTGTCTGTTATAATATTGTATCATGTAGTAACAATAAATAAAAGAATGTTTCTAGATTATTTTTACCACTGGCTCTTCAACATGTGAGTGAGTTTGTTTGCTGTGAAGGACTGTCACGACGGCTTGCTACTTCCTGTGCCAAGAAAGCAGCAGCTATTTGTTCTGTTTTATCAGACACCACATTAAGGACACTAAATCAACCTGCAATTTTTAATAAGATTAATGAAAGGAATGGAGGTAAGTTAATGGCATTTTTTTTATTATAATGATTAACTTAGTTAAAATCATTGATATTAAAGTTAGCACTTAGTTATTATGATATTGTTATCTCTTCTAATAGTTAAATGATAATTGTAACTAAACAATATCGAGAATTTCTTAGGAAAGGAAAGGAAATGTCTAAAGTAACCATTGTTTACAGAAGCAAATGGAATTCCAATGTCACCAGCAAATGAAACCAATGGTGATGTCAAACCAAATGTATCACAAATTAAACGTTCAGCAACCCCCGCCGATACCAACCAAGGGACCCCAAATCCCAACCATTCTTTAGGGACCCCTAATCCCAATCACTCGTTAGGGACCCCTAACCCCTTAGGAACCCCAAACCCCCAGACAATGGATGTGCAAGTGAAGGAAGAGGCGGGTTCTCCACAGAGAGATACTAAAACAACTCTAAATACAGTTATTGCGTCAGCATTGAATCCGGTTCAAGTTGGTTTTGGAGAAATACTTAATTGCTCATTCCATAGAGATGTTATTATACAACTCGCCACAATTTTGCAGGTATGTAATTCGTTCATATAATATTGTATATAATAATA